>QRFJ01002920.1:80125-139367 GCA_006176705.1 Cocos nucifera | reverse complement strand
ATCTGATCGGGGCTCAAGATAGAAGAACTTAATCACACAGGTAGCTGCACCAAGAGGTTCGCATTCAGCTCTGATGGGTTGCCACCATATACTGCTAGGTGTCACTGGTGGATTTTGGGAGCAATTAGAATGATTTAGATGATCGATCATTCTAGCTGTTCGAATCAGAAGAGTTCTGATCCATCGAAAGGAGTTTCGATGATGTCTATGATAGAGATCATGACATATCCCATTACCATACAGAACTGAACCTAACTGGGTCACACAAACAAGGGTTTGAATCTGGTGATCATCAATTGAACTGATCTAGTTCAATTGATCTGAATGAGATTCAATTAGGTTCAAGGAAATCGTGCTAGCACTCGATTGAACCTAACGTTCTTCTTTTACTATCATAAATAAGTTGTCCTGACTGAGCCAAAGGAGTTTGTGCTCAATCAGAGGCCTTCATATGGTCTGACTGGAGGTTGTCCAAGTCAGAATAGGTTGTCTTATTTGTAAGACATTACCTGCCATTTTTGGTCACCTGCCATTTCTTGTTCTTTGACTTTGGTCAAAAGTCTACCTTTGACTGGTCAAACGTTGACCATTGACCCTTTGACTTTTGACCACATGTCATGCACCTATTGGAGAGCTGGTGGGGGCCTGTCCCCCTGCCAGAACCTGGCAAGGAGAAGGGCGCACGCCAAGGGTGGCGTGAGCCCAAGTAGGAGGCGCCTAGGAGTCCTTGTTGGACAAGGACTCCACCTCCCTTTTGGATTCCAATCAGAGTTCTACTAAGAATCCAGTTTGACTGGTCTTAGGCGCCCTCTAAGGAGGAATCCAGGGGTCTCTATTCCAACCAATCAGATTTAGATCTGATTTCACAAAGGGTTGTGATTGGTTGAGAGGAAGAGGAGTTGGATCACAAGAGGTCTATAAATAAGACCCTGCGCCCAACCCTAATTCCAATGCTATTAGATACGCCCCAAGGCTGCCTCTCCCCTCCTTCTCCATGCCATAGTCTCTTCTCCTCTTGCTCTCCACGTCCAAAAGGTGTTTTGGACTTAGTTTGGTGCGATTCAGATCAAGGAAAGGCGATCAAAAGCAAGAAGGCTGCGCTGCTGCAAAAGGACGACTGCAGATCTTCAAAAGAGTTTTGAAGATCCTCCAGATCAGATCCAGATCTGATTTTTGGAGGTGTGATAGAGAAGAAGAGGATCTCCAGATCCAACCCGAGTGGATACCGGTAGAGGCCAGGCGCTTGCGTGGCTAAGATCCAGAACCTTCCGCTGCAATCAGGATCATCTACAGGGTAATAGGATTACCCAAATCAGGTAAATTGAAATTTGATTTAATTTATCTTATTTTATTTTATTTATTAAAATAATAAGAATCAGATCTGAAACATATCAAGATCTGATTGAGATCAAGAGAAAATTTTTGAAATATATCTCTTGATCTAATCAGATCTGGACGAACCTGGACCGGGAAATCAGGATTTCCCTTCAACTGGTATCAGAGCCATGGTTCTAAATTGTTTAGATCTGATTTTAATTTTATTTTAATTAGAAAATAAAGTGATTTCAGATGTCACATGAGATGTGATCAGATCTGAAATCAGAAAAAATTAAAATTAAATGATTTGGATCTAAGAACATGAAGATATGCATGACTAGTTCTAGAATAGAATAGTTCTATAGAATAGTTTTGCATGTCTTTGATTTAATCTGATTAAATCATATTTTAGATCTTCTTATTTACTATTTTCTGATATTATAAGTGTTATAATAACATCTGATAAACAGCAAATAAAAATTATTTAATTTTAAATATCATATGAGATATGATAGATGCATGACTAGACTAGTTGTAGAATAGTTCTACATAATTGTCTAGATTAGAATTTATTTTGATTAGATCAATTTAAATCTAATTTTTTAGATTATTATGTGATAATTTAGATCTGAAAACATGCATGATTTGATACATGAGATGTATGCAAAATATGCCTTGATTAGATCTAAATTTGTATATGAGATATATGATATAGATCTATAACTGTTTTGTAGTATTTACATGTTCCTGATTAAGGCGTTCCTCTTGGCCGTCCGGTCATAAGAACGAAGAAGGGTTTAAAGGCCCTCTCTTCCCATTCGATGGGGTGTTCTTATGACGTGTAGGGGTGCTGCGTGTTCGTCCTTAATCAGAAACCCAAAACTTACTTTCTGCAAAACCCTAGATCCTGAAACCCTAGGATTTATTGTGCATATTTTGTTTATGAACCCAACTTAATTAAGAATTAAGTTTATGGAATATTAATTAGGTCTAAAATTGAGAATTTCAGATCTAAGACATATTCATAATACTGGGTTCGGGCTTGGGTAGCTCAATTAGGTCTAAGCGGTTGATCAAACCGAATCAAGAGTTGGTTAGATGGGATCAACAATGCTTAAATTGACCAGCCTAATAGGATTAAGTCTGGGTCAAGATCGAGTCACGATCAAGCAAGACCTAATTAGGCTCAGAGGTTAGAGTCTGGATTGTAGGCTAACCCAATTGGTTCTGACTCAACAATTTGGTGTCTAAGGTAAGTTTGGCACAGACGACCGACTGGTTTTTAATTGGAAGCTACTCGACCTGAATGCGTTCTTGTGCGAGTTAACGGCATATTCCTTCCACCGGTCTCACTTACCTGGCCATATCTGTTGACACAGTTCTGATCTGAGGTGGTCAATAATCCGAGCTGACCCATGCCACTAGGTTAGTCATAATTGTTATGACTAAGCCAAGTCTAGTTTAATGAGACCTGAATCAATTCTCCCTAAGAAAAGATTAAGTCCGAGGTCTTCCACCATTGTAGACGTGCGGGCCCTTCCCGGGGTTGATTGTTCTCGGCTGGATACAGTGGCTCAGTTGCACCGGGAAGACGCAACCATGTCTATTAGGCATTGGATGCTATGGGCTGGAGGATGAGTTGGGCTCAATATTTCCGGATACGGTGAGAGACCCAATTAGGAACCCAGTCTATGCAAATGGTGGGTCTGACTTAACTAAGGAGTGGATCAATATTCCGGATACGGTGAGATTCATGAATTAGAGACCAAGTTTGGGTGCACCATGATTAGAGAATCATTGAACAAGAGTTGTTCACTCATTGGCTAACCCATCACCAATAACTGTTAGGTGAGGTGATGAGTCAGTTGGTGAGACCGCACCACCCACTAGAAATCATCAATCGCGGAGATTTTCGCATCTCTACAGAGGGAGTGTAGGGATCCGAGAAAATAGTGGGAGCTAATTTGTTTAAAAATAAAATCCCTAAACAAATTGGTCAAGTCAAAATTACAGTATCTAACTAGAATCTTTGACTCTCTACAGGAAAATGTCTGCGTCCAACCCACTGGCACGTATCCTAGACACACATAGACTGACTGGACCCAATTATAAAGATTGGCTCAGGAACTACAAAATTGTTTTGGGTTCAGAGAAGTTAACACATGTTTTGGACCAGGACCCTCCCACCTTACCAGCTCGTCCATCCACTGAACAGAGAGCGTCTCTGGAAAAATGGATTGACGAAGACAATAAGGCCAGATACTACATGTTGGGCTCGATGTCTGATGAGCTCCAGCGCCAACATGAAGATATCGGGACTGCTCGCCAAATGTTGGCTCACCTGCAGGAGATGTTTGGTGAACAGAGTCGCGCAGCCAAATATCAAGTCACGAAAATGACTTTTTAAGGCTAAGATGCGTGATGGGCAGTCAGTCCAAGATCACTGTCTGACAATGATCAAGGACATGGAAGAGCTTGAGAAGCTCGGTGTGAAGTTGGACTTGGATTTGCAGAACGATATTATTCTGCAATCCTTGACTGATGCATATGGGCAATTCATCATGAATTACCACATGCATAAACTTCAAAATTCCTTGGCCGAGTTGATGAATATGCTGGTTACCGCTGAGCTTTCTATGAAAGGTTCTAAAGGCTCAGTTCTTGCTATGGAACGGACTTCTTCCAAAAGAAAGTCTTATGGAAAGAAAAAGAAGTCTGTGAAAAAGCAAAAGGTAGAAGGATCAAAGAAGAAGAAGGCAGAACCGAAGAAGAAGGTCGATGGCAAAGGAAAGTGTTTCCATTGCAACAGCGACGGCCATTGGAAGCGGAACTGCCCTACTTACCTGGCCACCCTGAAAGAACAAGAAGGAAGGTCCTTCTGGAGGTATGCTCGTTATTGAGTCTAACCTTACGGTTTCTTCTGCATCCAGTTGGGTGCTTGACTCTGGTTCTAGTGCTCATCTGTGCACTTCTATGCAGGGTCTTGAGGATAGCAGGAGGCTGAGGGATGGAGACATGATCCTACGCGTCGGTAATGGAGCAAGAGTTGCTGCAGTAGCCGTGGGAACATACCCTCTGCGATTACCATCTGGTTTAGACTTAGTTTTAAAAGACTGTTATTATGTGCCTGCAGCTAGCAGGAATTTGATTTCTGTTTCATGCTTAGCACAAGAAGGTTATGTGATCACCTTCTTTAAGGACCATTGTAACATTCTTTATGAAAGAAATAAAATTGCAAATGGTTTCCTTGTTAATGGTCTTTATCAGTTGCATATTGATGTACCTGTTTTAACTATCGAGCAAAACGTGAATGCCAAACGACCTAGGGATAGTCCAAACGACAGATATCTATGGCACCTGAGATTAGGTCATATAGCAGAAGATAGGATTAACAAATTGGAGAAAAATGGGCTATTGAGTCCATTGACTTTTGAGTCATATCCAACTTGTGAATCTTGTCTTCAAGGCAAAATGACTAAACTCCCTTTTGTTGGACATGGGGAGAGGGCCACAGATCTCCTTGCCCTAGTACATACTGATGTGTGCGGCCCATTCGATGTGCCGGCTAGAGGCAATTTTGTCTACTTCATTACCTTTACCGATGATCTGTCTAGGTATGGGTATGTGTATCTTATGAGACATAAGTCTGAAGCCTTTGAAAAGTTCAAAGAATTCAGACATGAAGTAGAAAAACAAACTGGAAAACCCATTAAGGTTCTTCGATCAGATCGAGGAGGTGAATACCTTAGCCGGGAATTCCTAGACTATCTTAAGGAAAATGGCATAGTCTCTCAATGGACTCCACCAGGAACACCTCAACTCAACGGGGTTTCAGAACGGAGAAATCGGACTCTATTGGATATGGTTCGATCCATGATGAGCTTCACAGACCTCCCAGATTTTCTTTGGGGACATTCATTATTAACTTCAATCTATTTACTGAATAGGGTTCCCTCTAAAACCGTTCCTACCACACCGTATGAGATATGGCACGGTAAGAAACCAAGTCTGAGTCATCTCAGAATTTGGGGTTGTCCGGCTTATGTCAAAAGACAACAAGCGGACAAGTTAGAGTTTAGGTCCTTTAGAGCTCGATTCATAGGATATCCTAAAGAGTCATTAGGATACTATTTCTACATTCCAGAAGACCACAATGTGATTGTGAGTCGACATGCCATATTTCTTGAAAAATAGTTTATTCAAGATAGTGGCATTGGAAAGCAGATTAAGCTTGATGAGAAAGTCTCACAAGCAGAACGAGCTAAGGACCAAGTGGAACCAAATCAGGTTGAGCCAATAAGAACACTACCTCCTCCACCTCGTAGATCGGAAAGAGTTTCCCGTCCCCCTGAAAGATACTTAGGTATTATTTCAGAGGATATAGAGGAAATGTTCCTCATAGGTAATGGTGCTCATGGTGATGATCCCAAAACCTACAACGAGGCGATATCAGATATCGACTCCGAGAAATGGCTTGAGGCAATGAAGTCAGAAATTGACTCGATGCACTCAAACCAAGTCTGGACCTTGGTAGATCCACCAGAAGGTATAGTACCTATTGGGTGTAAATGGATCTTCAAGAGAAAGATTGGTGCAGATGGGAATGTGGAGACATTCAAGGCTAGACTGGTGGCAAAAGGTTATAGTCAACGTGAAGGCATTGACTATCAGGATACCTTTTCCCCGGTAGCTATGCTAAAATCCATCCGCACATTGCTTGCTGTTGCAGCCTATTTCGATTATGAAATATGGCAAATGGACGTGAAAACGGCATTCCTAAATGGATATCTTGAGGAAGATATCTATATGGAACAGCCGCTAGGTTTCACATCCAGTGATACTGATCACAAGGTTTGCAAGCTGCAAAGGTCCATATATGGACTTAAGCAAGCATCTCGGAGCTGGAACACTCGTTTCAATGATGTGATCAAAAAGTTTGGTTTCATCAAAAATGAAGAGGAACCATGTGTTTTCAAAAGGGTCAGTGGGAGCGCTGTTGTCTTCCTCGTATTGTACGTGGATGACATCCTCCTTATTGGGAATGATATTCCCATGTTGACATCAGTCAAGATGTGGTTGTCTAAGGAATTCTCCATGAAAGACCTAGGTGAAGCATCCTTTATTCTAGGAATTAAGGTCTATAGGGATAGACCGAATAGGATGCTAGGACTTTCACAGAAGATGTACATAGAGGAAGTACTAAAGAGGTTTAGTATGGAAAACTCTAAGAGGGGATTAATACCCTTCAGACATGGTATTCATCTTTCCAAGAAGATGTGCCCCAGCACACCTGAGGAAATAGAACGCATGAGCAAGATCCCTTATGCTTCTGCAATAGGGAGCCTCATGTATGCCATGCTATGTACACGACCTGATATAGCCCATGCTGTGAGTGTCACAAGCAGATATCAGTCAAATCCAGGTGAAGAACACTGGACTTCTGTGAAATGTATCCTTAAGTACTTGAGAAGAACTAAGGATATGATGTTGGTCTTTGGTAATGGAGAACTCCAAGTTCAGGGATACACAGACTCGGACTTCATGTCCGATATAGATGATCGAAAGTCGACATCTGGAAGTCTGTTTGTGTGCAATGGTGGAGCTGTCAGCTGGAAGAGTTCCAAGCAAACTGTGATAGCAGATTCCACCATGGAAGCAGAATATATAGCTGCATCAGAGGCTGCAAAGGAAGCATTCTGGTACAAGAAGTTTGCTGCAGAAATTGGAGTAATGCCATCAGATGCCATTCCTCTTTACTGCGACAACAATGGCGCCATAGCCCTTGCTAAGGAGCCGAGGTCTCACCAGAAGTCCAAGCACATTGAGCGGCGATATCATCTCATCCGCGATTACCTTGAGAAAGGTTACGTTGAGGTCAAGAGAGTCAACTCCACAGATAATGTGGCAGACCCACTTACAAAGCCGTTGGGCCAGCAGAAGATCGAAGCCCACCTTGAGAAGATGGGACTTAGACTTGTAGCCAATTGGCTTTAGGACAAGTGGGAGATTGTTAGATATATGTGCCCTAGAAGCCAGAATTGGCTGACACTTGTAATACACTTCTAGGGGCAAAATTATAATTTTGACTATAATTAATGAAATGGGTTATTTTCTATCACACATGTGTATTTAGTGTCTGTGATACATCCTTTGAGTTAATGGTAATGATAATTCATATTTTCAAGAGTTGAAAATTTAAGACATGAATAATCATTATTAACTCATAAACAGCTCCCGACCATAGGATCATCACGAGGATGGTGATTGATCCGGAAGGTTGGTGTACGATCGCTTCTCTTTAGTAGATGAGTCTTGAGTCTACGGTGTGGAGACACCGGAGCGAGAGTACAGGTACTCGTTAGAGAACGAGGGCACTGAGCGTGACCACCTCGAGTAGTCATTAGGAAGTCTACCTTCTCGTCAATGACTGACTCGATGCTGCAGTAGTGTGTCTGGTTCTTTGACCTGAGATGCATCGGCAGTTCACCTTGAGGGTGTTATAGTTTGACTACACCATTACTCGGTCTCCTAGCCATATGGAACCCTGAGGTGTATGTTGGCTATGACATGTTCATTGTAGGAACTGGATTGCATCAAGATGGGATCTATCTACCTCGGTGGTAGAGGAGTAGCCCTATGATGATCATGAGAATCAAGTCCAGAAGCCCATGGCCATGGCAGAGTGAAATAATAGAAAGAGTTTCTATTTAGATTTTCACATTGGACTCGAATCGAATGATTACATCATATGACAGAGACTAGGGTTTGACGAGTTCACCTTAACCCTAATCTGATCGGGGCTCAAGATAGAAGAACTTAATCACACAGGTAGCTGCACCAAGAGGTTCGCATTCAGCTCTGATGGGTTGCCACCATATACTGCTAGGTGTCACTGGTGGATTTTGGGAGCAATTAGAATGATTTAGATGATCGATCATTCTAGCTGTTCGAATCAGAAGAGTTCTGATCCATCGAAAGGAGTTTCGATGATGTCTATGATAGAGATCATGACATATCCCATTACCATACAGAACTGAACCTAACTGGGTCACACAAACAAGGGTTTGAATCTGGTGATCATCAATTGAACTGATCTAGTTCAATTGATCTGAATGAGATTCAATTAGGTTCAAGGAAATCGTGCTAGCACTCGATTGAACCTAACGTTCTTCTTTTACTATCATAAATAAGTTGTCCTGACTGAGCCAAAGGAGTTTGTGCTCAATCAGAGGCCTTCATATGGTCTGACTGGAGGTTGTCCAAGTCAGAATAGGTTGTCTTATTTGTAAGACATTACCTGCCATTTTTGGTCACCTGCCATTTCTTGTTCTTTGACTTTGGTCAAAAGTCTACCTTTGACTGGTCAAACGTTGACCATTGACCCTTTGACTTTTGACCACATGTCATGCACCTATTGGAGAGCTGGTGGGGGCCTGTCCCCCTGCCAGAACCTGGCAAGGAGAAGGGCGCACGCCAAGGGTGGCGTGAGCCCAAGTAGGAGGCGCCTAGGAGTCCTTGTTGGACAAGGACTCCACCTCCCTTTTGGATTCCAATCAGAGTTCTACTAAGAATCCAGTTTGACTGGTCTTAGGCGCCCTCTAAGGAGGAATCCAGGGGTCTCTATTCCAACCAATCAGATTTAGATCTGATTTCACAAAGGGTTGTGATTGGTTGAGAGGAAGAGGAGTTGGATCACAAGAGGTCTATAAATAAGACCCTGCGCCCAACCCTAATTCCAATGCTATTAGATACGCCCCAAGGCTGCCTCTCCCCTCCTTCTCCATGCCATAGTCTCTTCTCCTCTTGCTCTCCACGTCCAAAAGGTGTTTTGGACTTAGTTTGGTGCGATTCAGATCAAGGAAAGGCGATCAAAAGCAAGAAGGCTGCGCTGCTGCAAAAGGACGACTGCAGATCTTCAAAAGAGTTTTGAAGATCCTCCAGATCAGATCCAGATCTGATTTTTGGAGGTGTGATAGAGAAGAAGAGGATCTCCAGATCCAACCCGAGTGGATACCGGTAGAGGCCAGGCGCTTGCGTGGCTAAGATCCAGAACCTTCCGCTGCAATCAGGATCATCTACAGGGTAATAGGATTACCCAAATCAGGTAAATTGAAATTTGATTTAATTTATCTTATTTTATTTTATTTATTAAAATAATAAGAATCAGATCTGAAACATATCAAGATCTGATTGAGATCAAGAGAAAATTTTTGAAATATATCTCTTGATCTAATCAGATCTGGACGAACCTGGACCGGGAAATCAGGATTTCCCTTCAGTTGAGGGGGGGGGGCCTCCCCTCTTGAAAATATGAATTATCATTACCATTAACTCAAAGGATGTATCACGGACACTTTAAATATACAATGTGATAAAAAATAATTTTTTTATTAATTTTAAATTAAAATTATAAATATACTTCTAGAAAGTATTTTATAAGTATCAGCCAATCTGACTTCTAGGGCACATCATCTAACAAACTCCCACTTAACTTAAAACCAATTGGCTACAAATCTAATCCTATCTTCTCAAGGTGGGCTTTAATCTTCTGCTGGCTCAATGGCTTCGTTAGTTAGTCAGTCGCATTATCTACAATGTCGACTCTCTTGACCTCAACATATTTCTTCTTAAGGTAATCATGGATGAGGTGATATCACTGCTCAATATGCTTAGATTTCTGATGAGACCTCAACTTCTTAGCTAGGATTATGATACAATTATTATCGCAGTATAGAGGGATGGCATCCGATGGCATCACTTCGAATTTTATAGCAAACTTCTTGAGCCAGAATACCTCCTTCACAGCTTTTGAGGTAGCGATGTATTCTACTTTCATGGTGGAGTCTGCTATCACCATCTATTTGAAACTCTTTCAGCTTATAACACCATAATTGCACAAGAATAGACTAATAGATGTCGACTTTCGATCATCTATATCAGATATAAAGTCTGAATTTGTATATCCCTGAACCTGAAGTTCTTCATTACCAAAGATCAAAAATTTATTCTTAGTCCTTCTTAAGTACTTAAGGATATATTTCACAAAAGTCCAGTGCTCTTCATCTAGATTCGACTGATACCTACTTGTGACACTCACAGCATGGACAATATCAAGTCTTGTACATAATATGGCCTACATAAAGCTCCCTATTGCCAATGCATAAGGAATCTTGCTCATGCATTCAATCTTCTTAGGTGTGTTGGGGCACATCTTTTTGGAGAGATGAATACCATGTCTGAAGGACACTAGTTTTCTCTTAGAGTTTTCTATGCTGAATCTCTTCAGCACCTCCTCCATATACATCTTCTATGAGAGACCCAGCATCCTCTTTGGTTTATCTTTATAGACCTTAATCCCAAAATGAAGAATGCCTCTCCTAGCTCTTTTATAGAAAACTCTTTCGACAACCACATTTTGATCGAGGTCAACATGGGAATGTCGTTCCCAATTAGGAGTATGTCATCTAGGCACAGTATGAGGAAGACAACAACGCTCCCACTGATCTTCTTGAATACACAAGGCTTCTCCTCATTTTTCATGAAACCAAATGATTTAATTACTTCATTAAAACAAGTATTTCAGCTCCAAGATGCTTGCTTTAGTCCATATATGGATCTCTACAACTTGCAAAATTTATGAGCACCATCACCAGATGTGAAATCGAGGGGCTATTCTATATAAATATCTTCCACAAGATATCCATTTAAGAACACCACTTTTACGTCCATCTACGTTATTTCATAATCAAAATAGGCTGCAACAGTAAGCAATGTACAGATGAATTTCAACATAGCCACTGATAAAAAGATATCCTGATAGTCAATGCCTTCATACTGACTATATTCATTCGCCACTAACCTAGCCTTGAATGTCTCCACATTCTTATCTACACCTATCTTTCTCTTAAAGATCCATTTACATTCAATAGGTACTATACCTTCAGGTGGATCTACCAAGATCCAGACTTGGTTCGAGTGCATTGAGTTAATCTCTAACTTTATTGCCTCTTATCATTTTTCAGAGTCCATATCTGATATCGTCTCATCATAGATTTTAAAATCATCACCATGAATCCTATTCCTGTGAGGAATATTTTCTCTACATCCTCTGAAATAGTACCTAAATACCTCTTAGGAGGATGAAAAATCCTATTTATCCTACGAGATGGAGGAGGTGGTGTATGAATTGGTTCAGATTGACTAGGTTCCATAAGTTTCTTAGCTCGTTTCTTTTTGGAGACTTTTTTCTCAAGCCTGATCTATCTTTTGATGCTACCATCTTGAACAAACTATTTTTCAAAATAAATGGCTTGTTGACTCATAATCACATTGTGACCTTCTAAAAGATAGAAAAAATATCCTAACGACTCTTTAGGATATCCAACGAATCAAGCTCTAAGGGACCTAGACTCTAATCTCTTGATATAGACCGGATAATTCCAAGTTTTGAGATGACTTAAACTTAGCTTCTTACCACGCCATATCTCATATGGTGTGATAGAAATAGTTTTAAATAAAATTCTATTTAATAAGTATATAGTTGTCATTAAACTATGTCTCCAAAGAAATTTAGAAAAATTCATGAAGCTCATCATGGATCATATCATATCTAATAAAGTCTGATTTCTTCATTCTAAAATCTCATTGAGTTGAGACATTCTAAGTGGAGTTCATTGTGAGACTATGCCATTATTCTTAAGATAATCCAAAAATTCTTGACTAAGGTATTCACCTCCTTGATCTGATTGAAAAACTTTAATGGACTTTTCAATTTGCTTTTCTACTTCATGTCTAAATTTCTTAAACTTTTTTAAGGCTTTAGACTTATGTCGCATTAGGTACATATATCTGTACCGAGATAAATCATCGATAAAGATAATGAAGTAGACAAACTTGCCTCTGGTCGGTACATCAAATGGGCCGTACACATCTATATGTACCGAGGCAAGTTGGTTTATGGCCCTTTTCCCATGTCCTACCAAAGGAATGTTGATAATTTTATCTTGAAGGCATGATTCACAAATCGGATATGACTCAAAAGTTAATGGACCTATTAGTCTGGATTTTTTTAATTTATTAATCTTGTCTTCAACTATATGACCTAGTGTTGACCCATTGATTAATTTTGATGATTTCAAAATATTGAGTCTAAATAATACTAATTATGTATTTTAAGAATATATGTAGGTCTTTTTAAGTGTTTAAATTGAAAAAATTAATTCAAAAAAAGATCCATACAAAAATCACCAAGTCAAGAGCTTCAAAAAAATTGAATTGATAAAGATCCTTGAAGAAGGGCAAAATTATAATTTTACCAAGTTAGAAGAAAATATGTTTCGAAAGTTTCAAGAGCAAACTAGAGAAAAATTTTAATCTTTTGAAGATAATTTCATATTTTTTGGATGTCAAATTTAGAAGAATATCAAGTTTTAGCAAAATGATCAACCCTAGGGACGACCTCTAAGTTATTCTCTTTTGAAATGGGCAGCTTGGCATACTTTGGCATGTTATTTTTGTATGGCCTCATAAAAGGATCGACCTAGGGTCGACCCCTAGTGAAAGAGTTGACCTCTAGTGAAAGGGTCGGCTCCTGGGTCAATCTCTATTACATAGAAACTGAATAGAAAGCTGAATTTTTGAGTGCTGTCCAAGTGCTGACACTTGAGGAAAAAGTATTGACACCTGAAAAAAAGGATCAACACCGTAATAAAAAGTGTCGATCCCTACAGAAAAGTGTCAACCCCAAGCATGGGACAGACTTAATGGCTAGTTTTTTACAGCTTTTCAAACGACCATTTCTTCACTACAACGACTAGTTCAAGGCTTCCAACAGCTAGAACTGATCCTCCAGCCATCATAAAGAATATAAAAGGCTAGAAAAATATTTAGAAATTAAGATTAAGAAATTTTAAAGTAAAATTATTTTGGATTTAAGAGGTTTTCATTGCACATCAAAAAGAGAGAAAAAAAAGAGGAACTAAGCTTTGATTTTAGAGGGCATTCAAGAGTTATCTTCCACAACATCTCAAGCAACCTCTCAGCATCATTTGAAGAGAAGTGAAGCTTCAAAAAGCACATATTCAACCACTTCTTTGAGCTTCAAAAGAGTTCATTTTTATTTTTATTTTTATGCTGAATTTTTATATTTGTATCTTTGTTTCTTTATAAGTTTCTTTGGAGAAAGATGTTAGATATATGTGCCCTAGAAGCCAGAATTGGCTGACACTTGTAATACACTTCTAGGGGCAAAATTATAATTTTGACTATAATTAATGAAATGGGTTATTTTCTATCACACATGTGTATTTAGTGTCTGTGATACATCCTTTGAGTTAATGGTAATGATAATTCATATTTTCAAGAGTTGAAAATTTAAGACATGAATAATCATTATTAACTCATAAACAGCTCCCGACCATAGGATCATCACGAGGATGGTGATTGATCCGGAAGGTTGGTGTACGATCGCTTCTCTTTAGTAGATGAGTCTTGAGTCTACGGTGTGGAGACACCGGAGCGAGAGTACAGGTACTCGTTAGAGAACGAGGGCACTGAGCGTGACCACCTCGAGTAGTCATTAGGAAGTCTACCTTCTCGTCAATGACTGACTCGATGCTGCAGTAGTGTGTCTGGTTCTTTGACCTGAGATGCATCGGCAGTTCACCTTGAGGGTGTTATAGTTTGACTACACCATTACTCGGTCTCCTAGCCATATGGAACCCTGAGGTGTATGTTGGCTATGACATGTTCATTGTAGGAACTGGATTGCATCAAGATGGGATCTATCTACCTCGGTGGTAGAGGAGTAGCCCTATGATGATCATGAGAATCAAGTCCTGAAGCCCATGGCCATGGCAGAGTGAAATAATAGAAAGAGTTTCTATTTAGATTTTCACATTGGACTCGAATCGAATGATTACATCATATGACAGAGACTAGGGTTTGACGAGTTCACCTTAACCCTAATCTGATCGGGGCTCAAGATAGAAGAACTTAATCACACAGGTAGCTGCACCAAGAGGTTCGCATTCAGCTCTGATGGGTTGCCACCATATACTGCTAGGTGTCACTGGTGGATTTTGGGAGCAATTAGAATGATTTAGATGATCGATCATTCTAGCTGTTCGAATCAGAAGAGTTCTGATCCATCGAAAGGAGTTTCGATGATGTCTATGATAGAGATCATGACATATCCCATTACCATACAGAACTGAACCTAACTGGGTCACACAAACAAGGGTTTGAATCTGGTGATCATCAATTGAACTGATCTAGTTCAATTGATCTGAATGAGATTCAATTAGGTTCAAGGAAATCGTGCTAGCACTCGATTGAACCTAACGTTCTTCTTTTACTATCATAAATAAGTTGTCCTGACTGAGCCAAAGGAGTTTGTGCTCAATCAGAGGCCTTCATATGGTCTGACTGGAGGTTGTCCAAGTCAGAATAGGTTGTCTTATTTGTAAGACATTACCTGCCATTTTTGGTCACCTGCCATTTCTTGTTCTTTGACTTTGGTCAAAAGTCTACCTTTGACTGGTCAAACGTTGACCATTGACCCTTTGACTTTTGACCACATGTCATGCACCTATTGGAGAGCTGGTGGGGGCCTGTCCCCCTGCCAGAACCTGGCAAGGAGAAGGGCGCACGCCAAGGGTGGCGTGAGCCCAAGTAGGAGGCGCCTAGGAGTCCTTGTTGGACAAGGACTCCACCTCCCTTTTGGATTCCAATCAGAGTTCTACTAAGAATCCAGTTTGACTGGTCTTAGGCACCCTCTAAGGAGGAATCCAGGGGTCTCTATTCCAACCAATCAGATTTAGATCTGATTTCACAAAGGGTTGTGATTGGTTGAGAGGAAGAGGAGTTGGATCACAAGAGGTCTATAAATAAGACCCTGCGCCCAACCCTAATTCCAATGCTATTAGATACGCCCCAAGGCTGCCTCTCCCCTCCTTCTCCATGCCATAGTCTCTTCTCCTCTTGCTCTCCACGTCCAAAAGGTGTTTTGGACTTAGTTTGGTGCGATTCAGATCAAGGAAAGGCGATCAAAAGCAAGAAGGCTGCGCTGCTGCAAAAGGACGACTGCAGATCTTCAAAAGAGTTTTGAAGATCCTCCAGATCAGATCCAGATCTGATTTTTGGAGGTGTGATAGAGAAGAAGAGGATCTCCAGATCCAACCCGAGTGGATACCGGTAGAGGCCAGGCGCTTGCGTGGCTAAGATCCAGAACCTTCCGCTGCAATCAGGATCATCTACAGGGTAATAGGATTACCCAAATCAGATAAATTGAATTTGATTTAATTTATCTTATTTTATTTTATTTATTAAAATAATAAGAATCTGATCTGAAATATATCAAGATCTGATTGAGATCAAGAGAAAATTTTTGAAATATATCTCTTGATCTAATCAGATCTGGACGAACCTGGACCAGGAAATCAGGATTTTCCTTCAAAAGAAACTTGGGGTATAGGCTGATCCAAGCCAGTAATTAGATAGTATAAAGGTTGTAGTTGGTATTCCTAGGTTAAAACTAACTGAATTGATAGTAAACCTAAAAAAATTATTGGTATAGGATTGTGGTTGGTGAGCCCGACAAAACCAACTAAATTTATTTATGATTCTAATTAAAATAAATATACTATAATATAGGATTATAAAGAAATTTTCAAGAAGAGCTTGGAGAGTGGACATAGGTATAAGGTTGCACCAAACCACTATAAATTCTTTATACATTTATGTGGTGTTATCTTCTCTATTACTTTACATAACTTGCATGCCTTAAATTGCTAATTATTTATTAATTTGGATCAAATCTTACTTAAATTCATTCACATTTGATTCCATTGCATACACTCGTTAATTTTATTAAATTGAATTAAGTTAAGTACATACTTGTGTAGAGTTAAATTTGGTCAAAAATTTTATAAACCCAATTCACCCTTCCTCCTCTTGGGTTGCCACCTCTGGGCAACAAGTGATATCAGAGTAGGTGCTCTGTTACTAGTTGTTGACCTAATCATTAAGAGCTAAAGATCTTAGCGATCCAAATGGATTTTTTGTTTAGTCAAGGCTATTCTATTGATAGACCCCCAATACTTAATGAATCAAATTATAGTTATTGGAAAGCACGTATGCGTATCTTCATACAAGCACATAATTATAACTTATGGAAGATTATAATCGATGGCTCATGCATCCTTAAAGTATTGCTTGAGCATGATAAAGAAATGAACAAACTAAATGCTAAAACAATGAATTTACTTTATTGTTCATTAGACATAAATATTTTTAATATAATTTTTTCATGTATTTCAGTAAATCAAATATGGAAGAAATTAAAAACTACTTTTGAGGGAGCAAATCAAAGAAACATATCAAGCTTCCAAGAAGAAAAGGTAGCTTACCCCAACTCATGCCTTATGGTGCATGAAGATGAAAAGAAAAAGAAAAAGAAGAAACAAAAGGAAAAGAAAATAATGGTTAAGAGGGAGCAAGGCAAAGAAGAGAATGAGAAGGAGGAAGGTATAGAAAGTTGTTGCCTCATGGCTCAAAATGTTGAGGTATATCATGAACACTCATCTGAATTTTCTTTTAATGAATTATATAAAGTCTTTAATAAGTTAATGTATGAATATAAAAAAGTAAGGCTACAAAACAAAGAGATTAGAAAATCTAACTTATCTTTGATTGAAGAGAAAAACAAAGTTTTGAGTGAAAAAGAAGATCTATTGAAAAATATAGAAAGCATGGCTAAAGAAAATGAAGATTTCTTGGAATAAATTGAAATCCTAACTAAGGAAAAGGAGAATATAGTTAAATCTAAAAATTTTTTAGTTAAAAAAATGTTGAGCTTAAAAAGAAAAATGATACTTTAAACTTATTCCTAAAAGAAAATGAAAATCTTTCAATTGAAAAGAAAAAGATCTTAGAAGAAAATAAAAAATTAAGAAGAGAAGTTGAGGTTTTGAAATCTATTGCAGAAAAGTTTATAATTAGCTTTCAAAACCTTCAATCTATGGTAAAAACTAATGGAACTATTTTCAATAAAGTAGAAATCAATTTTAATATTTCAAGAAAATAGCACAATGGTAAAAATATTTTTATAAGAGATTTAACTAAAGACCATTCTATTAAGTGCTTTAAATGTAATCAAATTGACCACAAAATTTTAAAATATAATTTTAAAATAATTGGCCAAACTTTGATTAAACAAATTTGGGCTCCAAAAAGAACCTTGAATACTAACTCCTATGTATCCAATATGACTTGGGTACCAAAAAAAAAATTATTAAGTGATTTTGTATGTGCACCAAGGATCCAAATGAAATGAAAGAAAGAAAATTTTTTATGGATGCCTTGGAAATGAAAAGAGATAGATATTGATGTATGGTATAATCTAAACTTTTTTCATATTATACCATCAATGATTGTTAAAGTTATTTTGATTAAATCTATTGACTTTAATATGATTCTATATTATGTTTACATGGTTGAAATTCTTTTTATATATTAGTAAGATTAGTATGATTGATTGATTTTGATGATTTGAATACTTTGATTTAAGAGATCAATATATTCTCCTCCAAGTATCATGTTATGATATGAATTGAATTTATCTTAAAATTTATCATGATATTTTTAAGCCTCCCCAAATGAATTTTGCTATTGAGAAACTTAAACTAAAAGAAGTTTAATTATCTATAAATCTATTTGATTGCAAAACATTAAAGTGAAACTGATTTTTGGTATTCTCCCATAAATGCTTAAATATTGAATTTTTTTTAATAAAACTTTGCATAATCTAAGTACTTGAAGATGAAACATCTATTCATGAAACTCAAGTGCTTGATATTGCATTGCATCTTAGGCTTATCTTAAGGATTCAAAGCTTTCTTAGTTAAAATAAAAAAAAATATAGAGCCTACATCTAGATTTTTTTCTTTTGATACTCTTGATTATCGTACTCCAATTGACCAAATTTTTTATTATAAAATTTGATTTAAATATTATCTTTAATTTTTAACTTGTTTGCATATTAATTTCTATCTAAATTGATCAATTTTTTTGAATTAAAATTCTTTGAACTATTGATCTAATCCTTTTTTTTTAAAAAAAAAAGAGTATGTCTGATGATGTTATTTGTTTGATTTCTATGCTTATTCAATTAATTTAATGTGTGTTCACTTTATAAAACTAAGGGAGAGATATAAATGACTAATTAAATTTAAAAATATGAGAGAAAATGAAGAAGAATAATTTTTTTGGCATAGAAAGCATCATTGAAATATTAAAGATAAACTATTTTTGAAACTTAGAAATTATTTAATATTTTCTAAAAAAGATGAAATGATTTATTTTAGGATAACTGAAAATCACTTAACTTGAATGATTTGCTAATAGCAATTCAAATTAATTTTTTGATGATCTTTAAGTGATATCAAACTTTTAAGTAAATTATTAATTGATCTGAATATTGTTCAATTGGTATCAAGATAATTATTATTTAGTTTGAACTTTAAAACTCTTAGTATCAAAAATTTTACAATTGCTATCAATCAGTACATCATTGCCTTTCACTCTATTACCGTATTTTTGAGCAAAAAGAAAAGAATCTCTTTATCTCAAATCTAAGTTTGCACAGCTATAATTTTAATATGATATTGTTTCAGATAAATTATAAATATTTGATATCTTTTTTGAACTCAATAATATTTTTTGAGAAAGGAAAGAAATATTTTTTGAAAAATTAAACGTATCTCTTTATGATTTGCTTTGATTGATATATCCAAATTTCTAATTTTGAAAGGATCTATATATCTTAGAATTATAAAGTTCAAAGAAACAAACAAAAACTTCTTTCAAATGATACAAACCAATAGTTTCTCAAAAACTTATCACAATTAGTATTATAATTTTTATCAAATAGCCTATTTTTGTTTTGAATTCCACTGCATTATTTTTTGGTAAAAGAAAAATCTCAAATTTAAATTTTCATGATCATATTCTTGCTATTATATTATTTAAGATAAATTCTTATGATATGTTTTTGAATGATCTGCTTTAGTATTTAAAAAAAAAGTATTTTTAAGACTATATTATTCAAAATTTTTGAAGTTCAGAATTTTTTTAATTAAAATTGAGAAGTATGTATGCATCTACAATTTTAAGAAATGAAAGAACTCTTGATCTAAATTTGAAAGTAAAACCTATAATATATTTTTTATAAAAAGAATAGAAAATATTAAAAAAGATATAATCTTTTAATTAAAAATATACTTAAATTTAAAAATCTAAATTTAAAACTTAAATAATCTAAATTTTTAAATTTGGCATCAGTTATGTTTATATTAAATATGCATAATTTAAAAGATAGGAAGAGAAAATAAAATTTTTACTCTTAAAAGACTACTTAATTGAAAATATCTTGACATAAAGAGAAAAATTTATTTAAGATAAATTAATTATTAAATTAGTATTAATTAAAGTTTAATATGCTATCAAATTAAAGATGCTTAACTTGAAAGAAAAAGAGAGAGTAACAATAATTGTAAAGCTTAAGTATGCAAATTAAAAAAAAAAGATAATGCTAAAGAATGAATATGTATATTTTAATTTGATAATCTAAATTTAAAATATACTTATTTTGAAATAAAAAAAAAGAAAGTTAAAAAATAAATTAATCTAGCTATTAGTTTGAAAAGTAAGAGAAGAGATATTTTTTAATTTAATTTGATTGAAAATACTAATAAATTTATGATCTTAAATTCTCAATTAATTACCTTAATTTGAGCCTTATTGTATTAATTTTAAACTTTCAATCAAATACCTTATAGTCTTTTTAATTTATGCTTTTATGTATTTATTTAATTTAATTTACTTAATTTAAAATAGTTTTAGATAAAAAAATTATTCATCAATAATTAAAAATTACTTAAAATGGTATCATTGATATGTTGGTTTCATATTTTGATTTGTATGATTATTCTTGATAATTGATTAGAGTTAAATTAAACTGAAAACATATTCTTACTCTAAGAAATGAATTTTTAAACTCAATTTTCAAATTTATTTGAAAATTCAAATTTGATATTGAATTTTTGATGTGCAATGCAAAATTCTTATGATTTATTTATATTAAATTAATTTTTACTCAAAGTAATGAATTTAAAAATATGACTATCCTTTGCTTTGATACTATTTATTTTACTTTGCTCGATATATTTTTGATACATATCTTTTTCAAACTTATTTGATAAAATTTTTTTTTTAAAAAAAAGATTAAATATTAAAATGAATATTATGCCTGATTCATAGTTAAATCTTTTTAAAAGCTCTATTCATCTTAAAGTTTAAAAATATATATTTAAAAATCTGATTAAAAAGTCATATTCATTCAAAAAGGAAGAGAATCTTTAATATTTGACTTCAAGCTAATTTTTGAAAAGAAAGAAATATTTTTTCAAAGGAAAGAGGATTAATTTAAATTGATCTTCTCAACTGGATACATCTCTAAATTGATACAATTCTTATATATTATTGATTTTGATGATAATTTTTTATCGCTTTTTGATATTATCAAAAAAGGGGGAGAGGTATATTGAGTATATACTTAAAGAATTAATACTTAAGAAACTCAATGAATTTCATGAAGTGCAATATTAATACTCATTAATATAAATTATATGAAATATTATTTAGAGCTTTTATGAAATGCATATTTATATTTGTATATATTCTTACTTCATATTTTATACTAGCCAGTTAGTTGAAACACATTAATTTTATTTTTGTACATATACTTAAAGTTTTGTCATCATTAAAAAGAAAGAGATTGTTGATCTATTGATTGATTTTGATAATTTCAAAATATTGAGTATAATGATACTAATCATGTATTTCAAGAATATATGTAAGTCTTTTCAGATGTTCAAATTAAAAAAATTAATCAAAGAAAAGATCCACATAAAAATCACCAAGTCAAGATCTTCAAGAAAATTGAATTAATAAAGATTCTTAAAGAAGGGCAAAATTATAATTTTATTAAGTTAGAAGAAAATATGTTTTGAAAGTCTCAAGAGCAATCAGAGAAAAATTCTGATCTTTTAGAGGTAATTTTATATTTTTTGGATGTCAAATTTGGAAGAAAATCAAGTTTTAGCAAAAAAATCAATCCTAGAAACGATCCCTAGGTCATCCTCTTTTGAAATGGACAGCTTGACATGCTTTGGCATGTTATTTTTGTATGGCCTCATAAAAGAGTCGACCCATGGGTCAATCCCTAGTGAAAGGATCGACCTATGTTGTATAGAAACTGAATAGAAAGCTGAATTTTTGAGTGTTGTCCAAGTGTTGACACTTGAGAAAAAAATATCGACACCTGAGTAAAATGTGTCAATCCCTATAGAAAAGTATCGACCCCAAGTACAGGATAGGCCTAACAACTAGTTTTTTGTAGCTTTTCAAATGGCCATTTCTCCACTCCAATGGCTAGTTCAAGGCTTCCAATAGCTAGAACTGATTCTTCAGCTATCACCAAGAATATAAAAGGCTAAAGAAATATTTGAAAAGTAAGATTAAGAAATTTTAAAGTAAAATTATTTTGGATTTAAGAGGTTTTCATTGTACATCAGAAAAAGAGGAAAAGAAGAGAAACTAAGCTTTAATTTCAGAGGGCATTCAAGAGTTATCTTCCACAGCATCTCAAGCAACCTCTCAGCATCATTTAAAAAGAAGTGAAGCTTCAAAAAAGCACATATTCAGCCACTTCTTTGAGCTTCAAAAAAGTTCTTTTTTATTTTTATTTTTATGCTGAATTTTTATATTTGTATATTTATTTCTTTATAAATTTTTTTGAGAGAAGAAACTTGGGGTATAGGCTAGTCCAAGCCGATAATTGGACAGTGTAAAGATTATGGTTGGTGCTTCTAGGTTAAAACCAACTAGATTGATAGTAAATTTGAAAAAACTATCGGTGTAGGATTGTGGTTGATGAGCCCGGCAAAATCAACTAGGTTTGTTTGTGATCTCGGGTTAAAACAAATGCACTATAATCTAGGATTATAGTAGAATCCCAAGGAGACCTTGGAGAGTGGACGTAGGTGCAGGATTGCATCGAACCATTATAAATTCTTTATGCATTTGTGTGGTGTTATCTTCTCTATTGCTTTACATATCTTGCATGCTTTAAATTGTTAATTACTTACTAATTTGGATCAACTCTTGCTTAAATTCATTCACACTTGATTCCGTTGAATACACTAGTTAATTTTATTGAATTGAATTAAGTTAAGTAAAGTACATACTTGTGTAGAGTTAAATTTGGTCAAAAATTTTATAAATTCAATTTGTCCTCCCTCTTGGGTTGCCACCTCTGGGCAACACTTAGCCTAAGGTGCCATAGATACCTTTCGTTAATACTATCCTTAGGTCATTTTTTTCCTATGGCATTCATGTTTTTCTCAATATTAAAATAGAAATATCTATATGTAATTGATAGAGACCATTAATTTAGAAACTACTTACAATTTTATTTCTTTCATAAAGAATTGTATAGTGGTCCTCAAAAAAACTAATTACATAATTTTCTTATGCTAAACATGAAATAAAAATCAAATTCCTACTTACACTAGGTACAAAATAATAATCTCTATAAACCAAGACTAATCCAAATGATAGTCGAAGAGGATAGATTTCTACAGTCATAGCAGCAACTCTTGCTCTATTTTTAATATGCAGGATCATCTTATCATCCCTCAGCCTCTTGGTCTCCTCAAGACCCTACATAGAAGTGCATAAGTGAATACTAAAACTAGAGTCAAGCATCCAATCAGATGCAGAAGAAATTGTAAGGTTAGTGTTAATGATGAGCATACCTCCAGAAGGACCTGTTTCCTTCTTGTTCTTCAGACTGACCAGGTATGAAGGACAGTTCCGCTTTCAATGGCAGTTGGTGATGTAGTGAAAATATTTTTCTTTATCTGTGGCCTTTTTCTTCAGTTCTCTCTTATTCTTCTTCTTTCCCTCAACCTTCTGCTTCTTCGTAGACTTCTTTTTCTTTCCAAAAAATATTCTTATAGAGGAAGTCTGCTCCATAGTAAGAACTGAGCTCTTTAAACCTTTCATAGTTTGCTCAGCAGTAATCAGCATATTCATTAACTCAACCAAGGTGTAGTGGAGCTTATTCATATAGAAGTTCGTGATGAACTACCCATATAAATCAGTCAAGGATTGCAAGATCACATCAATCTACAAGTTCTTATCCATTATGACACCGAGCTTCTCAAGCTCTTCTAGATCTTTGATCATTGCTAGGCAATGACTGACTACCCATCATGCATTTGCACCTTAAAAAGTCTCCTAGAGACTTGATAACGCATTGCATGACTTTGTTCATCAAACAACTCTTGCAGATGAGCCAACATTTGGCATATAATCTTGATGTCTTCATGTTGGCACTGCAACTCATTTGATATTGAGCCCAATATGTAGCACTTGACCTTGTTATTATCATCAGACTACTTCCCATGAGATGCTCTTTGATTAGCGGTCGAATGGGCTGGAAGAGTAGGATGTTGCTGGTCCAACACATAGGACAACCTTTTGCAACTCAAAATAATTTTCATGTTTTGAAGCCAATCCTTGTAATTTGGTCTAGTTAGTCTATGGGTATCTAAGATTCAGACTTGGGAGTTGGATGCAGACATTTTCCTATAAAGAGTCAAAGTTTCTAGTTGACATGTAATTTAACTTAACCAATTTATTTAGGTATTTCATTTTTAAACAAATTTAGGCTCCTACTATATATTTTCTCAGATCCCCATACTTTCTTAGCAGAGATGTGAAAATCTCTACGATCAAAGACTTTAAGTGGGTGGTGTAGTCCCACCAATTAGCTCACCACCTCACCTTATAATTATTGGTGATGGATCAATTGATGAGTGGATAACTCTTGTCCAATATTTCTCCAAACATGGTGCACCCAAACATAGTCTCTAATTCATGAAGCTTACCATGCCTAGAATATTGTTTCACTCCTTAGTTAAGTCAGACCCACCATCTGCATGAACTGGATTTCTAATTGGGACCCTCACCATATCTGAATATTGAGCCCAATCCATCCTTCAATCCATAGCATCCAATGCCTAATAGATGTGGTTGTATCTTTTCAGTACAACTATACCACTATATCGAGTTAAGAATAATCAATCCCGGGAAGGACCCGTATATCTACGATGATGGAAGATCAATTACTTAATATTTTCTTAGAAAGATTTGATTTAGATCTCTTAGAGTTGACTTAGTCATGACGATTATGACTAACCTAGTGGCATGGGTTAGCTCGAATCATTAGCCACCATAAACTAGAACTGGATCGATCCAATCAATCAGGTAAGTGAAATTGGTGAGAGGGATATGCCATTAACTCACCATGAATGCATTCAAGTTGAATAGCTTCCAATAAATAATCACAGATCATATCTACCAAACTTACCTTAGACACCGACTTATCTGACCAGAATTGATTGGATTAGCCTACAATCCAAGCTCAAACCATGGAGCCTGTTGCCCAGAGGTAGCAACCTAAGAGGGGGAGGATGGGTGAATTGGGTTCTTATAAAATTTTTGCCTAATTTTTAATTCTAAGCAAGTATGTGCTCCAAGTTAAACAAATTTGAATATTTATGATGAATATGCAATGTGTAGTAGTGGAATTAAAGGCAATGAAAAAATGCAAGAATGTAAAACAAATAAGTAAAGCAAGAAAATAAACCAAGCAATCATAACATAAAGACAAAGAGATTTATAGTGGTTCAGAGCAACCCACTCCTACATCCACTCTTTAAGCTCTCCTTAGAAATTTCACTATAATCTATCGTTGATTATAGTGTGTTTGTTTTTTTGGGCTCATAAACAAACTCAGTTGATTTTTTCAGGAGCACCAATCAAAATCTTACACTGTTAGTTTTTCAGATTTACTAACAATCCAGTTGATTTTTAGGGCTCACCAACCAAAACCTACAAAGTCCAATTCCAGGCTTGGATGGGCCTAATCCGTAAGTTTCTTTCTCCCAAAGAAACTTGTAAAGAAAACAAAATACAGGAAATAAATTTTAGCACAATCAAAAAATAAAAATTAGAACTCTTTGGAGCATAAAAAAGTTACTATTGGATTGCTCAAATGATGCTTTAACTTCTCTTCTTGATGCTTGTGA
Source organism: Cocos nucifera (assembly GCA_006176705.1). Lineage (NCBI taxonomy): Eukaryota > Viridiplantae > Streptophyta > Magnoliopsida > Arecales > Arecaceae > Cocos > Cocos nucifera. The sequence continues at coordinate 113,835 of QRFJ01002920.1, read as the reverse complement.
GGGTGTATAAGATGATGCAGATGAATCCTCTTGAAAGCCCTCTGATTTAAAAGCTTAATTCCTCTCTATTCTCTTTCTTTTTAATGACATTCAATATTTTCTCTAAAAAATGATGATTTCTCTTTTAATTCCTCTTGGCTTATTATCCCATTGAGTTTCTAGACTTTTATATGCTTGAAAGTGGCTAGTGAAAGAGTTTTGGCCATTGGAAGGGCTGAAATAGCCATTGGAGTAAAAACTAGTCATTTGAAATAGTGCAAAAAACTAACCATTACAGTCACTAGGTCGGCTCAATCTAAATTAGATTGGCTCAATTTTCAGTTGGATCGGCTCGGTCTCCTGAGTCATAAAAAATCTTGTTTTCTATCCTTTTTGTCTTTTGTTTCTACTGAGACTAGGTCAGCTCAATTCTAGACTGGATCGGTTCAGTTTGCGTGCCATGTATGCCAAAGACTATTTTGATCCTTTCTTCTCCAAATTAATTTATAGGCTAAATTTGTCTTTTTGCCTTAATTTAATCTTCATTATAATCTCTTGAAAGGTGTAATTTGTGGGCTTGAAATTTATGAGCTTTTGAGATATACAACTACACATCCTCATAAATAATGTTAGTAATTCAACAATCTATATTCAAATGCTTTTATTATTATCAAAATCAATCTAGAGTCAACAATCTCCTTCTTTTTGATGATGACAAAACTTTGAGTATATGCACAATAAAAATAGATGATATATTTCAATGCATTTTGCCAATATATTATGAAGTATTAGATCAAATACATGAGTGCATACTTCATGAATGTTCTTAATTAGTTTTTAATTCATTGCACATATTTAGTACATTATACATATTTCATATACTCATTTCAAATTAATGTCTCAATTCAAATCAATGAGTATTATGATTTCAAGCATTAAATTAATGAGCATCTTAAGAATTAATTCATTAAACATATACTTAATATTCCTCTCTTCCTTTTTGATAGTGAAAGATTGAATAAAAATCATCAAAATCAATAATATGTAAGAAAGTATCAAAATGAGAGACATATTAAATTCAGAAAATTAATTCAAATGAATCCTCTCTCCTTTGAAAACTTATTTTTTGATTCAAAATATACTTAAAATCTTTCTTTTTTTTTTTGGAAATTGAATGAACATGACTTTTTAATCGGATTTTCAAATAAGTATTTGTAAGCCTTAAGAGGAATAGAGCTTTTCAAAAGATTAGAATATGAAATCAAGCATAATATATACTTTAATATTCAAACTTTTTTTTCTTAAAAAATTTAGTTAATTAAGTTTAAAAAAGATATGTATCGAGTATGTATCAAGCAAAGTAAAAAGATAATATCAAGGTAAATGATAGTCATATTTTCAAATTCATTTTTTTGAGTAAAATTATTTCAATACAAATAATTCATAAGAATTTTGCAATGCTCATCAAAAATTTAGTATCAAATTTAAATTTTAATTAAGTTTTAAAATTGAGTTTAGAAATTTATTTTTGAGAAGGAATATGCTATAAATTTAGTTTAACTCTAATCATTTACCAAGAATGATCATGCAAATCAAGTTTATAAGATTGGCACATGAAAAGTTTCATATTATATTTATAAATGAGTTTTAAAATTAGAAGAACGTATCAAAATCAATTTGTTTGGAGTAAGAATATGTTTTCAAATTTAATTTAATTCTAATTTATCATAAAAGATGATTTGGCAATCAAATCAAGCAAATTAAATAAAATAAGCACATGAAAGCTCAAATTAAGAAGGTAAGTGATTGAGAAATTAAGTTAGCATTTAATTTTTCTTAACTTAAATCAATTAATATTTTCAATCAATTCAAATTAAAAAATATCTCTCTTTCTATTTTTCATACTTATAGCTGGATTAATTTACTTTTCAACTTTCTCATCCTCTTTATTTCAAAAAGAGCATATTTTAAACTTTACAATTATTCTTACTCTCCCTTTTCTTTCAAGTTGTTTCTCTTTAATTAATTACACATTTATCTTTAATTAGTGCCAATTTAGTAACTAATTCATCTTAAATGAATTCTTCTCCTTACTTTTGCAAATAAAATCTTTTTAAAATTCAAAATCATAAGCATCAATTAAGTGAACTAAGTATTGATTAATTCAAATATCAATTAAACAAAGTATTCACTCAAGAAGACACCAAATTTTTAATAATTTATCTTTTATCAAAATTCAAAGGATGTTTACAAAGGAATGTATACAATAAGAGTAAACATTAAGAGGATCAAAAGAGTATGGCATGAACGTCTATCAAAAAAATTTTCTATTTAAATTTAGATTTTTCTTGTCATAAAAAAATATTACTCAATTAAATTCTAAAAAATATATGAGATTCTTTGAATTTATCTCAAATGGTATCACATCAAGAGTATATCAATATGAAATAGATTTAAGACATCATATTCAATACTTTTGTTAAAAAATAATGCAATAAAATCCAAGGCAAGAATGATACCATTGATACAAAGAGTGAAAATTTTCTTAGGAAGAAACTTCTTGATACTAATAGAAAAATAATTAATTTTATACCTTTTTTTTGAAAATCAAATCAGATAGTCATTTCTTTGAAAGACCTTCTTGATATCAATTAAACTAAAATTTAGACCAAATCATGATTTTTTTTTGATAATTCAATATTACTTAAGGATCAATTTGTAAATTCAGCTTGATACCAATGATTTTAGTTTTGAATTGATAAAGATGAATTAATTCAAATTAAATAATTTTAAGGATTTAAAATAATAAATTAATTTGAATTGATATCAGCTATTCAGTCAAGGCAAACCATAAAGAAATTTTCAATTATTCTTCAAAAAGATCATGTCTTCTTTTTCTTAAGAAATATCAAGTAATTAGGTTCAAAAAAGGTCTATTTTTTGAGTTTGTCTTAAATGATATCAAATCAAGAATATAGCTGTGCAAAACTAGATTTGAAATAAAGACATTCTTCTCTTTTTACCAAAAGATACATCAATCAAATACATGATAAATAGTAAGCTGTTTGATACCAATTATTTAAAATTAAAGTTTATTTTAAATATTTAGCTTTAAAGATAAATGACAGTAGTCTTGAAATATTTTTTTTTGATTTCAACTTCAAAAGATTCAAAAAGAGCATTTTTCAAATTTAATTTTTAAAATCAATCAATTAGAACAAAATAAGAATATTCATCAATAAATTTACTTTTAAGATCAAAGAGTCAATCAAATTAATGAATAAGAGAGATATTCAAGTAAATTTAGAGGATCATAAAAATTAATCAATTGGGGGGTTCCAGTAATCAATTTAAATAAGATCAAATTAAGAAAAAATTAGATGAAGGCTCTATGAGTTTAGTTCAATAAGAAAGTTTCAAATATCTAGGGGTTCAACCTATGATGCGATGCAAATCAATATATCAAGCAGTTGATTTTGATAATTGAATGTCTTATCTTTAAGTACTTATTCCATGAAAAATTTTAGCAGAATTTTGATAATTTAGCATTTTGTAAGGAATGCCAAAAATTAGTTTCTCTTATAGGTTTAGTAATTAAAATATTCATGCCCAATTAAGAATTTTTTAAATTAAATTCATCAACTATAAAATTGATATTGAGAGGCTTAAGATATCATGCTAAATTTTAAGATAAAACCATTTCATCCATAGCATGATATATAGAGAAAAGTATATTGGTCGTTAAAATCAAGACATTTAAATCATGGTATAAATTTATTGTAAGCATCAAAATCAATCATACTTATTAAAATATAAAATTTTTTTTATATACATACAAATTAACAAATCATTAAAGTCAATACATTCAATAAAATAATTATTACTGATGTGATGTCAGAAAGATCTAAAGTTTATCAATCATCACCCATCCTAGTTCATTTCCAAAGAATCTATTCAAAGAATTTTCTTATTTCATTCTTTTGGATCCTTGGTCTACCTGCAAAATTACTTCATAATTTTTGGTACTCAAGCTTTCTTGGGTCCATTAGAGTTAGTGCTCTAGGTTCCTTTAGGAACCTAAATTTGCTTAATCAAAGTATGGCCAATTCTTTTAAAATTATATTATAAAATTTTATGGCCTACTTTGTTATATTTAAAATATGTAATTGAATGATTTTCAAATGAAGCTTTACTAAACAAATTTTTGGCAAATTTTTATTTTCTCAAAAAATTATAACAAATTCTTGCCTTATCAAAAATGGTATTTTGATTATTTAAAATTGCTTGAAGCTTTTGAGATCCAATTGTAAATTTTTCAAGCATAGGCTTCAAGTTTTTAATCTTTTTCTTAGATTGGTATTTTCTTCTAAAAGAGATTTTTTTTCTTTCAATAAGTTTTCTTTTTCTTCAATATAAAATTTTGACCTTTCTAATTTTATTTTCAACTTAATATTTTCTTCAACTAAAAATTTTTTAGAATTAAGAAGTGCTTCTTTTTCTTTAGCCAAAGTATTATTTTTTTTCAAAATATCTTTTTTTTGCTTAAAAGATTATTTTTTTCATCAGCTAAAAGAAGATTTAATCTTTTAAGCTCTTGGTTTTTCAGTCTTAAATCTTTGAATTCATCCATTAATTTATGAAAGACTTTTGGAAGCTCATCAAATATAAATTGAGAAGAATTATCAATGTTTACCCCATTATTTTGAGCCATCAAGCAATAATTTGTAATGCTTTCTTCCTTTTTCTCATTCTTCATTTCTTTGCTTTGCTCTTCCTTAATTAATACTTTTTTTTAAATTTTCTCATCTTTTTCTTTTTTTCATCCTCATGAGCCATGAGACATAGGTTAGGATGAGCTTCCTTAACTTCTTGAGAGCTTGATTCTTCTTGTTGCCCAGAGGTAGCAATCCAAAAGGGGGGTGAATTGGGTTTATAAAATTTTTGGCCAAATTTAACTATATACAAGTATGTACTTTACTTAACTTAATTCAATTTAATAAAATTAACTAGTGTATGCAACGAAATCAAGTGTGAATGAACTTAAGCAAGAGTTAATCCAAATTAGTAAGTAATTAGTAATTTAAAGCATGCAAGATATGTAAAGCAATAAAGAAGATAGCATAACACAAATACACAAAAATTTTATAGTGGTTCGGTGCAATCCCACATCTACGTCCACTTAAGAATTTTACTATAATCCTAGATTATAGTGCATTTGTTTTAACCCAGGATTACAAACAAACCTAGTTGGTTTTGCTGGGCTCACCAACCATTACCCTACACCGATAGTTTTCTTGGATTTACTATCAACCCAATTGATTTTACAGGCTCACCAATCAAAATCTATACACCATCCAATTATCCACTTTGATCAGTCTATATACCATCCTTATAAGTTTCTTCCCCCAAAGAAACTTATAAGGAAAATAAAAATATAAGTAATAAAATTTAGCTCAAGACTTAGATCAAAAAGAGAACTCTTTTTGGTATGGAAAGAAGAGGCTGAATGAATGATCTATGGCCGCTTCTTTTCTCCTCAAATGGTGCTGAGAGATTGCTTGAAGTATTGTGAAAGATGACTCTTGAAGGCCCTTTGAATTTGAAGCTCAAATCTCTCCCTTATCTCCTTTTATTTGGATATTCAATGTGACACTCTTTTTGAATGATTTTTCTTTCTTAAATCCTTAATCTCTTAATCCAAAATATTTTTCTCATAATTTTTATACTTGAAAGTGACTCTTGAGTGAGTTTTGGCTATTAGCAAGCTTGGACTAGCAGTTGGAGTGGAGAATGGCCTGTTGGAGAAGTGCAAAAAACTAGCCATTGCAGCCTGTCCTGACATTAGGGTCGACATCTTTCTCCTCAGGTGTCGACATTTTCTCTTCAGGCACTTTTTCTTTAGATGTCGACACCTCCTAGGATCCAAAGGATTTCTACTCTTTATCTTCTATTCTATGCAACAGAGGTTGACCCTGGGGTCATCCTCTTGAAGAAAAAATTACTTTTTCCTGCCACAGGATCGATTTGATCTTTAGAGAATATTTTAAAATTTTTTTTATAGAGTTTGATCAGATCAGAGAGTTTTCTGATCTAATTTTAATAATATAATATTAAAAATTAAAATTAAAATTAAAATAGTAACATCTGATGTTACCTTTAGGATAAACTACCTTTACCCTATTGATGATTTATTGAAGCTTTAGGTTCTGGATCAAGCCATGCATGTGCCTGGCCTCTATCGGAGTCCACTTGGGCTAGATCTGGAGATGCTCTCCTTCTGGATCTGATCACCAAAAATTAGATCTAAATCTAATTTGTAAAGTCTTCAAATCAACTAATGAAGGTAGCGCGCTCGTCTCATGAACATTGTCTCTTTCCTTGAAACCTTTGTGCTAATTCCTTTGGATCTTCTTTTGGAACCTTGGCCCAACCTTTGGGCATGGAGAAGAAGAAAAGGAGGGGCATGGAGAAAGAAGGGATGGCAGCAAGAGGGGCTTTGGGGCATGGAGCATCAAAAACATATGAAACCCTAGGGTGCAGGGTCTCTTAAATAGTGCGCTACGCCACCTCAGTGTTCCAATCAATCAAGCAACCAATTACTTGATTTGTTTTAGATTTCTTGACAAATTTTTCATGCCAACTTACATCAGATTTGCCACCCCAAATATTCCATATAATGCCATACAAAATAGGTAGGGAGAAGGAAAGGAAGTTTGGTGCACAATGGATTCTTCTTTCTCTCTTAGAGTTTGATCTCTATCAAAACTTTTTGACTGGTCAAATGTGAAATTTGACCAAGTCAAAATCTATCCACTTTGGGTACACACCTAGGAGGACATGTGCCCTCTCCATGCCATACCAAAAAGTGGAGGCGCGTGCCCCTAGAAAATCTCTAGGGGGCATGTGCCCCTGATCCCTTCTTTCTTACAATTGGGTCAACCTTTGACCCTGGTGTGCGACAGGAAAGGCATACAAGGAGTATGGGGATCTGAAAAAATAGTGAAAGCTAAATTTATTTAAAAATTAAATTTTTAAATAAATTGATTAAGTTTAATTATAAAATCTAATTAGAAATTTTGACTCTCTATAGGAAAATATCTACGTCTAACCTACTAGCCTGTATCTTGGACATCCATAGACTGATGGGACCCAACTATAAGGATTGGCTCCGAAACTTTAAAATTATTTTGGATTCTGAGAAGTTGACTCATGTATTGAAATAGGATCCTTCCACTTTACTAGCCCATCCATCTGCTAAATAGAGAGTGTCTCTGGACAAGTGGACAGATGAAGATAACAAAGCCAGGTATTACATATTGGGTTCAATATCTAATGAGCTCTAGTACCAACATAAAGGCATAAAGACTAGCCGTCAAATGTTGGCTTACCTGCAAGAGTTATTTGGTGAACAGAGTCGCGTAGCCAAATATCAAGTCACTAAGATACTTTTTAAGGCTTAGATGCGTGATGGGCAGTCGGTCCAAGATCATTATCTAATAATGATCAAGGACTTAGAGGAGCTTAAGAAGCTCGGTGTCAAGTTGGATAAGGACCTATAGATCGATATAATTCTGCAACCTTGACTAATGCATATGGGCAGTTCATCATGAACTACCATGTCCATGAACTTCAAAATACCTTGGCTGAACTTAAGAACATGCTGGTTACTGCTAAGCTCTCTATGAAAGGTTCAAAGGATTCAGTGCTTGCTGTGGATCCGACTTCTTCCAAAAAAAAATATTTTGAAAAGAAGAAGAAGTCTGTGAAGAAGTAGAAGACAGAAAGTGGGAAGAAGAAGAAGGGAGAGCCAAAGAAAAAAGCTGTCGATAAAGAAAAGTATTTTTATTATAATTTTAACGATCATTGAAAGCGAAACTGTTCTTTATACTTGGCCATCCTAAAGAACAAGAAGAAGATAAGTCCTTCTGGAGGTATGCTCATGATTGAATCTAACTTAATGATTTCTTCTACATCCAGTTGGGTGCTTGACTTTGGATCTAGTGCTCATTTATGTACTTACATGTAGGATCTTAAGGAAAGCAAGAGGCTGAGGGATGGTGAGACGATCCTGCATGTCAGACATGGAGCAAGAGTTGCTACTATGGCCGTGAGAACCTACCCTCTTTGACTACTATCTGGTTTAGATTTGATTTTTAGAGATTGTTATTTTATGCCTGCAGCAAGTAGGAATTTGATTTTTATTTCTTGTTTAGCATATGAAGGTTATGTTATTAACTTTCTTAAGGACAACTATACTATTCTTTTTGAAAGAAATAAAATTGCAAGTGGATTCTTAATTAATGGTCTCTATCAGTTGCATATTGACGTATCTATGTTAAATGTTGAGCAAAACATGAATGCCATAGGACTAAAGCGATCTAGGGTTAGTCTAAATGATAAGTATCTATGGCACCTTAGACTAGATCATATAACGGAAGACAGGATTAACAAATTGAAGAAATTCTAACTATTGAGTCCGTTGACTTTCGAGTCATATCCGATTTATGAATCATGTCTTCATGGTAAAATGACCAAGCTTCCTTTTGTAGGACATAGAGAAAGGGCCACAAACCTTCTTTTCCTAGTATATACTGATATGTGCGATCCATTTAATGTGTCAGCTAGAGGCAACTACATCTGCTTGATAACCTTTACCGATGATCTATCTCGGTATGGGTATGTGTTTTTGATGCGACATAAGTCTGAAGCCTTTGAAAAGTTCAAAGAATTCAGACATAAAGTAGATAAGCAAACTGAAAAATTCATTAAGGTTCTTTGATCAAATTGAGGAGGTGAATACCTTACACTACTATAAAAATGGCCTATGACAATGCATACAATGGCAGTAATTTTTGAAACCGCTGCCATAGATTCTACAGTAGCGGTTTTCAATAACCGCTGCTATAGATCGGACATATAGCAGCGGTTTTTATAACTGCTGCTATAAGTCCGACATATAGTAGCAGTTAACGAAAATCGCTGTCGTAGGTCAGACCTATAGCAGCGGTTCATTGTAACCACTGCTATAGGTCGGACCTATAACAACGGTTAGTAAAATAGCTACCATAAGTTGGACCTATAGTAGCGGTTAGTATGAACTGCTGCTATAAGCTTATTTATGACAGCAGTTAATTTTAACCCCTGCCATATATTTTTTTTTCTTTAAATATTATATAATTTTAAAATTTAATGTCCATCTTCATCGTTCATTATCTAAATAATTATCATTAGAGTGTCATCGCAAGAGGTTGCCTCGATCCGATAGCCCTAGCTTCGTTGATCAGAAAAATTTGATTTCGATGATCATAAATGATGATATGATGATCTTATAGATGGAGACCTCTGATGGATCCAAAAACCTGCAACAATGATCTCGATGATGTTTATAGTGTACTATCAAAGTTTCACTTCAATCGAATATTGTTATCTTGGTCAATTTAGTATAGATTAATTTCGACCGTTAAATGATAAACGAGTGATCAAAGGACCAAACGGTGTTTGATTATGAGATATTTTTTTTTATAAATGATCTTGGCTACTACTTTAATTATTTTGTATGATGGTGATTATAAAATTCAACTCGTGAGATGAAGAACGATCTAAAACTATACGTCTCCTGATAACCATTCTGAAACTTTACTGATTGTTATGCTCGTGCTTTTGCAATATCTGCTTAACATGAATAGTTTATACAAAAATAATTTGAATTTTACTATCATCATCATATAAAATATTTAAAATTATAATAAAAATCATTTAACTAAAAAATTATCTTATAATCGGACGTCGTTTAACCCTTTGATTGCTTGTTTCTAATTTAACGACTGAAATCATTCCATACTAAATTGACCATGATAATGATATCCGATTGAAGTAAAATATTAATAGTATGCTACAAACATCATCGAGATCATTTTTGTAGGTTTTCAGATCCATCAGAGATCTTCATCTATTAGATCATTGCATCATCATTCGTGATCATCAAAATCAAATTTTTTTAATCGATGAAGCTAGGGCCATCGGATCGAGGTGACCTTTTATGATGATACTCTAATAATAATTATTTAGATAATGAATGATGAATATGGGCATTAAATTATAAAATTATATAATATTTTTAAAAAAATAAGAAAAAAATTATTTTCAACCTACGGTAGTGGTTATCAAAAATAGTTATCATAGATCTATAGCAGTGGTTATAGAACCGCTGCCGTAGATGTATGGAAGCGGTTTTGGATAACCACTATCGTAGATCTATGATAGCCGTTCGATAACCGCTACCATCGGTTAGGTTAAAAATTCTCAAATTTTTTCTGCTTTTCTCCCGTGCGTGCTCAATCTCTCTCTCTCTCTGTGTGTGTCTCTCCCCCTCCTCTCCGTCGTTGGTGAGGCTTCTTCTCCCTCAGCTGACGCTGCCCCTCCTTCCCCCATGGCTGGCGCCCCCCCTTCTTCTCCCTTGGTCGGCACCACCTCTCATTCCCCTTCCCCCTCCAACCCCCCATCCCCGACCGCCCCTTCCCACCACTGCCACCCCACCCGGCCCCCGACCCCACACCCTCCCGTCGGCTGCCCCTCCTTCCCCCATCCCCCCTCCTCCTCCCCGCCACCCCGATCCCCAACCCGCCCCCCACCCTCCCCGACTGCCCCTCCCCCATCCCCAACGCTCCTCCCCGCCACTCGCCACCCACCACCCAGCCCCCACCCTCCCCCACCGCCCCTCCTTCCCCCATCCCTGGCCGCCCCTCCTCGCCACCTTGCCACCCCCAGCCCCCATCTCCAGCCGCCCCACCCCGCCATCCCCCACCCTCCCCCGGCCACCCCTCCTTCCCCCATCCCCGGCCACCCCTTCCCACCACCTTGCCACCCCCCACCCTCCAGACCCATCCTCGGTCACCCCTCCCCACCATCCCTCACTCGACCCCACCCCCACACTCCTCCTCCCGATCGCCGACCCTTCTATCACTTTGCCTCCCGGGCCTCCTCATCACTGTGCCCCCTCCCCTTAGCCCCCCATCCCCGGCCACCCCTGCTCTCTCTCTATCCTCTTTCTCTCTCTTCTCTATCTCACTATCTTGCTTTTTTTTCGTAGGTTACCTCTAGTGCCGTCGTCCTCTTCTAACATCATCTTCGACAACCCTCGGAGCTTTCAGTGCGACTCACTCTCTATAACCGTAAGTATATATTATTTTTAATTTTATAGTATTATTTATTAATCATGTATATTTATAATAATTTATAAAATATTTATAATAAATATTATAAATATTTATTATAAATATTATAATTATCTGCATACCATAGTTTTTGGATCAAAACTTGGATATTCAGATCCGGATCCAATTTTAATTACTAGTATAGATCCAAATTTGAATACCCGATGGGTCTATACTTGAAGTACCAGACCCAAACCCTAATGGATCCCGGAAGGCCGAACTTGATTTTGGAATCCAAAACTAAGAACGGAGAGACTGAGAGGGAGACCGACAGATTGAGAGAGAGAGGGCTTGTCGCTTGCCGACCGCCGATAAGGGAGACCGAGAGTGGGAGGGAGGGAGGAGGGAGGGGGTCTCCTTGCCACCATCACCATCATCGGTGAGGGAGATCAAGAGAAAAAGAGGAAGGGAGGGATCCGACCTCGCCACCATCATTGGGAGGGAGGGGGTTCAGCCTTGCCGCCATCATTGGCAGGAAGGAGGTCTGGCCTCACCGATGAGGGAGATCGAGAGAGCGAGAGAGGGAGGAAGAGGGTCCGACCTCGCCGGCATCACTGGGAGGGATGGCGTCCGACCTTGCCGGTGAGGGAGATCGAGAGAGTGAGAGGGGGAGGGATGGGGTCCGACCTCACCAATGAGAGGGATCGAGAGAGGGAGAGAGGAAGATCGAGAGATAGAAAAGTTGGGAGGAAGGGGTTCGGCCTCGCCGCCATTACCGATGAGAGAGATCGAGAGAGGGAGACAGGGAGTGATCGAGGGGTTGGCACACAGCGAGCTAGCTCGGATATGCAGCCAAGCTAGCTCAGACCATGATCGAGCTGATTGGGGGAGGACCCAAGCCAAATGTCTCAGGCATGGAGCTAGTTGTCTTAGGCATGGAGCCAACTCAGCTTTTGAGTGAATAGAATTTGATATGTCTCTCTAAGTTTCCAACTTTAAGCCCTAAGGTGCCATCATCATCTACTTTGTTCATTTTTTAGATTTCTGGATTAATACCAAGGTTCGCACAAGAGATCGGATCTACGATTGTTGCTCATCCTTAATTATTTATGAATGTAATTCATGTTGTAGAATTTATTGTGATGCATGCTAATTTATAGCTATGGCAAGTGCACCATCAAGTAATAAAGTGAATGAGTAGAGTATCGTCCCTAGAGGATTGGAAAACAAGTACTGAAAAGCTCTTTCCTATGCTTTATTTAGAAGATCAATTTATGAGAATAAGAAATTAAAGAATAAAATAAAATAAATAAATAATTAAATTTTTTTTAAAAAAAATAGAGAGAGTGTAAATTATTAGGGTTTTAAACTCAAAAGCAATGGATTACTAAGGCAATCGGTTCACCAATCTCAGTCAATACAATATTCAGATTTTTAGATTAATTTTATTTCATGTGACGGTGGAGTCTCCTAATTTATTCACTACCCTTTGGTCCAGGCATAGCAAAACTATTAATATTTATTAATTACCCTTTGGTCCAGGTGTAATTTAAATAAATATTAATGCATTAGGTTTTGTGAAACCCTCTAATTAAAATATGTTGCGTAAAAAGTGCACTAAAATTCCTGCATGCATATGAATTCTAATTTGATTCATAATATAAGGTATATAATCAAGAAGCATTAACATAGATATACTTGGTCCGTAACATCTATATTCATCAGATCAATTAGAAGATGGCCAGTAATCTAAAAGCATTAAGATCAGATTTATATACTCCTCATGAATAAAATTTAAAAATAAGTCATACTGAATATTGCATTAAAAGAGTGGCTACACCTTAGCCTTAGTAAAAGAAAATTTAGTTCATAATAACAAGTTCAAAAAAAAAATAGTAAATAAAATAAAAAGCATAGAGAAATTAGACTGTTTGATTACTGAAATTGATTGTCTGCTGCTCTTGATGTGGAGAACTTTCGAAGAAGAAGAGGCTCCTTGATCGATATCTTGATCGTCGAAGAAAAATCAAAAACCCTTTTTGATTTTCTCACAAATCACTTTTTTCTTTCTACCTCTCTCCTCTCTCTTTCTCTTTCTCTCTTTCTATTTCTCTCTCTCGATTTTTCTCTCTATATTTCTCTCTTTCCATCTCTCTCTGATTCCTTTCTAATTTCTTTCACGATAATAGACTCTTTTTTTATAGATAAAGAGTTTGATTTTCCCCCAAAATCCATCAAAAACTAGATTTAAGACTCCTAAAATAACTCAAATTAAGATCTGAATAATTCTAGCCATTAGATCTTGATCAAACGGTCCAAAAACCACTCAAAAACCTCTTAAAATAACTTGGATCAAGTCAGATTTAATATCAGCCATTGGATCAACCGTTGGATCAAATCTGGCCCGTCCGATCGCATTGAAAGAAGCCTTCTGATCTATAGTTTAACGTCGAGATGAATCTCAGCCGTTGGATCTCAATCGGGAGCTACGGATGCCGTCCATTGGTGCCTTCATTTCGGCCGTCCGATCAAGTTTTAGTGAAAATCGCCCGTTGGATCAGCTAGAATTCCCAAATTGCCCTCCATGGACCGTGTGCGAGTCCGGTGTTGCATAGACCACCGCGTTCTTCAACCAATCAGAGCGCATCTCTTACTGTGAAATTCCTAAAATACCCTTTGGTTGGTCCATCGTGCACCACAAAAAATGCTGACGTCATCCTGACGTCAGCATTGCATCGGCAATTTTTTTTTTTTGAAATTCAATTTTGGGCTCGTTTGAAGTCCATTTTGCTTGAAATTTTTTTCATCAGAACCAGAAAAATAATATCTTCACATTGGTGGCCTTCTTTCCTACATAAAATTAATAAAAATATCAATTTCTAATAAAATAGATTAATTTATTTTATAATTTAATACTTTTATTAGTATATTTTTACCACTTATCACACCCTCCAACTTAGTCATTGCTAGTCCCTTAGCAATGTTTTATTTAATACCATGTTTCAATAAGATTATCCATCATAAAGATAAAATTTAGGATTAAAGGTCAAAAAGTTTAGAAAATACTGCTAACTAAGCATTGAGCTTCAGAAGCAAATTTTTCAGTCAATACAATTAAAAACTTTCTTAGAGTACATCAAAGATCTATAGCACTTATGTTCGTGATGACTAACTTTAGCATTTCAGTATTAAATTAAAAGAATAAAAGTATCTTCTCTTATCACCTATTTTGGTCAATTTTCTATACATTCTCAATTTTATACTCATGAATTAAGGTAGCTTTCACACTGCCCCCTTTCTCTTTTTTTTTTTTTTTTACTGTGCTGAGCATCCTGGCCTTTCCTTCACCATTTTACGTGAATTTTCCACACTTGACCTAGGTGCAGAGATCCAGTTACTAGGCTTTGGGCAATCCACATATACTCTGTCTTTTGCACTTTATTTATAGGCAGGTAGCTCTTTCCTTAAATTCAAGTTTCTTTGATTAGAATGTATATTAATTATCAATTTTTAGTGATAATTGAATCCTCAGTTGGCCTTATAATCAATACCTACTTTGCCTTGTTAGTGTGCATGTGCAATTAAAAGTGCTAATAATCTTTTAATGACCTAAGTAGGCTGCTAAAAGTTGACCAACTAATCTACTTCTTTAACTCATTACATTCATTAGCAAATAATTCTATCTTTTATCACTTATCCAGTTTATCTTGCTCAAGATTTTCTTCTTGACACATGATTTTTTTTTTTTTTTTTTAACTTATTCTACATTGTCTTAAAGGAGAAAGAAAAATAAAGGGTGCAATAAAGGATAGGAAGGAATACACCTGATTTGGTTCAGTCTGGTTCTTTGGAGCATTGAAATTTTGTTGGAGCTCTCATTGATTTTTCTCTTCAAAATTGAAAATACACACCAAAGCAGTAAAAGAGCAACCACAAATCACTAAAAAATAAAAGAAAAGAAAAATGATCAAAACTAAAAAGAAAAGAAACAACCTATCTAGTAGTTCTGATTTATAGTCTTCAGCTTGACTTTCTTTGAGTTCTAAAGTGGATCAATCCGGTGCCACTTCAATTGGAATACTTTCATGTTTGTTCGAGTCTTCTTTCAATTTGACATTGCTCGCTTTTATAGTCTCAAACCTATTTTCTACAGAATTCTCATATAATGGATTGTCAATAATATCAATTAGAAAACAAGTTTGATTATCATCAGTATGTTTAGTATCTTTGAAAACATTAAAAGTAACTTGTTCATCTTGGACTCTAAGAATTAATTTTTCTTGTTGAACATCTATTAAAGCTCCTCCAGTAGCTAAAAAGGGTCTCCCTAAAATAAGGGGTACATCATAATCTTCTTCCATATCAAGAATAATAAAATCAACAGGAAAAATAAACTTGTTTACCTTTACCAAGACATCCTCCACTATACCTCTTGGATATTTAATGGATCTGTCGGTTAATTGAAGAGTAATAGTGGTAGGCTTTGGTTCTCCTAGACCCAGCTTCCTGAAAATAGAAAAAGGCATGAGATTAATACTTGCTCCTAAATCACATAAAACTTTATCAAAACTACAATCACCAATAATGCAAGGGATAGTAAAACTCCCTGGATCTTTTAGCTTCTGTGGTAATTTATTTTGAAGTATTGCTGAGCATTCTTCATTCAAATTTATTCTCTCATGCTCCTTCAGCTTTTTCTTATTTGTTAGGATTTCTTTGAGAAACTTGGCATACCTGGGCATTTGAGTAATAGCATCTACAAAAGAAATATTAATATGTAAATTCTTTAAAATTTTGAAAAAGTTAGAAAATTTCTTATCTGGATGCTGTATTTGTCTCTCTGAAATGGTAGTGGCGGCACGTAGGGCTTCACATTTGGATCAGCAAATCGTATACCTGGAGACCATCCATCTGCTGGTTGTTTTGGTGACTGACGAATTTGAGTTGATGGTTCCTTATTTGTAGTTGGCTCTTCAGTCTCATTCTTCTGATGTGGCTCCTCCAGCTTTGTACCACTTCTTAGGGTGATAGCATTGACTTGCTCCCTTGGATTTGTCTCCGTGTTGCTGGGCAAGGATCCCTGAGGTCTCTCAGAGATTATTTTAGCCATTTGACCTATTTGCATCTCCAAGTTTCGAATTGCTGCTGTTTGGTCCTGCCTAAGTTTGGCTTCTAAATTTTTTATAGTTGCTTCTTGGTTTTGCATGAAATTTGACCATCAGCTCTTCTATGTTGGACTTCTTTTCAGGTACTTGGAATCCCGGGGGTGGCTGTTGTGCTGCATTTTGATTACTCCATGAGAAATTTGGGTGCTGCCTCCACCCTTGATTGTATGTGTTGGAGTAGGGATTGTTTTGTTGCGGCCTGAAAAAATTATCCAATATAATTAGCTGTATCAGTTGTTTTAGCAAAATGATTACCTGTCTGGCAATTGCTCGTATCATGTCCTCCTCCACATAGGTCACAAGTAATGCTCTGAACATGCATAGCTATTCCCTTTAAGTTGTTGACTTCGGCTCTAAGGGCTGCAATTTCAGCTAGTAAGGTTGGCACGCAATCTACTCCCTGCACAGCTGCTAGTCTTTTTGGCATCATACGTTCTGTCTGCCATTGATAGCTATTTGATGCCATCTCATCGATCAGATCGAAAGCTTCTTCCTCCATTTTTTGATTAATGGTTCCTCCTACTGCTGCATCAATCATAGATCGATTAGTAGGAGATAAACCATTATAGAAAGTTTGTACCTGAAGCCATACGGGTAGTTGATGATGTGGACATCTCCTCAGTAGTTTCTTGAAATGCTCCCAAGCCTCATATAGTGTCTCCATGTCCATCTGCATAAAAGAAGTGATATCATTGCGCATCTTAGCAGTTTTGGAAGGTGGAAAGTACTTGGCTAAGAATTTTTGGGCTAGAACATCCCAAGTTGTGATAGAACCTATAGGAAGAGAATGAAGCCAATTTTTAGCTTTATCCCATAAAGAGAAAGAAAATAACCTTAATCTAATAGCATCATCCGACACCCATTAATTTTAAAAGTATCACAAAGTTCAAGAAAATTAGAAATATGGGCATTCGGATCATCATGCACGTGTCCACTGAATTGGACAGTTGATTGAATCATCTGGATCATCGTCGGCTTTATTTCGAAGTTGTTTGCTCGTACAGGCGGTCTCCTGATGCTCGAAGCTGCATCGGCTATAGATGGTGTGATGTAATCATTTAATGGACGATGTACTGGTCGAATAGCTTCATGCTGTCCTTCAGTCGCCATATCCAATCCTAGATTGATGTCGTTAGGATCTTCAGCTGCCATGTTTCTCTCTTGTTGTAGTCTTCTAATAGTCCTTTCAATTTTTGGATCTAGAGGTAGTAAGTTACTATGTCTAGTACGTGTCATGCAATAAATAAATATTTTATTTTTTTTTAAATAATAAAAATTAAAAATAAATTTTTAAAGTAAAGCTAGGATCAAAATTTTAATATTATTTTAGACACAATCCCCAGCAACGGTGCTAAAAACTTGATGCGTGCTAATTTATAGCTATGGCAAGTGCACCAATCGATCAAGTAATAAAGTGAATGAGTAGAGTATCATCCCTAGAGGATTGAAAAATAAGTACTAAAAAGCTCTTTCCTATGCTTTATTTAGAAGACCGATTTATGAGAATAAAAAATTAAAGAATAAAATAAAATGAATAAATAATTAATTTTTTTTTTAAAAATAGGGAGAGTGTAAATTATTAGGGTTTTAAACTTAAAAGCAATTGATTACTAAGGCAATCGTTTCACCAATTTCAGTCAATACAATATTCAGATTTTGAGATTAATTTTATTTCATGTGATGGTGGAGTCTCCTAATTTATTCACTACCCTTTGGTCCAGGCATAGCAAAACTATTAATATTTATTAATTACCCTTTGGTCCAGGTGTAATTTAAATAAATATTAATGCATTAGGTTTTGTGAAACCCTCTAATTAAAATACGCTGCATCCAAAGCGCACTAAAATTCCCGCATGCATATGAATTCTAATTTGATTCATAATACAAGGTATATAATCAAGAAGCATTAACATAGATATACTTGGTCCGTAACATCTATGTTCATCAGATCAATTAGAAGATGGCCAGTAATCTAAAAGCATTAAGATCAGATTTATATACTCCTCATGAATAAAATTTAAAAATAAGTCATACTAAATATTGCATCAAAAGAGTGGCTACACCTTAGCCTTAGTAAAAGGAAAATTTAGTTCATAATAATAAGTTCAAATAAAAAATGTAAATAAAATAAAAAGCATAGAGAAATTAGACTGTTTGATTGTTGAAATTGATTGTCTGCTACTCTTGATGTGGAGAACTTGGCGAAGAAGAAGAGGTTCCTTGATTTAATTAGAAAATAAATTAAAATTAAATTTAATTTAATCTAATTTAATTAATTTTTTAAATAGATTAGGGTCTTATTTAATTAGGTTGGTTTAATCTTGATTTTATTTGGTTAAAAGATCTTCTTTGACCAAGTCAAAATAGGAGTCCTAGTGTGACTAGGACTCCCTATCACTTGCACCACTTAATCCTCACACCCCATGCCCTTTTTATTTTATTTATTACATGAAAATTCTCCACTCCCATGGCTTCTTACGCCCTCTTTCTCTCCTTCTTTTCTCATAAGGCAATTTGTTAGAAGACCAAGTCAAAAGAGAAGTTAGTTTTACTTAGGATTCTGTGAGATAGAATCTTTGTTGACCAAAACACCTTCCCTTGAGTGCCACCCCTTTTTTTAATTAATTCTTCTCTTATTCTATGAAAATAATCTCTTTTTTTATGTGCCCTCCCTTGTTGGTCCATACCAATAATTATGGAGGAGGCGCCCAAGAGTTGGATGCCCTAACAACTTTTCATGTTTGGATATTCCTAGTCTAGGATTTTGATCTAACTTGGACTCTTCTTTTTTTCTATTTATTGGATGAATTTTATTTTAATTTTTTTTATAAAATACAAAGATTTGGGGTGTTCAAAAATCAGAGAAAGAGGGTCCTTGGATGTGGGGGTTCCATAGGCACCAAACTAGGTGTCTAGGTGAGAGAAAAGAGAAGAAGAAGAGGGTCTTCTTCTAGGGCTATTTTATTTTCAATATCTCCTTTTTTTTTGAGTTTTTTCTAAGAGAGTCTCAGATCAGTAAACTCTCATCTTTCTTCTCATATTTTGGAGAGTGTAAATTTCAAAGAAGGTAACATCGGATCGACCGTCGAAGAAGGATCAGCACAGTATTATTATGCTATGCTGATTTCCTACATTGGACTTCAGATCAAAGATCGTAGGCTCGTGTGGACAACTCCTAGAGATTGGACACATGTGTGGCTCGTGACTTTATCCTCAAGCTCAGATCAGTAAGTTAGAAAATCTAACTTGCTCAGGTAATAGATCTGATCTATTAACTTCATACCTACATTTGATGTAGTGTAGATCTAGGTTGATTTGATCAATCTTTTACTTTCTTATTTGATTTTAATTTTTAATTTAATATCATACCTTGATCATATAATAAATCTAAGATCTAGATATTTATATATTTATTTAAATAAATATTTGATTTATTTAAATCTTTTGTTGCAAGATCTTGAAAAAGTTTTCACGATCTACCTGTAAAATCCTAGATCTGGTTCTTTCAATTGGTATCAGAGCAAGTTTGTTATTTCATGATTTTTGTGCATGTTTAGATTATTTCTTAGATTAGATCTAATTTATAATTTAATTATTAAATCTAAAATTTTAAAAAAAATTTAGATCTCACGAACTGCCATAAGGTTGTCCTGCTGTAAGGTTTATCCCTTATAGTGAATAGGTTATCCTAGTACGTACTGATCTAAAATATTGATCATAAAATTTTAAATTAGATCTAAAAAATTTGATGATTTAATTAAAAATATTTTAATATAATTTTAATCTTCATAAATATGTTAGATTTGATGTAGAAAAATTTATGATTGATTATTATTGAAACTATTTCAATTACATGAACCTATTTAGATTAGATCTAAAGTAGATTCATCTTTATGTTACTTGCATATTGATTATGAATCAAACATGCAACTTGATTGTTAGAACAATTTTGTAAAAATATTTTACAAACATGAAAACTATTTTTGAAAAGTCAAATCCCAACTCTCAGTCCAAAACTTAATTAAGAATTAAGAAGTTGTTTGATTAGGTTCTAGGATTGTAAATTAAAGATCCTATGACACGAATCATAACACATTAGGTTAATGGGTTAGTGGGGATTAGGTCTATTAATTAGATTAGACCTAAGGTTAGATTAAAGAATGGACTTAATTAGAGAATTGACTAAATCTAATTAATTGTTACGTTAGATTAGGTCAAGGATTCTCTAGATCAATTGCAATAATTATAGTTGGTCAAGTCCATGTCTTTAACAAGACCCAAGATGGATTTGATTCTTGACTACACGGTCTAGCATGAACTATTAGGTTGACCTAATTGAAACAAATTAAATCAGTTGGTATCTAAGGTAAATCAGACCAGTGATTTTTAATTGGTAGCTCGCTTATCTGCCCATTTCTGATGGTGTATAAGGCAAGCCTGACAGACCCTTCCACTGATCAAACTTACCTAGCCTCTTGGTGAGATTATGTTTTGATCAGATCACTTAACTATAAATCAGTTTGATTGATTTAGGTACTCCTAGACCAGCCTATTAATGATCTTCTTTAAGTTGACCTGGTGAAGTTAGTGGGAGGATCATGACAAGCTGGTTAATCTGACCTATTTACTTCTATAAATTAAATCTTCTAAATTATTAGGTCCCTAAAATGAAATAGTTATATAATAACTGGATCATAGCCTCCTATTAAAGTGGATGATAATGAGTCTATCAGTTGGATAATCATTGGAGGTCCAAAGACCTGGTGTTTATCGATTGATGGAATTATTATTCATTATATGATCTCTTGGATACATCTTTCTAAATGGTGGTCAGGTGGGCCAACCAAAGTTGGTCTTGATCATTCATTGGTTGGATGGGCCAAGTATGGTAATGTTAATTGTTGGACCAACTGGACCCTTTTCCAAGAAGGACAAAGCCAACTGATCAGGGCTTGGGGCAAAATTTAATTACTGAAAATTATTCGAAGAAATAATTAGTTATGAATCTATTCTTAGATGTACATGGGTGGGCCAACCAAAGTTGGGCTCGTGTATAGTTTATGTGGATTCTAGGATCCACTAAAGAATTAGGATAATTCCTCAAATTGGAGGTAGAGGCTATCAATTTGAATAAAATAGTAGAAGAAACCTTTTGATTAAAGTTCAAATCTTTAGATTTAATGAATTAATTACTAATTAGATTTTAGTTTTTTTTTATGCAGACATGGCCACTTTCCTATTGCTTCGATCATTGTTGGATAATGATAAGTTGGTGGGACCTAACTTTGGTAGCTGGCATCGAAAGTTGGAGATTATCTTGGAGTATGAACGATCCTATATGTGCTGACGGCACCTACGGAGCCAGCTGCCAATGCACATGAAACAGTCAGAGACACTTATCAGAAGTGGCTTAGTGACCGAACCATGGTGTGCTGCATTATCCTGGCTGTGATAAGCAATGAGTTTAATCATAGATTTGAGATAGCTCAGCCAAATGAAATGCTCCAAGTATTGGAGGATTCTTTTGGCACACCTGATGATATTGAGAGGTGCAAGACTAGTTGCACCATCCTCAATGCCAGAATACGGGATGGAGCCTCTATCACTAATCATGTACTATATATGATCAAGCTGATAGAGCGCTTGAGCAAACTCAGCTTTTCCTTGCATGAACAACTTGAAAAAGATGCAATACTGAACTCGCTGCCAAAGTCCTATCTCCCTTTTCTTACTTATTACAGAATGACAAAGCCTGAAGTAAACTACCATGGCTTACTTTAGAACTTTGAGAAGGATCATTAGCTCCATAAAGAGTCGGTGAACTTAGTGGGAGGTTCGTCTTCTGGTTCTCGATCCTTTAGAAAAGGAAAGAAGAACAAGAAGAAGAAAATGAAGAAGGTGCAAGTTCAGGCTGGGACATCAGTGTAGGGCCAGACCAGGAAGATCACGTCCGATAAGAGTCAAGTTGAATGCATCTTTTGTAAGAAGCGGGGACACTAGAAGAGGAACTATCCTTAGTACATTGCCTCCTTGGATCCGAACAGGTAGAGAAAAAAGCAAACTATTGCTGGGCAAGGTATTTATATGATAACTCCTTGCAATTTTTCTATTTGTGATATTACTAATTGGATATTGGATATCGATAGCCCTTACCATATTTGCAATTTATTGTAGGAGTTGTAGGTCAGTAGAAGATTCGAGCAAGACGAGAGATTTCTAAACATTAGAGATGGAAGACCAATTTTAGTTCTAGCTTTTAAAATTTTGAAACTTGAATTTGAATCTTATACCATTGTTCTTAGTGATTATCATTTCTGTCCTAGTTTTTTTTTTTAAATATTATTTCTATAGGCCTTTCGACCATGAACAATTAAGAAATTTTAATAAAAAAATAAGTTTGTAATGTCATTGTGAATGGTGTTCCTACTTTTTTTAGACAATTGAATAATGGTTTATATATGTTATCACAATCTATTAATGTAGTCTATTCTACTGGCAAGCACCCTAGATTAGATAGTGTATCAAATATCTACTTATGGCACTGTAGGCTAGGTCATATAAACAAGAATAGGATAAATAGGTTGATTCAAGAGGGAATCCTCGAAGTCAATGATTGTGAATCACCTCCAACCTGTGAGTCCTATCTTCTTGGTAAAATGACCAAGTCATCTTTTACTGAAAAAAGTGAGAGAGCAAATGAGCCCTTAGATCTAGTACATACTGATGTGTGTGGACCAATGAGCACAAGTGCTAGAGGTGGATATGTCTACTTCATCACTTTTATAAATAATCTATCCAGATATGGATATTTCTATCTGATGAAACATAAGTCGAATTCTTTTGAAATGTTCAAATAATTCTGAAGTTAAGTAGAAAGATAAACTGGGAAGAGTATTAAAACTCTTCGATCTGACCGAGGAGGATAATATCTTTTTGGTGAGTTTTTCATATATCTAAGAGAGAATGAAATTCTCTCCCAATGGACTCCTCTTGGAACACCACAATATAATGGTGTGTCTAAAATAAGGAATCAGACTTTGTTAGACATGGTCTGATCCATGATGGGATTTGCCAGCTTGTCGATATCCTTCTGGGGATATGCACTTGAATCAGCTTGTTGTCTATTAAATAGGATTTCAAGTAAGTCTGTAGTTAAAACCCCATATGAGATATGGACAGGGCGTAAGCCAGCACTTTCACACCTTAGGGTTTGGGGTTTCAAGTTACAGACAAACTTGGACCTAGGTCTGATAAGTGTACATTCATAGGATACCCAAAAGAGACTAAAGGATACTATTTCTACCATGCTGATGAACAAAAGGTATTCGTCAGTCTTAGGGCAACCTTTTTGGAAAAGAAGTTTTTTGGTGAAGAAATTGTTGCCTCTAAGGTTGTACTTGATGAAGTTCAACAAGTAGAAAGTCCAACATAGAATGCTGAACCTAAGTCAGATTTGATTAGCTCAAATCCGAAGCCTAGTGAACCCGCACCATTAAGGCGATTCGGTAGGGTACCATGCCATCTGGATAGATACTATGGATTCTTGGTCTAGGATGGTGATCCCATCGAACTTGATGAGAATGATGAGGATCCGATTACTTATATGGATGCGATGTAGAGATTTGACTCGGAGAAATGGCTAGAAGCCATGAGATTTGAAATGGATTCTATAAAGGTCAATGATGTATGAACATTAGTTGACCCATCTGAAGGGGTTAAACCCATTGGGTGTAAATGGATCTTCAAAAGGAAGAGGGGCGCAGATGGAAAGGTGGAGACCTATAAAGCCTGTCTGATTGCAAAGGGATATTGTCAACGTTATGGTATTGACTATGAGAAGGAATTCTCTTTTATGGTAATGCTCAAGTCCATTTGGATCATGTTTGCCATTGCTGCCTATCTGGACTATGAGATCTGACAGATGGATGTGAAGACAGCTTTCCTAAATGGAGAGTTGATCGAAGAGGTGTATATGATACAACTTGAAGGATTCACATCCATAGATGAGTCTAAGGTGTGTAAGCTTCAGAGATCCATTTGTGGATTGAAGTAGGCATCTCAAAGTTGGAACATGCATTTTGATAAAGTGATCAAAACGTATGGCTTCATTAAGAACGGAGAAGAATCCTACATTTACAAATGGGCAAATGATCTAGCAGTGGTATTTCTTATTTTGTATATGGATGACAATCTCTTAATCGAAAATGATATCCCCACACTACAAGGAATAAAAGTCTGGTTGTCATCATATTTCTCCATGAAGGACTTAGGTGAAGCATCCTACATCCTAGGGATGAAGATCTATAGGGATAGATCTAAAAGGATGCTTGATATATCTCAGTCCACATACATAGAAACTATGCTGAAGAGGTTCAGCATGGAGAATTCCAAAAAGGGTTATCTCCTGATAGGCTAAGAAATTTCTCTCTCTAAGAAGGATTGTCCGACAACTCCTGAAAAGAGAGAGCATATGAGTAGAATCCCATATGCTTTGGTAGTGGGGTCTATTATGTATGCAATGACATGTATGAGACTAGACATGGCATACTCACTGGGAGTAGTGAGTAGATAGCAGTCTGATGCTGGAGAAAATCATTGAAAAGTGGTTAAAACCATCCTTAAGTATTTGAGAAATACTAAGGACCAATGGTTGGTTTATGGTGAGTCAGATCTGAAGCTTATGGGGTTTACAGACTCCAGCTTTCAATCTGACCATGATGACAGTAAAAGTGTGTCGGGTATATCTTTACTCTAAATAGTGGAGCTATCTACTGAAAAAATTTCAAGTAGCATACAGTGGCTGACTTTGTTTGTAAAGTAGAGTACATGGCAGCATCAGATGTAGCAAAGAAAGCTGTGTGGCTGAGGAAGTTCATCATCGAGCTCGGAGTAGCACCCTTCATTGATGGTCCAGTCCTGCTTTACTGTGACAGCACTGGCACCATAGCTCAAGCAAAGAAACTGAAGGCACACCAGTGAATAAAGCACATTCTGCACCACTTTCATTTGATCCATGAAATCGTGGATCGTGGTGATGTCGACCTTCAGAAGATCAACAAAAAGGAGAACCTAGCCGACCCCTTCACTAAAGCCCTGGTAATCAAGAAGTTTGATAATTATAAGTCAAAGATGGGTATTAGATACTATGCCGAGTGGCTTTAAGATAAGTGGGAGTTGTTGAAAATTGTGTTCCAAAGTCAATCATCACCTATTGATGGTTGAACTATTTTATAATTATAATTAATTTATTAATTAATAAAAATATTTTGGCATCCTTTTGATCACAAGTTTACATCTTCAAATGAATTCCATTGTTGTGATGAAGTTCTTAGGACTGTTTAATTTTGATAAAGAGAGAATTTATCGATTAGTCCTTAAATTTGTTCATGACCAAATGATAGGCTGTTAATTAGGACAACAGCGTCTATCAAGAATAGATCGCTATATACCATATAGGTTGGTTGTTCTCTTAACCAAGGAGTGTGGAGATACTGGTATGGCATACAGGTGAGATGTATAGGTACATTATCATTGAACTTGATCAACTCCAGAGCATTCTGCTGTTGAAAATGTTTCTGATGGGATACAGGTATAAGTATCCCTTAGACCTGAGATCACCTTAGTGACTTGCAAGCAACTCACTGTGCTTTGGTATCGGACTAACTAAATTTCTAATTCAATAATGGAAGACTTCTGGGCACAAGCAAGTACTTGCAAAGTTGGAGTATGATCAAGATGGAATTGACCACCCCAAGAGTTGAAGAAGAATGTATCACTGTATTTCAATATAGCAAAACCTTGGCCAGGATAATCCATCAGATGGATTTGATATTTTAAAATACAATGTGGACAACTTGATCAGAGTTAATAGTTGAACTCTGAGGTGTCCTACAAGCATTGTGGTCAAGGGGATGAATTATATGAAAACTATATCCGCATGGATTCTAAGGATGGTGTTCTACACCTTCGACCTATCCGATCATCGAATATCATTGCTAGATGATCACTTTGACTGGTATAAGAATTTATTCTTATACTACTGACTTAGGTTTAGACCTATGAGGTCACACACATTAGAGATTATGATCTGATCAGATGGTTGATCAATGATTAAGAATCGTTCTAGGGTTAAACAATCAATATGATTGGTGTTTAATCTAGTGTAAGTGTTGCAGGAGGATCGGTTAGTAATTGGATTGCTAATTGACTTAATTTGATTAAGTCAATAGGTTAAAATAAAGTCTAATTAAATATGATTTAATTAGATTTGATTTGGACTTGATTGGATCAAGTTCAATTGGTTTATTGGATAAGCCAAGTGCAAGGAAGAACTAGTCCTAGTCTAACTAGGACTCGGATTAACCTAATTTTTTAATTTGATTAGAAAATAAATTAGAATTAAATATAATTTAATCTAATTTAATTAAGTTCTTAAATGAGTTAGATTCTTATTTAATTGAGTTGGTTTAATCTTAATTTTATTTGGTTAAAAGATCTTGTTTGACCAAGTCAAAATAGGAGTCCTAGTGTGACTAGGACTCCACACTAGGACTCCCTATCACTTACACCACTTAATCCTCACGCCCTATTTCCTTTTTGTTTTGTTTCTTACATGAAAATTCTCCACTCTCATAGCTTCTCACACTCTCTTTCTCTCCTCCTTTTCTCATTAGATAATTTGTTGGAAGACCAAGTCAAAAAAGGAGTTAGTTTTACATGGGATTCTATAAGATAGAATCTTTGTTGACCAAAACACCTTCCCTTGAGTGCCACCCCCTCTTTTAATTAATTCAAATATTATTCTATGAAAATAATCTCTTTTTTTTTGCACCCTCCCTTGCTTGTCCATGCCAATAATTGTGGAGGAGGTGCCCAAGAGTTGGGCGTCCCAACAACTTCCCATGTTTGGATATTCCTAGTCTAGGATTTTGATCTAACTTGGACTCTTCTTTTTCTTTATTTATTGGATGAATTTTATTTTAATTTTTTTATAAAATATAGAGCTTTGGGAGAGGTTTAGGGTATGCAAAAATTAAAGAAAGAAGATCCTTGGGCATGGGGGTTCCATAGGCACCAAACTAGGTGTCTAGGTGAGAGAAAAGAGAAGAAGAAGAGGGTCTTCTTCTAGGGCTGTTTTATTTTCAATTTCTCCTCCTTTTTTTGAGTTTTTTTTGAGAGAGTCTCAGATCAGTAAACTCTTATCTTCCTTCTTATATTTTGAGAAGTCCAAATTTTGAAGAAGATAGCATCAGATCGATCGTCAAAGAAGGATCAATACAGTACTAGCATGCTATGCTGATTTCCTGCATCGAACTTCAGATCAGAAATCGTAGGCTCGTGTGAATGACTCCTAGAGGCTGGACGCATGTGCGACTTATGACTTTATCCTCAAGCCTGGATCAATAAGTTAGAACATCTAACTTGCTCAGATAATAGATCTGATCTATTAACTTCATATCTGCATTTGATGTAGTGTAGATCTAGGTTGATTTGATCAACCTTTTACTTTCTTATTTGATTTTAATTTTTAATTTAATATCATATCTTGATCATGTAATAAATCTAAGATTTAGGTATTTATATGTTTATTTAAATAAATATTTGATTTATTTAAGTCTTTCGCTACATGATCTTGAAAAAGTTTTCAAGATCTATCTATAAAACCCTAGATCTGGTTCCTTCACAACAAGCCCAAGAATAGCTCAAACGGAGTCCAGATGGAGGAAAATCAGTATCAACATAGCAGTTGGGCTGGCTCTGATATGAGGTTAAGCTAACTTGAATCACAATCATGCCAGCCCTCTCAGGTAGACAGAAAGTAGGAGTTCGGATGAGATGCGGTTGAGCCAGCTTGACGGAGGCGAACAAAATAGGATGCGATTTTCTATTTAGACTTACATTATGATTAATCTAAGGGGTCTATGGGAGTTGCACGTGGACCACAGGATCTAGCAGTAATGGAGGGTTGCAATCATGATCTGAAGGTTGAAAAACATTCCAAGACTCCACAAGGTCATGTTCGACTCATATTAGGAGAAAGAGCTCTATTAGGACTTCTGTGAATTGCTGAGAAGAGGATTCTTATCCTATTACAGGCTATTGGTGCTATGGAGAAAATAGAGAGCATAGAAGGCTTTGGCAGCCGCTAGGAGGAGTTTGGCAGAGTGCTAAGAGCATGCATCCTGCAAAGCAGACACAGGCAGAGCATCAACGCAGAGCAAAGTGTCAGGCAGAGCAAGGCAACGATCATATAACTGATCGTTAGGCATGATGTAGCAACTTTCATAGGAAGCATCCAGGGGCGTCGAGGACCCTAGCACTGGTAGGACTGTGAGAGAGTCTTCTTGGAAATTTTGAGAGAGCTTTCATGAGGGTAGCTTCTAGTTAAGAGATATTTATGTACTGAGAGTTGAGAGTGGATGTTCTCCTCTTGTACTTGATTTTTCTCTTTCATAGTGAAGCTTGCATACCCCATGAAGGTAGCACTTGGGCTACTACATACCTGATTGTGTTCTTATTTTTATTTCTTCTTTCTTCCTGCTATCAACAAAAGGGTACTAGATTCTGAAGTGGTGGTGTCCTGACCGAGACATCCCCAACAATTAGTATCAAAGCGGTATCAATTATCACTGTTAGATATGTGCGCCCTAGAAGCCAGAATTGGCTGACACTTGTAATACACTTCTAGGAAAAAAATTATAATTT
This sequence comes from Cocos nucifera, assembly GCA_006176705.1. NCBI lineage: Eukaryota > Viridiplantae > Streptophyta > Magnoliopsida > Arecales > Arecaceae > Cocos > Cocos nucifera. The sequence continues at coordinate 84,833 of QRFJ01002920.1, read as the reverse complement.
TAATTATAAATAATAAAATAAATTATTTTTTATAATAAATATATATTTAGTGTCTGTGATACATTCCTTGAGTTAATGGTAATGATAATTCTCATTTTCAAGAATTGAAAATTTAAGATAAGAATTTTCATTATTAACTCATAAAATGCTCCTGATCGTAGGATCATCATGAGGATGGTGATTGATCTGGAAGATTGGTGTTCAATCGCTTCTTCATAGTAGATGAGTCTTGAGTCTATGGTGTAGAGACACCGAAGCGAGAGTATAGGTACTTATTAGAGAACGAGGGCACTGAGCGTGACCACCTCGAGTAGTCATAAGAAAGTCTACCTTCTCGTCGATGACTGACTCAAAGCTGCAGTGGTGTGTCCGCTTCTTTGACCTGAGGTGCATCGACAGTTCACCTTGAGAGTGTTATAGTTTGACTACACCATAACTCGATCTTCTAGCCATTCGGAATTCTGAGGTGTATGTTGGCTATAGCATGTTCATTGTAGGAATTGGATTGCACCAAGAGAAAATCTATCTACCTCGGTGGATGAGGAGCAGCCCTATGATGATCATGAGAATCAAGTCCATAAGCCCATGGCCATGGCAGAGTGAAATAATAGAAAGAGTTTCTATTAAGGTTTTCACATCGGACTTGAATCAAATGATTAAATCATATGATAGAAATTAGGGTTTGACGAGTTCACCTTAACCCTAATCTGATCAAGGCTCAAGATAGAAGAACTTAATCACACAAGTAGCTGCACCAAGAGGTTCATTTTCAATTTTGATGGATTGCCACTATATATTGCTAGGTGTCACTGGTGGATTTTGGGAGCAATTAGAATAATTTAGATGATCGATCATTCTAGTTGTCTGAATTAGAAGAGTTTTGATCCATCGAAAAGAGTTTCGACGATGTCGATAATAGAGATCGCGACATATCCCATTACCATATAGAACTAAATCTAACTAGATCACACAAATAAGGGTTTGGATCTAGATATCATCAATTGAATTAATCCAATTCAATTGATTTGAATTAGATTCAATTAGGTTCTAAAAAATCGTGCTAGCATACGATTGAGCCTAATGTTCTCCTTCTACTATCATTAAAAGTTGTTTCGACTGAGCCAAATGAGTTTATGCTCACTTAGGTACCTTTACTTGATTTGACTGAAGCTTGTCCAGGTTAGAAAAGGATTGTCTTAATTTATGAGATAAATTTGAGATAACACCTGCCATTTTTCGTCACCTGCTAATTCTTGTCTTTTGACTTTGGTCAAACATTGACTTTTGACCCTTGGATATCTACCCATGTGTCATGCACCTATTGGAGAGCAGATAGAGGCTTGTCCCCTTCTTAGATTTTGGAAAGAAGGGGGCACATGCTTAGGGAGGCATGCTCCCATGGATAGGGACAACTGGAGTCCCATACGGATGGGACTCCAAGTTGCTTCTTGGATTCTACTTAGGTGACCCCTAGCTATAGACTTTGACCAATCTTAGATGCCATCTAAGGATGAATTAGTAGAGCTCATATCTAATTGGATCAGGTGATGTGATCCTACCAATCAGATTTAGATCTGATTGCACGAAGCAACGTGATTGGCCGAGATGATGTGGCAGTGCATGGCGCAGCAGGGTCTATATAAACCCTGTCTGCGCGCAACTTTAAAAGAGTTCTCTCTTAGCCCATGCCCCAAGGCTTTCCCTCTTCCTCCTCCATGCCATCTTCTGATTCTCTCTCTCCTCTCCATGCCTAAGAAAAGTTGGATTTCAGTTTGGTGCGATCCAAGCAAGAAAAGGCTGACGAGAAAGGAAGAAGGCAGCACTGCTGTAGAGACGACTACTGATCTTTCGAAGAAGTTTTGATGATCCTACAAATCAGATCCTGATTTGATTTTTGAAGAGATAATAAAGAAGGAGAAGATCTCTAGATTCAGTTTAAGTGGATACTGGTAGAGGCCAAATACTTGCATGGCTAGATCCAGAACCTCAGGCAATCAGCAGGATCATCAAAGGATAATCTAATTACCCAGCATCAAGATATAATTAAATTAAATTAAATTTAATTTATTTTTATTTTATTTATTAGATTTATAAAATTAGATCTAAAATATCTCAGATCTAATCTGGATATATAAATTTTTTTTTTGAAATATCTCTCTTGATCTGATCAGATCTGAACGAATCTGATCTAAAAAATCAGGATTTTCCTTTCAACTAGTATCAGAGCCAAGTTTTCTAAAAATTATTTAGATCTAATTTTAATTTATTTTAATTTAATTATTTAGTGATTTCAGATATCACATGAGATATGATTAGATCTAAAACTAGAAAAAATTAAAATTAAATAATATAGATCTAAGTTCTATAATATGCATGATTAGTTATAAAATAGAATAGTTCTATACATAGTCTTGCATAATCATGATTTATTTTGATTAAATCATAATTTTAGATCTATTTATTTTTTATCTTTTAATGATTATAAATGAAGAAAAATCCAGATTTTTTGAATCAGGTTCGTTCAGATCTGATCGGATCAAGAGATATATTTCAAAAATTTTTCTCTTTGATCCTAATTAGAACTGAGATATTTCAGATCTAATTTTTATTATTTTAATAATTAAAATAAAATATAGATAAATTAAATTAGATTTAATTTACCTTGATGTAGAGTAATCCTATTACCCATTGATGATCCTATAAGCAGCGAAAGGTTCTAGATCTAGCCACGCAAGTTTCTGACCTCTACCGGTATCCACTCGAGCTGGATCTGGAGATCCTCTTCTTCTATATCACTTCTCCAAAAATTAGATCTAAATCTGATTTAGAGGATCTTCAAAATAGCTTTCGAAGATCAGCAGTTATCCTTCGCAGCAGTGCAGCCTTCTAGCTTTCTGTCGCCTTTCTCTCACCTAGTTGTACCAACTAAGATCCCAAACTTCTTTGGGTATGGAGAGGAGAGGGAGAAGATGATCTTGGCATGGAGGAGGAGGAGAGAGGCAGCCTTGGGGCGTAGGGAATTGCATTGCTTTCTGAGTTGGGCGTAGGGTCTTATTTATAGACTATGCGTGATCCAACTCCTCTTCTTCCCAACCAATCACAACCCTTTGCGAAATCAGATCTAAATCTGATTGGTGGAAATAGAGTTCCTTGGATTCATCCTTAGATGGTGCCTAAGACCAGTCAAAGTTGGTTCTTAGGAGGAGTCTAATCGAAATCTAAAAAGGAGATGGAGTCCTTATCCAACAGGGACTCCTGGGTGCCTCAAACTTGGGCGCATGCCACCCTTGGCATGCACCCTGGGTGGCGTGCGCCCTCCTCCTTGCCAGCTTTCGTAAGGGGGACAAAGCCCCCACCAGCTTCTCCATAGGTGCGTGCATAGTGGATCAGAGTTCCAGTGTCAATGTCAACATTTGACTAATCAAAGGTCAAACTTTTGACCAAGTCAAAGAATGAGAATGATAGGTGACACAAAATGGCAGGTATTATCTTACAAAATAAGATAACGCCTTTTTGATCTGGACAGGCTTTAGTCAGATCAAAGCGAAAGCCTCTGATCGAGCACAAACTCCCTTTGGCTTCAGTTCAGGACAACTATTTATGATAGTAAAAAGAAGAACGTTAGGTTTCAATTCGAGTGGCTAGGCAAACGATTTTTTTTATTCTTTGGAACCTAATGAAATCTCATTTAGATTAAATTGACTGGATTGCAGTTCAATTTGATGATAGCCAGATTCAATCCTTATTTGGGTGTGATCCAGTTAGGTTCAGTTCTGTATTGGTAATAGATATATCATTGATTCTCTATCATTGACATCATTAAACTTCTTTTGATGGATCAGAACTCTTCTGATTCGAACAATGCTAGAATGAATGATCATCTAAATCCTTCCTAATTGCTCCCAAATCCACCAATGACACCTAGCAGTAATATGGTGGCACACCATCAGAAGCTGAATGCGAACCTCTTGGTGCAGCTAACCTATGTGATTAAGTTTTTTATCTTAGAGCCTCCGATCAGATTAGGGTTAAGGTGAACTAACTCAAACCTAGTTTCTGTCATATGATGTAATCATTCGATTCAAGTCGATGTAAAACTAAATAGAAACTCTTTCTATTATTTCACTCCTGCCATGGCCATGGCTTTTGACTTGATTCTTATGATCATCATAGGGCTGCTCTCTCTACACCAAGGTAGATAGATTCTTATCTTGATGGCAATCCAGTTTCTACAATGAACATGCTATAGCCAACATCACCTTAGGGTTTCGAATGACTAGGAGACCTGAGTTTTTGGTGTAGTCAAAACTATAACACCCTTAAGGTGAACTGCTCGATGCACCTAGGATCAAATAATCAGCACCTACTAGCAGCATCGAGTCAGTCATTGATAAGTAGGTAGACTTCCTAATGACTATCAGGTGGTCATGCTATCATGCTCTCTCCTCTGATGTACTCTCACACCATAAACTCCAAGACTCATCTATTAAAGAGAAGCAGATTGTACACCAACCCTTCTGGATCAATCATCATCCTCATGATGATTCCTATGGTCGGAAGCATTTTTATGAGTTAATAATGATTATTCATTCTCTAAATTTTCAACTCTTGAAAATATGAATTATCATTATCATTAACTCAAAGGATGTATCACCAGAACAGACACTAAATACACATATATGATAGAAAATAATTCATTTTATGATTA
>QRFJ01002920.1:0-80100 GCA_006176705.1 Cocos nucifera | reverse complement strand
GATGCACCTTAGATCAAAAAATCAGACATACTACTACAGCATCGAGTCAGTCATTGATAAGTAGGTAGACTTTCTAATGACTACTCGAGGTGGTCATGCTCAATGCTCTCGTTCTCTAATGAGTACCTATACTCTCGCTCCGATGTCTCCATACTGTAGACTCAAGATTCATCTACTAAAGAGAAGCGATTGTACACCAACCTTCTGGATCAATCATCATCCTCGTGATGATCCTATGGTCGGAAGCATTTTATGAGTTAATAATGATTATTCATATCCTAAATTTTCAACTCTTGAAAATATGAATTATTATTATCATTAACTCAAAGAATGTATCACAGACACTAAATACACATATGTGATAGAAAATAATCTAATTTACTGATTATAGTTAAAATTATAATTTTGCCCCTAGAAGTGTATTATAAGTGTCAGCCAATTCTGGCTTTTGGGGCACATAAATCTAACAATAAATATTATAATAAGATCTAAAAAATAAAAAATAAAATTATTTAATTTTTAGATCATATGAGATATGATGAATGCATGTTTAGACTAGTTGTAGAATAGTTCTACATAATTATCTATATTAGAATTTATTTTGATGTGATCAATTTAAATCTAAGTTTTTAGATAATTATAAGATAATTTAGATCTAAAAAATATGCATGATATGATACATGAGATGTATGCAAAACATGTATTAAGTTAGATCAATTTTATATATGAGATATATGATGTAGATCTAACTAATTTTGTATATTTATATTTCTGATTAAGACGTTCCCCTTGGCCATCCGGTCATAAGAATAAAGTAGGGTTTAAATACCCTCTCCTCTCATTCGATGGGATGTTCTTATGATGTGTAGGGGTGCTGCACGTTCATCCTTAATCAAAAATCAAAAACATACTTTTTGCAAAATCTAGATCCTGAAACCCTAGGATTTTATTTATATGTTTTGTTTGTGAACCCTAACTTAATTAAGAATATGAAATATTAATTAGGTCTAAAATTGAGAATTTCAAATCTAAGACATATTCATAATATTGGGTTTGGGCTTGGATAGCTTAATTAGGTCTAAGCGGTTGATCAAATCGAATCAAGAGTTGATTAGATGGGATCAATAGTGCTTAAATTGATCAGCCTAATAGGATTAAGTCCGAGTCAAGATCGAGTCATGTGAGTGATTGATCAAGCTAAGATCTAATTAGGCTCAGTGGTTAGAGTCTGGATTATAGGCTAACTTGATTAATTCTGGCTCAACAATTTGGAGTCTAAGGTAAGTCTGGTAGATACGACCGACTGATTTTTAATTAGGAGCTACTCGACTCGAATGCATTTTTATTGAGTTAATGGCATATCCCTTCCACCGGTCTCACTTATCTAGCCATGTTTGTTGGCTCAGTTCTGATCTGAGGTGGTCAATAATCCAAGCTAACCCATGCCACTAGGTTAGTCCTAATGGTTATGACTATGTCAAGTCTAGTTTAATGAGACTTAAATCAAATCTTCCTAACAAAAGATTAAGTCTAAGGTCTTCTACCATTGTAGATGTGTGGGTCCTTTCCGGGGTTGATTATTCTTGGCTGGTTACAGTGGTTCAGTTGCACCAAAAAGATGCAACCATGTCTATTAGGCATTGGATGCTACGGGCTGGAGGATGGATTGGGCTCAATATTTTGGATATGATGAGAGACTCAATTAAGAATCCAATCTGTGCAAATGATGGGTCTGACTTAACTAAAGAGTGGATCAATATTTCGGACATGGTGTGATTCATGAATTAGAGATCAAGTTTGGGTGCACCATGATTAGAAAATCATTGAACAAGAGTTGTTCACTCATTGGCTAACCCATCATCAATAATTGTTAGATGGGGTGATGAGTCAGTTGGTGGGACCGCACCATCCACTAGAAATCATTAATCATGGAGATTTTTGCATCTCTACAGAGGGAGTGTAGGGATCCAAAAAAATAGTGAAAGCTAATTTATTTAAAAATAAAATTTTTAAATAAATTGGTCAAGTCATAATTACAGTATCTAACTAGAATCTTTGACTCTCTATAGAAAAATATCTACATCCAATCCACTAGCACGAATCCTGGACACCCATAGACTGACTAAACCCAATTACAAGGATTGGCTCCAAAACTTCAAAATTATTTTGGGTTTCGAGAAGTTAACTCATGTATTGGATCAGGATCCTCCCATCTTACTAGCTCGTCCATTCGCTGAATAGAGAACGTCTCTTGAAAAATGGATGGATGAAGATAACAAGGCCAGATACTATATGTTGGACTCGATGTTTGATGAGCTTTAGTGCCAACATGAAGATATCAGGACTGCCCATCAAATGTTGGCTCACCTACAAGAGATGTTTGGTGAACAGAGTCGCGCAGCCAAGTATCAAGCCATTAAATGACTATTCAAGGCTAAAATACATGATGGGCAGTCAGTCCAAGATCATTGTCTGATGATGATCAAGAACTTAGAAGAGCTTGAGGAGCTTGGAGTGAGGTTGGATCTGGATCTGCAGAATGATATAATTCTACAATCCTTGACTGATGCATATGGATAGTTCATCATGAACTATCATATGCATAAACTTCAAAATTTTCTGGCCAAACTTATGAACATGCTGGTTACCACTGAGCTTTCTATGAAAGGTTCTAAAGGCTTAGTGCTTGCTATGGAATGAATTTCTTCCAAGAGAAAGTCTTTTGGAAAGAAGAAGAAGTCTGTGAAAAAGCAGAAGGTGGAAGGAGGAAAGAAGAAAAAGGCAGAGCTGAAGAAGAAGGCCGTTGACAAAGGAAAGTATTTCCATTATAATAATAATGGTCACTGAAAGCGGAACTATCCTACTTACCTGGCCACCCTGAAGAATAAGGAGGCGGGTCCTTCTAGAGGTATGCTCATTATTGAGTCTAACCTTATGATTTCTTTTGTATCCAGTTGGATGCTTGACTCTGGTTCTAGTGCTCATTTATGTACTTCCATGCAGGGTCTTGAGGATAGCAGGAGGTTGAGAGATGGTGAGATGATCCTACACGTTGGAATGGAGCAAGAGTTACTGCCGTGGCTGTGGAAACATACTCTCTTCGACTACCATCTAGTTTAGACTTAGTGTTAAAAGACTGTTATTATGTGCCTGCAGCAAGCAAGAATTTGATTTCTATTTCTTGCCTTGCATTAGAAGGCTATGTAATTAGTTTTCTTAACGACCATTGTAACATTCTTTATGAAAGAAATAAGATTGCAAGTGGTTTTCTTATTAACGGTCTTTATCAGTTACATATTGATGTATCTATTTTTAATATCTAGCAAAATGTGAATACCATGAAATAACCTAGGGATAGTCCAAACGATAGGTATCTATGGAACCTAAGACTAGGTCACATAGTAGAAGATAGGGTTAACAAATTGGAGAAAACTGAGCTATTGAGTCTGTTGACTTTCGAGTCATATCCAATTTATGAATCTTGTCTTCATGGCAAAATGACTAAGCTCCCTTTTGTAGGACATGGAGAACGGACCACGGATCTTCTTGCCCTAGTACATACTAATTGTGCAGCTCATTTGATGTGTCGGCTAGAGGCAACTTTGCCTACTTCATAACCTTTACTGATGATTTATCTAGGTATGGGTATGTGTATCTTATGAGACACAAGTCTGAAGCTTTTGAAAAGTTTAAGGAATTCAGACATGAAGTGGAAAAGCAAATAGGAAAACCCATTGAGGTTCTTCAATTAAATCGAGGAGGTGAATACCTTAGTTGAAAATTCCTAGACTATCTCAAGAAAAATGGAATAGTCTCTCAATGAACTCCACCTGGAATACCTCAACTCAACGAAATTTTAGAATGGAGGAATCAGACTCTATTAGATACGATCTGATCCATGATGAGCTTCACAGACCTTCCTGATTTTCTTTGGAGACACTGTTTGTTAACTGCAATATATTTATGAATAAGTTTCCTTCTAAAACCATTCCTATCACACTGTATGAGATATGACATGGTAAGAAACCAAGTCTGAGTCATCTCAGAATTTGGGTTGTCCGGCTCATATCAAAAGACAACAAGCGGATAAGTTAGACTTTAGGTCCTTTAGAGCTCGATTTATAGGATATCCTAAAGAGTCATTAGGATATTATTTCTACATTCCAGAAGATCATAATGTGATTGTGAGTCGACATGTCATCTTTCTTGAGAAATAGTTTATTCAAGATAGCGGCATTGGAAAGCAGATCAAACTCGATTAGAAAGTTTCATAAGAGCAATGAGCTAAGGACCAAATGGAACCAAATCAAGTTAAGCCAATCCAATCACTACCTCCTCCATCTCATAGATTGGAAAGAATTTTTCATCCTTCTGAGAGGTACTTAAGTACTATTTCAGAGGAAATAGAGGAAATGTTCCTCGTAGGTAATGGGGTTCATGGTGATGACCCCAAAACTTATAATAAGGTGATATCGGATATCAACTTCGAGAAATGGTTAGAGGTAATGAAGCTAGAAATTAACTCGACGCACTCAAACCAAGTCTGGACCTTGGTATATCCACCAGAAGGTATAGTACCTATTGGGTATAAATGGATCTACAAGAGAAAGATTGGTGTAGATAGGAATGTGGAGACATTTAAAGCTAGATTAGTGGCAAAAGATTATAGTCAATATGAAGGCATTGACTATCAGAATACCTTTTCACCAGTAGCTATGCTAAAATTCATTCACATATTGCTTGCTATTGCAACCTATTTTGATTATGAAATATGGCAAATGGATGTTAAAATGGCATTTTTAAATGGATATCTTGAGAAAGATATCTATATGGAACAGCCACTAGGTTTCACATCCAGTGATGATGATCACAAGGTATGCAAGCTGCAAAGGTCCATATATGGACTTAAGCAAGTATCTCGAAGCTGGAATACTCATTTTAATGATGTGATCAAATTGTTTGGTTTCATTAAGGACGAAAAGGAGCCATGTGTCTTCAAAAAGGTCAGTGGGAGCACTGTTGTCTTCCTCGTATTGTACATAGATGACATCCTCCTTATTGAAAATGATATTTCCATATTGACCACAGTTAAAATGTGGTTATCTAAAAAATTCTCCAAGAAAGACCTAGGAGAAGCATCCTTTATTCTAGGAATTAAGGTCTATAGAGATAGACCGAACAGGATGCTAGAACTTTCACAGAAGATGTACATAGAGGAAGTGCTAAAGAGGTTTAGCATGGAAAACTCTAAGAGGGGTTTGGTACCTTTCAGACATGGCATTCATCTTTCCAAGAAGATGTGTCCTAGCACACCTGAGGAAATAAAATGCATGAGCAAGATCCTTTATGCTTCGGCAATAGGGAGCCTCATGTATGCAATGTTATATACACGACCTGATATAGCCCATGCTATGAGTGTCACGAGCAGATATCAGTTGAATCCAGGTGAAGAATATTGGACTTCTATGAAATGTATCCTTAAGTATTTGAGAAGAACTAAGGATATGTTGTTGATCTTTGGTAATGGAGAACTCCAAGTCCAGGGGTATATAGACTAGGATTTTATGTCCGATGTAGATGATCGAAAGTCGACATCTGGGAGTCTGTTTGTGTGCAATGGTGGAGCTGTCAGTTGAAAAAGTTTCAAGCAAACTATGATAGCAGATTCCACCATGGAAGCAGAATATATCGCTGCATCAGAGGCTACAAAGGAGGCATTCTGGTACAAGAAGTTTGCCATAGAGATCGGAGTGATGCCATCAAATGCCATTCCTCTATACTGCGACAACAATGGCACCATAGCCCTTGCTAAGGAGCCGAGGTCTCACCAAAAATCCAAGCACATTGAGCGGCGATACCACCTCATCCGTGATTACCTCGAGAAGGGTTACATTGAGGTCAAGAGAGTCGACTCCGCAGACAATGTGGCAGACTCGCACTTACAAAGCCGTTGGGCCAATAGAAGATCGAAGCCCACCTTGAGAAGATGGAAACTTAGATTTGTAGCCAATTGGCTTTAGGATCAAGTGGGAGTTTGTTAGATATGTGTGCCCTAGAAGCCAGAATTGGCTGACACTTGTAATACACTTCTAGGGGCAAAATTATAATTTTGACTATAAATAATAAAATAGGTTATTTTCTATCACATATGTGTATTTAGTGTCTGTGATACATCCTTTGAGTTAATGGTAATGATAATTCATATTTTCAAGAGTTGAAAATTTAAGACATGAATAATCATTATTAACTCATAAAATGCTCCCGACCATAGGATCATCACGAGGATGGTGATTGATCTGGAAGGTTGGTGTACAATCGCTTCTTTAGTAGATGAGTCTTGAGTCTACGGTGTGGAGACACCGAGCGAGAGTATAGATACTCGTTAGAGAATGAGGGCACTGAGCGTGACCACCTCGAGTAGTCATAAGAAAGTCTACCTTCTCGTCGATGACTGACTCGATGCTGCAGTGGTGTGTCTGGTTCTTTGACCTGAGGTGCATCGGTAGTTCACCTTGAGGGTGTTATAGTTTGACTACACCATAACTCGATCTCCTAGCCATTCGGAACCCTGAGGTGTATGTTGGCTATAGCATGTTCATTGTAGGAAATTGGATTGCACCAAGATGGAATCTATCTACCTCGGTGGATGAGGAGCAGCCCTATGATGATCATGAGAATCAAGTCCATAAGCCCATGGCCATGGCAGAGAGTGAAATAATAGAAAGAGTTTCTATTAAGGTTTTCACATCGGACTTGAATCGAATGATTAAATCATATGATAGAAATTAGGGTTTGACGAGTTCACCTTAACCCTAATCTGATCGGGGCTCAAGATAGAAGAACTTAATCACACAAGTAGCTGCACCAAGAGGTTCATTTTCAGTTTTGATGGGTTGCCACCATATACTGCTAGGTGTCACTGGTGGATTTTGGGAGCAATTAGAATGATTTAGATGATCGATCATTCTAGTTGTCTGAATCAGAAGAGTTCTGATCCATCGAAAGGAGTTTCGATGATGTCGATGATAGAGATCATGACATATCCCATTACCATACAGAACTGAACCTAACTGGGTCACACAAACAAGGGTTTGAATCTGGATATCATCAATTGGAACTAATCCCAGTTCAATTGATTTGAATTAGATTCAATTAGGTTCAAGAAAATCATGCTAGCACACGATTGAACCTAACATTCTCCTTTTTCTATCATTAAAAGTTGTCTCGACTGAGCCAAATGAGTTTGTGCTCACTCAGGTACCTTTACTTGGTCTGACTAGAGCTTGTCCAGGTCAGAAAAGGGTTGTCTTAATTTATGAGATAAATTTGAGACAACACCTGCCATTTTTCATCACCTGCTAATTCTTATCTTTTGACTTTGGTCAAACATTGACCTTTGACCCTTGGACATCTACCCATGTGTCATGCACCTATTGGAGAGTAGATAGGGGCTTGTCCCCTTCCTAGATTTTGAAAAGGAGGGGGTGCACACCTAAGGAGGCGTGTGCCCATGGATAGGGACGACTGGAGTCCCTTACGGATAGGACTCCAGGTTGGTTCTTGGATTCTACTTAGGTGACCCCAAGCTATAGACTTTGACCAGTCTTAGGTGCCATCTAAGGATGAATTAGTGGGACTCTCATCTAATTGGATCAGATGATGTCATCCCATCAATCAAATTTAGATCTGATTGCACGAAGCAACGTGATTGACCGAGATGATGTGGCACTGCATGGCGCAGCAGGGTCTATATAAATCCTATCTATGCCCAACTTTAAAAGAGTTCTCTCTTAGCCCATGTGCCAAGGCTGCCCCTCTTCCTCCTCCATGCCATCTTTTGATCCTCTCTCTCCTCTCCATGCCCAAGGAAAGTTGGGCTTCAGTTTGGTGTGATCTAGGCAAGAAAAGACTGATGAGAAAGGAAGAAGGCAGCACTGCTGTAGAGAGGACTGCTGATCTTCAGAAGGAGTTTTGAAGATTCTCTAAATCAAATTCAGATCTAATTTTTGGAGAGGTAATAAAAAAGGAGAAGATCTTTAGATCCAGTCTAAGTGAATATCGGTAGAGGTTAGACGCTTGCGTGGCTAGATCCAAAATCTCAGGCAATCAGCAAGATCATCAAAGGATAATCTGATTACCCAGCATCAAGATATAATTAAATTAGATTTAATTTAATTTATTTTTATTTTATTTATTAGATCTATAAAATTAGATCTGAAACATCTCAGATCTGATCTGGATACACGAAATTTTTTTTTGAAATATCTCTCTTGATCCGATTAGATCTGAATGAACCTGATCCAGTCACAATAATTGGTATCAGAGCTAGGCGGAGCCAGATTGGTATCGGGACAAGTTGTGGTGGTGGTGATCAAGATGAAGATGGAGAAGACAGGCACAATCAAGATGGAGATCAACTATGAAGGGTTGATCAATGCTCTTTGATACAAGGAGGAGTTGTCTATTTGGAGGATGCCAGTAGGAGTCCATTACAAGATGGAGCTCCAAATGGAGATGGATCGGACACGAGATGGGAGACTTGGGAGGATAAGCGATATTGCAAGAAGCCTACCTCGAGCAGGTCTCGAGTTAGGTGGAGAACGGCATATGACGAAGATGGGATCGAGCAGCTTGGCTCGACTCTCATGTTTGCCCATCCATGAGTAGCAGGCATGCCCCAGGGCATGGGGCGAGAAGATCCAAAAACTCTTAAAATTAGATGGAGATCGAATATCGAATCGATGTGGAGATTGTTAGAATTTGATGCCTTGAATTTGACCCTCAAGAAGTCCACAGTGAGATCCAAGATGATGAGTGGAGTCCAACGAGCCTAAGAATAGCTCAAACAGAATCTGGATGGAGAAGAACCAGTATCAATACAGCAGTCAGGCCGGCTCTGATACGAGGTCAAGGCAGCTTGGGCTGAGATTGAGCCGGCTCGAATCACAGTCACGTCGGTCCTCTCAAGCAGATAGAAAGCAAGAGTTTGAAAAAGATGCGATCAAGCCAGCTCAACTCTTGACTGAGTTTGCTCGATGGAGGTGAACAGAATAGGATGGGATTTTCTGTTTGGACTCAGATTGTGATTAACCCAAGGGGTCTATGGGAGTTGCACATGGACCATAGGATCCAACGACCATGGAGGGTTACAGTTATGATTTGAAAGTTGAAAATATTCTAAGAATCCATCAAGATCATGTTCGACTCATATTAGGAGAAAGAGTCCTATTAGGACTCCTGTGAACTATTGAGAAGAAGATTTTTATCCTATTTAAAAGCTGTTGGTACTGTGGAGAAAGTAAAGAGCATAGAAGGCTCTAGCAACTGCTAGGAGGAGCTTGATAGAGCATTGAGAGCATGCATCTTGTAAAGCAGATGTAGGTAGAGCAAAGTGTTAGGTAGAGCAAGGCAACGACCGTGTAACTGGTCTTTAGGCATGATGTAGCAACTTTCACAGGAAGCATCCAGGTGCATCGAGGACCCTGGTACTGGCAGGCTTATGAGAGGGTCTCCTTTGGGATTTTAAGAGAGCTTGTATGAGGGTAGCTTTTAGTTGAGAGAGATTTATGTACTGAGAGTTGAGAGTGGGTGTTCTCCTCCTGTACTTAGTTTTTCTCTTTCATAATGAAGCTTGCATGCCTCATGGAGGTAGCACTTGGGCTAATCCATACCTAATTATGTTCTTATTTTTATTTCTTCTTTCTTTCTACTATCAACAAAAGGATACCAAATCCTGAAATGGTGGTGTCCTGACCAAGACATCACCAACAATTGGTATCAGAGCAATACTGATTTTCACAATACATCCTCCACTGTGCAAATGGCCATGGGGCGCTCAAGGGAGTAAGCTCGAAAGCCAATTATCTTTGAATACTTGCATTTCTTTGACACCGATCATATTTTCTAACGTACTCCATAAAGTCTTAATGCATGATTGGCCAATAGTAGCCCTGCTGAAGTTCTTTGTGAGACAAAGATCTGGCCCCCAAATGACTCCCACATATTCCTTCATGCACTTCCTATAGAGCATAGTTGGCCTCAAAAGGTTGGAGGCATTTCAGCAATGGCAAAGAGTGTGACCTTTTATATAATCTATTCTCATATAGAATATATCAGGTAGCCTGATTTCTCAGTTTCCAAGCTTTCTTTGAATCTCGAGGAAGAATGCGATCTTTGAGATAAGTGACAAGTGGGTCAATCCAGCTGGGCTCATGGTCAATTTGCATCATAGCCTGGGATTCCTTCGAACTTAAGCATTTCAGAACTTCAAAGAAAACTTCTCTTGGATGTTCATTTGGGGCTAGTGTGGCTAACTTAGAGAGAAGGTCGGCCATGACATTTTCTACTCTCAGAATCTGCTTGATGTCAAAACTACTAAAGGCAAAAGTAAGATTCTTTGCTTTCTCAAGATACTTCATCATGCTTTCCTCCCTAGCTTTATAATTACCACTAACTTGTCCCACCACCAACTGAAAGTCATTGTAAGCTTGGAGTCGATCTACTTCCAATTCTTCGGCTATTCTCAACCCCACAATCAGAGCCTCATACTCTATCCCATTGTTTGTTATAGGAAACTCAAAATGCAGTGCATATTCGGTAACAACTTTCTTTGGATTAACCAAGATTAGCACAGTGCCTACACTGAAGCATTGGATGAATCATCCACATACAGTATCCAAAAACTTCAGGAAGGTCTGCTCTTTTTTTAGGAGGGCTTGGTTGTAGCCATGGAATACTAGTTTCATTCTGCTCAAGTTTGTTCTCATCCAGAATAGTACATTCTATTATGAAATCAGCCAATATTTGAGTTTTGATTGATGGTCAAGGCTGAAAGTTGATGTCAAACTCTGTGAGCTCAATTACCCATTTTGCAATTCTTTCAAAGGCATTTGTTCGATGGAGAACGGACTTGATTAGTTGATTAGTAAGGAGAGCTATAGTATGCCCTTGGAAATAAGGTCAGAGTCTCCGGGCTGCAATCAGTAAAACATAAGTTAGCTTTTCTAACTTAGTGTACCTGGTCTCAGCATCCCACAGGACTTGGCTTATATAGTAGATTGGCCGCTGAGCTTTTGCTTCTTCTTTGACTATGACTGCTGCAAGGGCCACTGGGGAGACCACCAGGTACAAAAATAGTTCTACTCTAAGTTCGAGCTTTGCCAATAAGGGAGGTGAGCTGAGGTAGTTCTTAAGTTCTTCAAATACTTGTTGACATTCAGTAGTCCAGCAGAAATTCTTTGGCTATTTGAGAACTTGGAAGAAGGGCATGCATCATTCGACCAACCTTGAGATGAAGCGATTCAGAGCTGCCACCTTTCCTATTAGGCGCTGAACTTTCTTTATCAATTTTGGGATAGTCATCTCTTGAATGGCCCGAATCTTCTTCGAATTTGCTTCGATTTCGTGCCTTGATACCATGAACCCCAAAAATTTTCCTGAAGTCATGCCGAAGGTGTACATAGTCGGGTTCAACTTCATCTTGTACCTTCGGAGGGCACTGAAGGTCTCCTTAAGGTCGGCTATATGATTTATTGAAGTTCGGCTCTTGACAAGCATATTATCTACACAAACCTCCATGTTGCAATCGATCTGCTTCCTGAAGATCTTATTCACCAGGCGTTGGTAGGTTGCTCCTGCATTTTTGAGCCCAAAAGGCATAACCCTATAACAATAAAGACTACGATCAGTGATAAAAGCAAATTTCTCCTCATCTTCTGGTGCCATCCAGATTTGGTTGTAGTCGGAGAAGGCATCCATAAAAGTGAGAAGCTCATGGCCTGAAGTCACATCGACCAGTTGATCGATTCTGGGCAGGAGGTAGCCATCCTTTGGGCTGGCTTTATTCAACTTCTTAAAATTGATACACATTCTCCATTTACCATTTGCTTTTTTGATAAGGACTATATTGGAGACCCAATTTGGATAAGAGACTTCTTGAATGAATCCAGCCTTAAGAAGCTTGTCAACTTCCTCCATAATCACCTTTTGTCTCTTAGGGGCATAGCTATGCATTTTTTATTTCACTGATCGATATTTGGGATCAACAGTTAGGCGATGTTTCATAACTTCAGTATCTATTCTAGGCATGTCAGTAGGAACCCAAGCAAAGACATCTACATTTCTCTATAGGAAGTGGATTAGCTGCTCTCATTCCTCTTCTCCCATATTGGAGCCGATCTACACCGTATGCTCTTTGTTACCATCATTCAAAGGGATTGAGACAAGATCTTCCATGGGTTCCCCTTGTTCTTTAGTAAGATCATCCTGGACATCCAGCCATCAATTGGACAAGGTTTTGATCGTATGCCTCTCTATAAAGTAATTGAGTAGCAATGCCTTACCAGAGCTTGATCTCCACTGACTTTTCAAATCCCGTAACTCATTGAAAACTTCATTTTCAGATAATAATTGATACCATCGCCCAAAGTGCATTTAGGCTAGGTCTACCGAGAATTGTATTGTAAGCAGATGGAGCTTTCACCATTAGGAAATCCACCCGAGCCCTAGATTGCCTTGGGTATCATTCTGCAGCCATAGTTAATGTTATCATCCTTTCAACGGGCACAGCATTGCCAGTGAAGCCTACTAATGGAGAATTTATTGGCCCTGACCGATAATTAGGTACAGACATTTTAGAAAAAGCATCATAAAATAAGATATCGGTAGAACTTTCATTATCAATAAGAATGCGGCATACATCATAGTCAGTAATGTTTAAGAAAACTACAACCATGTCATTATGGAAGAATTGAACCCCTTATGCATCTTCTTTAGTGAAGGCAATGGGTTCTTTAGCTCTCTGCCTCTTAGCTAGTTCTACCAATCCACCAGTTTCTCCCTGCTGAAGTTCTCTAGAGATGGTGTTGATGATGCCTAGGGATGGCCGATCTCTTCATTGCTCCTCTCTCCTTGGTGGTTCTGGCAGAGGTGGTGCCCTTGGCCGATCTTTTCTTGCTTCAGATCGATGTCGAAGAAATCGGCCAAGCTGGCCTTACCTGACAAGCTCCTCGATCTCATCTTGGAGCTGGATACACTCTTCAATATCATGACCATGGTCATAATGGTAGAGGCAGTATTAGTTAGGATTGCGCTTGTCAGGATGAGTACGTGATAAGTGGTAAAAATATACTAATAAAAGTATTAAATTATAAAATAAATTAATCTATTTTTTTAAAAATTAATATTTTTATTAATCTTATGTAGAAAAGAAGGCCACCAATATGAAGATCTTATTTTTTTGGTTCAGATGAAATAAATTTCAGCCGAAACGGACTTCAAATGAGCCCAAAATTGAATTTCAAAAAAAAAAAATCGATCCAGTTCAGAAAAATCGGCTCAGCAAACCGCCCGATCTGACTACACCTAGCAGATCGATCTACTGATGCAATGCTGATGCCAAGCTAACATCAGCATTTTTTACGACGCACGGTGGACTGTTTGGAGGGCATTTCGGAGATTTCATATGGAAAAGCATGCTTCGATTGACTGAAGAATGCGGCGGTCCACGCAACATCGAGCTCGCGCATGGTCTATAAAGGGCAATTTGAAAATTTTATCTGATCCAATGGGTGCCTTTCACTGAGATTTGATCGGACGGTCGAAATGCATGCGCTAACGAACGACATCCATAGCTCCTGATTGAGATCCAATGGTTGAGATTCATCTCGACTTTAAACTAAAGATCAGAAGCTTTTTTGTGCACGATCTGATGGCCCAGATTTGATCTTCAAGGCTGATCCGATGGTCCAAATGAATTCCAACTTGATTTGGAATTTTAAGATGATTTTTGAGTGATTTTTGGACTGTTTGATCAACATCCAATGGTTAGAATTGATCCAGGACTCGTTTTGAGTTATTTTGAGAGTTTTTTAGGATTTCGGTGGAAAATCCACCTCTCAGCCTATAAAAAGGTCTATTGTTGCTGAAGAAAAGAAGAAGAGGGGAGACAGTAAAAAAAGAAAAAGAAAAAGAAGAGAAAGAGAGGAGAGAGGTAGAAAGAGAAGAGAGATTTTTGAGAGAAAAAGAAGGGTTTTTAATTTTTTTCTTCTTCCGACAATCAGAACATTGATCAAGGAGCTTCTTTTCTTCTTCACCAAGTTCTCCATACCAAGAGTGATGGACAATCAATTTCAGCAATCAAACAGTCTAATATCTTTATGCTTTTTATTTTATTTGCTGTTTTTGAACTTGTTATCATGAACTAAATTTTTTTTACTAAGGCTAAGGTGTAGCCACTCTTTGATGCAATATTCAGTATGATTTATTTTTAATTTTAAATTTTATTTATGAGAAGTATATAAATCTGATCTTAATGCTTTTAGATTACTGGCCATCTTCTAATTGCCCTGATTGACATAGATGTTATGGACCAAGTACATCTATGTTATTGCTTCTTGATTATATACCTTATATTATGAATTAAATTAGAATTCATATGCATGCGGGAATTTTAGTGCACTTTGGACACAGCGTATTTTAATTAGAGGATTTCACAAAACTTAATACACTAATATTTATTTAAATTACACTTGGATCAAAGGATAATTAATAAATATTGATAGTTTTGCTACGCCTAGATCAAAGGATAGTGAATAAACTAGGAAACTCCACCATCACATAAAATAAAATTAATCTAGTAACCTGAATATTGTATTGACTGAGTTGGTGAACCGATTGCCTTAATAATACATTGCTCTTAAGTTTAAAACCCTAATAATTACACTCTCCCTATTTTCTTGAAATTTTTAATTATTTCTTTATTTTGTTCTTTAATTTCTTATTCTCATAAATCGATCTTCTAAATAAAGCATAGGAAAGAGCTTTTTAGTACTTATTTTTCAATCCTCTAGGGATGATACTCTACTCATTTACTTTATTACTTGATCGATTGGTACACTTGCCATAGCTATAGATTAGCATGCATCAAGTTTTTGGCATCATTGCTGGAGATTGTATCTAAAATAATATTAAAATTTTGATCCTAACTTTACTTTAGAATTTTATTTTTAATTTTTATTTTTTTTTTTAAAATTTTTGTTCAGTGCATGACACGTATTGGATATAGTAACTTATTATTTTTAGATCCAAAAATTGAAAGGACCATTAGAAGACTACAACAAGAAAGAAATATGGCAGCTGAAGATCCTAACGACATCAATCTAGGATTGGATGTGGTGACCGAAGGACAGTATGAAGCTATTTGACCAGTACATCATCCATTAAATGATTACATCACACCATCGATAGCCGATGTAGCTTCGAGCATCAGGAGATTGCCTATGTGAGCAAACAACTTTGAAATAAAATCAGCGATGATTCAGATGATTCAATCAACTATCCAATTCAGTGGACACGTGCATGATGATCCGAATGCTCATATTTCTAACTTTCTTGAACTTTGTGATACTTTTAAAATTAATGGGTTGTCGGATGATGCTATTAGATTAAGATTATTTCCTTTTTCTTTATAGGACGAAGCTAACAGTTGGCTTCATTCTCTTCCTATAGGTTCTATCATAACTTGGGATGTCCTAGTCCAAAAATTCTTAGCCAAATACTTTTCACCTTCCAAGACTACCAAGATGCGCAACGATATCACTTCTTTCATGTAGATGGACATGGAGACACTATATGAGGCTTGGGAGTATTTCAAGAAATTGCTGAGGAGATGTCCACATCATTAACTACCCGTATGGCTTTAGGTATAAACTTTTTATAATGGTTTATCTCCTACTAATCGTTCTATGATTGATGCAGCAGCAGGAGGAATAATTAATCAAAAAATGGAGGAAGAAGCCTTCGATCTGATGGATGAGATGGCAACAAATAGCTATCAGTGGTAGACAGAATGCATGATGCCAAAAAGACTAGCAGCTATGCAGGGAGTAGATTGCGTGCCAACCTTACTAGCTAAAATTGTAGCCCTTAGAGCCAAAGTCAATAACTTGAAGGAAACAGCTATACATATTCAGAGCATCACCTATGACCTATGTGGAGGAGGATACGAAACGAGCAATTGCCAAACAGGTAATCCTTTTGCTAAAGCAACTGATACAGCTAATTATGTTGGTAATTTTTTTAGGCCACAACAAAATAATCCCTACTCCAACACATACAATCAAGGGTGGAGGCAGTACCCAAATTTTTCATGGAGTAATCAAAATGCAGCACAACAGCCACCCCCGGGATTTTAAGTACCTAAAAAGAAGTCTAACATGGAAGAGTTGATGGTCAAATTTATGCAAAACCAAGAAGCAACTATAAAAAAAATTTAGAAGCCAAACTTAGACAGGACCAACCAGCAGCAATTCGAAACTTAGAGATGCAAATAGGTCAAATGGCTAAGATAATCTCTGAGAGACCTCAGGGATCCTTGCCCAGCAACACGGAGACCAATCTAAGGGAGCAAGTCACTGCTATCACCCTAAGAAGTGGTACAAAGCTGGAGGAGCCACATCAAAAGAAAGAGACTGAAGAGCCAACTATAAATAAGAACCATCAACTAAAATTTGTCAGTCACCAAAACAATCAGTAGATGGATGGTCTCCAGGTATACAGTTTGCCAACCCAAATGTGAAGCCCTACGTGCCACCACTACCATTCCCAGAGAGATAAATATAGCATCCAAATAAGAAATTTTCTAACTTTTTCAAAATATTAAAGAAATTACATATTAATATTCCTTTCGTAGATGCTATCACTTAAATGCCCAGGTATGCCAAGTTTCTCAAAGAAATTCTAACAAATAAGAAAAAGCTGAAGGAGCATGAGAGAATAAATTTGAATGAAGAATACTCAGCAATACTTCAAAATAAATTACCACAGAAGCTAAAAGATCCAGGGAGTTTTACTATCCCTTGTATTATTGGTGATTGTAGTTTTGATAAAGTTTTATGTGATTTAGGAGCAAGTATTAATCTCATGCCTTTTTCTATTTTTAGGAAGCTATGTCTAGGAGAACCAAAACCTACCACTATTACTCTTCAATTAGCCGACAGATCCATCAAATATCCAAGAGGTATAGTGGAGGATGTCTTGGTAAAGGTAAACAAGTTTATTTTTCCTGTTGATTTTATTGTTCTTGATATGGAAGAAGATTATGATGTACCCCTTATTTTAGGAAGACCCTTTTTAGCTACTGGAAGAGCTTTAATAGATGTTCAATAAGAAAAATTAATTCTTAGAATCCAAGATGAACAAGTTACTTTTAATGTTTTCAAAGATACTAAACATCCTGATGATAATCAAACTTATTTTCTAATTGATATTATTGACAATTTAGTATATGAGAATTCTATAGAAAATAGATTTAAGACTATAAAAGCTAGCAATGTCCAATTGAAAAAGGGCTCGATCAAACATGAAAGTATTCCAATTGAAGTAGCACCAGATTGATTCAACTCATAACTCAAAGAAAGTCAAGCTGAAGACTATAAATCAAAACTACTAGATAGATTATTTTTTTCTTTTTAGTTTTGATCAATTTTCTTTTCTTTCATTTTTTAGTAATTTATTGTTGCTCTTTTATTGGTGTGTATTTTCAATTTTGCAGAAAAAAATCAATTAGAGCTCAAGCAAAATTTCAAAGCTTTAAAGAACCAGACTGAACCAAATCAGGTATATTCCTTCCTATCCTTTATTACACTCTTTATTTTTCTTTCTCCTTTAAGACAATGTAGAATAAGTTAGGGGGTAAAAAAAAAAAAATGTGTTAAGAAGAAAATCTTGAGCAAGATAGACTGGACAGTGATAAAAGATAGAATTATTTACTAATGAATGTAACGAGTTAAAGAAGTAGATTAGTTGGTCAACTTTTAGCAGCCTACTTAGGTCATTAAAAGACTATTAACACTTCTAATTGCACATGCACACTAACAAGGCAAAGTAGGTATTGATTATAATGCCAATTGAGGATTCAATTATCACTAAAAATTGATAATTAATATACATTCTAATCAAAGAAACTTGAGTTTAAGGAAAGAGCTACTTACCTAAAAATAAAGTGCAAAAGACAGAGTATATGTGGATTGCCCAAAGCCTAGTAACTGGGTCTCTACACCTAGGTCAAGTATGAAAATTCACATAAAATGGTGAAGGAAAGGTCAAGATGCTTAGCACAGTAAAAAAGAAGAAGAAGAAGACAGTGTGAAAGCTACCTTAATTCATGAGTATAAAATTGAGAATGTATAGAAAATTGACCAAAATAGGTGATAAGAGAGGATACTTTTGTACTTTAATTTAACACTGAAATGCTAAGTTAGTCATTACGAACCCAAGTGCTATAGATCTTTGATGTACCCTAAGAAAGTTTTTAATTATATTGACTGAAAAATTTGCTTCTAAAGCTCAATGCTTAATTAGCATTACTTTCTAAACTTTTTAACCTTTATTCTTAGATTTTATCTTTTTGATGGATAATCTTATTGAAATATGGTATTAAATAAAATATTGCTAAGGGAATGACTATGTTGGGGGGTGTGATATGTGGTAAAAATATACTAATAAAAGTATTAAATTATAAAATAAATTAATCTATTTTTTTAAAAATTAATATTTTTATTAATCTTATATAGGAAAGAAGGCTACTAATATGAAGATCTTATTTTTCTGCTTTAGATGAAATAAATTTCAGGCAAAACGGACTTCAAACGAGCCCGAAATTGAATTTCAAAAAAAAAAGTCGGTCTGGCTCAAACCGATTCAGAAAAATTGGCTCAGCAGACTACCTGATTTGACCACACCCAACAAACTGACCCGCTGATGCAATATTGATGCCAAGCTGACATCAGTATTTTTCGTGGCGCATGGTGGACTGTTTGGAGGGCATTTCGAGGATTTCATATAGAGAAGTGCGCTTCGATTGATGAAAGAATGTGGTGGTCCATGCAACACCGGGCTCGTGCATAGTCTACAGAGGATAATTTAGGAATTTTATTTGATCTGATAGATGCCTTTCATTGGAATTTGATCCGATGGTCGAAACGCATGCGCTAACGAACGGCATCCGCAGCTCTTGGTCGAGATCCAACGGTTGAGATTCATCCCAACTTTAAACTAAAGATCAGAAGCTTTCTTGTGCATGATTTGATAGCCCAAATTTCATCTTCAAGGCTGATCCAATAGTCCAAATGAATTTTGACTTGATTTGGGATTTTAAAATAATTTTTGAGTGATTTTTGGACCGTTTGATCAACATCCAATGGTTAGAATTAGTCCAAAACTCTTTTTAAGTTATTTTGAGAGTTTTAAACCTAATTTTAATAGGATTTTGGTGAAAAAATTCACCTTTCAGCCTATAAAAGGTCTGCTATTATCGAAGAAGAAAAAAGAGAGAGGGGAGATAGTAAAAAAAAAAAGAAAAAGAAGAGAAAGAGAGGAGAGAGGTAGAAAGAGAAGAGAGATTTTTGAGAGAAAAGGAAGGGTTTCTAATTTTTTTCTTCTTTCGATAATTAGAATATTGATCAAGGAGCTTCTTTTCTTCTTCACCAAGTTTTTCACACTAAGAGCGACGGACAATCAATTTCAGCAATCAAATAGTCTAATTTCTTTATACTTTTTATTTTATTTGCTGTTTTTGAACTTGTTATCATGAACTAAATTTTTTTTTACTAAGGCTAAGGTGTAGCTACACTTTTGACGCAATATTCAATATGATTTTTTTTTTAATTTTAAATTTTATTCATGAGGAGTATATAAATCTGATCTTAATGCTTTTAGATTACTGATCATCTTCTAATTGGCCTGATGAACATAGATGTTACGGACCAAGTACATCTATGTTATTGCTTCTTGATTATATACCTTGTATTATGAATCAAATTAGAATTCATATGCATGCAGAAATTTTAGTGCACTTTGGACGCAGCGTATTTTAATTAGAGGGATTCACAAAACTTAATGCATTAATATTTATTTAAATTACACCTGGACCAAAGGGTAATTAATAAATATTGATAGTTTTGCTATGCCTGGATCAAAGGGTAGTGAATAAACTAGGAAACTCCACCGTCACATGAAATAAAATTAATCTAGTAACTAGAATATTGTATTGACTGAGTTGGTGAATCGATTGTCTTAGTAATACATTGCTCTTAAGTTTAAAACCCTAATAAATACACTCTCTCTATTTACTTAAAATTTTTAATTATTTTTTTTATTTTGTTCTTTAATTTTTTATTCTCATAAATCGATCTTCTAAATAAAGCATAAAAAAAAGTTTTTCAGTACTTATTTTCTAATCCTCTAGGGATGATACTCTACTCATTTATTTTATTGCTTGATCGACTAGTGCACTTACCATAGCTATAGATTAGCACGCATCAAGTAATAAAGTAAATGAGTAGAGTATCATCCCTAGAAAATTAGAAAATAAGTACTAAAAAGCTCTTTCCTATGCTTTATTTTGAAGACCGATTTATGAGAATAAAAAATTAAAGAACAAAATAAAGAAATAATTAAAAATTTTAAGAAAATAGAGAGAGTGTAATTATTAGGGTTTTAAACTTAAGAAAAATATATTACTAAGGCAATCGGTTCATCAACTCAGTCAATACAATATTCAGATTACTAGATTAATTTTATTTTATGTGACGGTGGAGTTTCCTATTTTATTCACTATCCTTTGGTCCAGGCGTAGCAAAACTATCAATATTTATTAATTATCCTTTGATCTAGGTGTAATTTAAATAAATATTAATGCATTAAGTCTTATGAAATTCTTTAATTAAAATATGCTACGTTTAAAGCACACTAAAATTTCTGCATGCATATGAATTCTAATTTAATTCATAATACAAGGTATATAATCAAGAAGTAATAACATAGATGTATTTGGTCCGTAACATCTATGTTCATCAGGTCAATTAGAAGATGACCAGTAATCTAAAAGCATTATATCAGATTTATATACTCCTCATGAATAAAATTTAAAATTAAAAATAAATCATACTGAATATTGCATCAAAAGAGTGGCTACACCTTAGCTTTTAGTAAAAGAAAATTTAGTTCATGATAACAAGTTCAAAAACAACAAATAAAATAAAAAGTATAAAGAAATTAGACTATTTGATTGCTGAAATTGATTGTCCATCGCTCTTGGTGTGAAAAACTTGGTGAAGAAGAAAAGAAGCTCCTTGATCAATGTTCTGATTGTCGGAAGAAGAAAAAAATTAAAAGCCCTTCCTTTTCTCTAAAAAATCTCTCTTCTCTTTCTACCTCTCTCCTCTCTTTCTCTTCTTTTTCTTTTCTTTTTTTTTTTACTGTCTCCCCTCTTCTTCTTTTCTTCAGCAATAGTAGACCTTTTTATAGGCTGAGAGGTGGATTTTCCATCAAAATCCTAAAAAACTCTCAAAATAACTCAAAAAGAGTTCTGGATCAATTCTAACCGTTGGATGTTGATCAAATGATCCAAAAATCACTCAAAAATCATCTTAAAATCCTAAATCAAGTCAAAATTTATTTGGACCATCGGATCAGTCTTGAAGATCAAATTTGGGCCGTCAGATCATGCACAGAAAAGCTTCTGATCTTTAGTTTAATGTCGGGATGAATCTCAACTATTGGATCTCGATCGAGAGTTATGGATGCCGTTCGTTAGCGCATGCATTTTGGCCGTTCGATCAAATCCCAGTGAAAGGCACCATCAGATTAGACAAAATTTCTAAATTGCCCTTTGTAGACCATGCACGAGCTCGGTGTTGTGTGGACCGTTGCATTCTTCAGTCAATTGAAGCACGCTTCTCCATGTGAAATCTCCAAAATGCCCTCCAAACGGTCCACCGTGCGTCGCAAAAAATACTGACGTCAGCTTAGCATCAGCGTTGCATCAGTGGGTCGATCTACTGGGTGCGGTCGGATCGGGCGATCTACTGAGCCAATTTTTCTGAACCGATTTGAATCAGACCGGCTTTTCTTTTTTGAAATTCAATTTTGGGCTCATTTGAAGTTCGTTTTGCCTGAAATTTATTTTATCTGAACCAAAAAAATAAGATCTTCATATTGGTGGCCTTCTTTCCTACATAAGATTAATAAAAATTTAATTTCTAAAAAGTAGATTAATTTATTTTATAATTTAATACTTTTATTAGTATATTTTTATCACTTATCAGTGTGCATCCTTTCAGTCCTCGACAACTGCTCCTTGATCTCCATCAACACCTGGGTTTTGGGAGCATTGAGGGGGGGCGTAGTTGTGGAATCTTCTGAGGAAAGAATTTCGCCATGCCCTTCAATTAGGACTCTTTTGCTGATGAGCTCGGAGAGGAGTTCGGATTCGTCTACACTCAGAAGGAGTTCTAAAGCACGGTCGAGCTTCACTCGACTTTTCTTCAAGTGTGAGCTTATTTGACTCAGCTGCTTGCCACTCTCTTATGGCTTCATCGTCCTACTTGAAGGCTTCCTCAGCTCGGGCATAACCTTCAGCTGCAAAGTCCCTGGGATACTTCCTTTTCAAGAAGGATAGAAGGTCATTCTTCTAAAGACCATCCTTTAGTATGGCCATAGCAATAGATTGGTCCAGATTTTGGACCTCCAAGACTGCAACATTGAAGTGGTTGACATAAGCATGGATGGACTCTCATTTTTTTTGCTTGATGTTGATGAGGGAGTCTGAGCCTCACCTTGGACGTCAGCTGTGATGAAATGATCCATGAACTGATGGGTCATTTGATCGAAGGAGAAGATTGTACCTAGCTTTAGAGTCGAGTATCAATTTCTCGCCACTTTCTTCAGAGTAGATGGGAAGGCTTGACATAGAATGATGTTGGATGCACCATGGAGTAGCATCATGGTCTGAAAGGCCTCTAGATGGTCAATCAGATCAGTGGTCCTATCATAACTCTTAAATTGAGGGAGTCTAAAGTTCGGTGGGAGCAACTCCTGCATGATTCATTGGGAGAAAGGGTGGTTGGTGCAGATATCATCGCTGTAGGCACGGAAAGCATGGCGAAGTTCCTCGATCTATCGATTCATTTTCTGAAACTTTTGATCTAGGTCCTCTTGATCATGGATCTTGAGAGTCTTCTAACAAAATGGAGGCAGGGATCCTCCAGGAGTGGAATCATGATCTGAACAAAGGCTCTCCATCCTTTGCTTTTCTTTTTTGAGGGTCACCGATCGACTAGCCCAGGTTGGTTGTCTGAGCACCAAATCCTAGTACTCCGATGAGATTCTCTCCAGCTGAACTGATGCTGGAGGCTTCTGCATAGTCTGCACTACCTCCATGATGCCCTTAACCTACTAGATCAATAGGTTGAATTGCTCCATGTCCACCACTGCTATTGGTGGAGGGGCCTGGGGTGCTAGAGGTGTAGTAGGAGCTGGCAGATTTGGATGAGACCTAGCCATGGAGGGGGTGGATCGCCTCATCGTTGTTTTCCTGGGTGGCATCCTTATAGCACTGGTTGGAGAAGAAAAAAAGGTAGAGGTCAAGAGGAAATTCTGTCGAGTGCTCCTTTAAGAACAAGGGATCAAACTAAAGGTTCAAAGTTTCTTTCTCTAGCGCCAATTTTGTTGGTATAGAAAACTATGGATGCCGACATTAACTAGAGTTGAAGCAGATGAGGTCACCATTGGGACCTACAAAATAAGTCCGAACCGAAGGTGGGGTGGCTCCGGCAGGACCCTTTGACGATCAAGTCAGCTCTTCTAGCCAACAAAAATGGAGCACTCAAGAAATTAGAGCAAAGTTTTGAGCTTAGAGAGAAAATATATCTAGAGGATCCTTTATATAGGTGGAGCTTATAATAAACTGATGGTGATAGATGTAATTGTCTGGTAGTGGGCCATTTGGGGCCACATGGAGTTTGTTATGGAGGATAGTGTCCATTATCATGACATGCTAGTCTGCAGAGATTTAGTAATTGAAGTTCAGATGGGACAGTTATTGATGATGAAGATCTTCATACTACAATAATTTTAGAGAAGTTCAAACTTCTCCAAGGTTGTCTGCCTGTTGACTGGCTTTCATTGAGCTGGGAGCTGAATCTGCATTGACGATGAGGTCCTTTTAGGCGACAATAAGGACTTCGATCGAAAAGAACCTGTTGGATGATTGGAAGGAGTTCGATTGAAGGGAGCTTTTTGGGTGTCTGGATGGAGTTCGGTGACCAAAAGCAGTTCAACTGGTGGCTGGGATGGGCAAGCATAATTTAGAGCATTTTGGTGAATCTCAATCGCTTCTCCGAGATCTGATTATCTTCAAAGTCGTCTGCAACTGAATAACCATCACTGATTGATGGTTGGTAAGGATGGCAAACTCATAGATTTAGAATTACTACCAGGCTCTTCATGGAGGAGTTTGGCCTTAATCTGATGATGGAGTTCTTCTGTCTATCCTAGGTTGCACACTCGAGATCCTAGATTCGATTGGGCCAAGATCTACCTCTTAGAGAGGCATAGAAGTTCATGTAGGGGTAAGTTCTACCAGCCTATGGTTTTTGTCGTGAGATTCAATCCGCAATGGCTAGACTTGGTTTGAAAGAGATCTGGTTAGATAAGAGTTCTGCCAGTATCAAGATCGGTCAGGTTACGTTATGCAGGAATTGGATTCTTAGCCAACTGCTTAGGCGATCGCCTTCACTATTCAAGTTCATCCGAAAGAAGTTCGACTGAAGCCAACTACTTATAATGGAGAAATTTGGCTACCTTGACAACTTATCATCGAATAAAGCCAAACCGATTGGACTCCTCCACTCAAGCCTTAAAGTAGGAAATGACCACTTTTACTATTCAAGCTCATCTTGGTAGGATTCATAATGCTTCGTGGGCTCTGCAGTTTATTCATGTAGTCAAGAAGATCAGCTGGCCGATTGAAGATCGGCCACCTTGGGACAAGATACCAGGCCAAACTTCGATAGGAGTGGATTTAACCCCAATAGGTAGTATAAGTTATGAGGTGATAATATACATAAATATAAATGCACACTTCATGAAAGCTCCCATTTAACTTAAATTTAGATATTTCAGGATGTTTCAATCATTATCAAGAAATGTATAAGCTTAAGCATAGTATATACTCAATAAATCTTCTCCTCCTTTTTGACAACATTAAAAAGCTAATGGGAGGGATTAAAGATTCATCACCAAAATCAATACATTTTAAGTCAAATGAATTATTTTTCTTTTTGAAAACTTGCCTTTTGATTCAAAAAATTATCTTTTAATTTCAAAAAATTTGGCTTAATAATGATTTGAAGCAAGCATAACATTTAATTTGAAATTTAGTTTCTCCTTTGCTTAAGAATTGTATTCTTATGGGAAGAAGCAAGGAGGATCAAAATCAATCAAAATTCAGATAAATATATCAAATTTAGAAAATTTTAAGTCAAGTTTAAGAGGATATCAAATTAGAACTTCAAGGACATTTAATCATGAAAAGTAAGCATGTAGGATATCAATTTCATATTGATGTCACTCTCCCCCTTTCGAAAACATTTTCAATTTAGGTTCAAAAATTAGAGTTTATTTTTTTAAATAAACAGGTGAACATAATATTTATTCTTTTCTTTTCTTAAAAGAATTCTAATAATTCAACTTGAAAAAGAAATGTAACACGAACGTATCGAATAAAAAAAATTCGGCAAATGATGTTCTGATTTTGAAAGTCTCCCATATGATAGAACTTAAAATCATATTTATATCTTTAAATGAGTCTCAAGTTTGAAAGAGTCAAATTCAGCTTATTTGTAGCATAGAAAATATTTTAAATTAACTCCAAGTTAACTCCTATTAATTTTTCAAAGAAGTGTAGTAATGTAGTCAAGTAGATAAAAAATAATAAGCATATGTGAATCAAAGAATGAAATTGAGTTTTCTTAGCATAAGTCAATTTGAATCTTTTAAGATAAAATATGATTTGTCACAAAAAAAAATTAGATTTAGAGTATGTTTCATTATGTTTCAAATTTTGTTAAACTCCAATTGATTGTTAAGAATAATTAATCATTCAAATTATGCAAGTTGAGATGGAAGATTTAGAAATGCATGAAAGCTTAATAGTGTTATGCAATGAATGTTCATTTTTCAACATAAATCACTTAGAAATTCCAATCAAATCAAGGATATGAAGTATTTCTCCTCCTTTTTCTTTCAAATTAAGCATATTTAACATGAAATTTAAATGAATTTTCAATTACTTTATCATTTCTTCTTTAATGTTTTCTTCCTCTTTGTTTTACAAACATAGCCACTTTCATAGCTAAGTGAAATTTTAAGAGCACTAAGCATTAATTGAGTGAGACAAAATATTTGTTAAATCATTTATTCAAGAAGAGACAAAATGATATGATGGAAGAAGTAATGAAAGGTTTCTTTTAAGAATTAGCAATATCATTCATTGAAGTCTTAAAATTTTTTCATTTTGTGATAAATATTTTTATTTTCCAATTGTTCTTCCTCTTTATTGAGCACTTTTTAAATTTCAGATTATCAAAATTAAATATTTATATTTACTTAAGTTATAATTTTTTAGAATTTGCTCCTTACTTTTGCCGCAAAAGCCAAATTTAAGAATATAAAATGATAATAAAACATCAAGCAATTCAATATTGATCAAGCCATTTTGACATCAAACATTTTAATATTGATCAAGACATCACATTTTTCAAAAGAAAAATATCTTTTTCATTTACTCCAAAAGTTGTTTACATGAACTGATTACATATGATGTCAAAATGCAAACTCCTATGTTTTGACAAAAAGTGGATTGCTAGGAAGCTCTAAGGCTACATGAGTAATGTCATAGCATTCTAAGTGAAGGGATTAGACTGTAAGAACTAGGATCAGGTGGAGGAGAAGGAGATAGTCCAATATCTATAGAAGGCTGGCCAGAAGCATCTATCCTCACAGCAGAGATCTCCTGAATCAGACGAGCAGTCTCCTCTTTGAGTAATGACATGACCTCTGAGTTAAGTCGCTAAATCTTTTTTAACTGACAGCTGCCATGATCCTCAAGAAGACCCTCTCAACCAATAAGTCCTCATCCAATCTGGAGTGCGATCTATTTGAGCTCTCTGAATAGTCCATCGATGCCTTTGTGGTCTCATAAGTCTGCTCTACCAATGCTGCTGGCTCCTCCATCTGAATATCTAATACTGGTACAATAGGTGGAGCCTCAACTAGATCCTTTGAGTTCCTTGACGAACCCAATGAACACCCTATTTCTTGAAACCCATACGACGTAGGGAGTGTTCGTTGTAAGTATCTGTGTGCATTAGAGCTCTAGAGGTCTCTCCATCAAAATCTATCCTATGCTCCTAAAAAATCAAAGTCAAGGCCATCCCATAGGATAGAGAAGTCCTAGATCTCCCTACTATATCCTCCATATATCTGATCATAAGTGCTGGAAGGTTCATGGGGATCTCTCGAATCACGTGGTACATGAAGGATATGTCTCTCGTAGCTACAAAGTCAAATCTATCAGTTTTAGGAAAGAAAATCCTGCTGGTAATGTGATGTAGGAGGCGCATTTTGGTAGATAACCGGTGGCACTCAATTTCTCTAAATCACTAATATCCTCTCTTTCCAAAATATATTTAAGCTCCTCTAATCTTATTTCAAGTTTATCAATTCAGCTCTCATCCTAAGAATTCTTCCTAACTTTTCGCAGTCAAACACAATTAGAAATCCTTTCACCTCGGATTTAATGACCCCATCTCCACTCTTCAAATTTGAATAAAATTTTTTGACAAGATTTGGGTAGGTTAAAAGAATTAGGGAATTTTCATCCTAGATTTATAGGTTTCCTTCCAAAATCAAATCCATTTCCTTCTAAGAGTCCAAAGTCTACTTTTCTACCTATTAAAACAACTCGTGAGACTATGGTTAAACGAGAGGGAGTGGCTCTCGAAGATGAAGGAGCTGTAGGAGGAGGAGACAACGTTGCAGATGGTGGAGACGAAGCTATCAGAGAGGGAGGAGGTGATCTTTGCTCGGGACAGTGCTTGGAATGTCGTTCATAGATAGGGGATGGAGAATGGGATGCCTTAGGGCTCGGAGAACCCATACGGGGTCTCGTTTTCCATTGCACGATCCACTTCACATGCGGTGCCATCTTTCAAAACACGGGAAGGAGAGAATGGAAAAGGATTTTTGGAGGTTTAGATTTGGGTGGAGGGGTATGGAGATGTCCCTGTTCGAAGGAGTGAACCGAAGACAAAAATATGAAAGGGACGATTTGATTTTTAAATGACCCTATCCCATAAAAGGGGTTAACACTTTGCTTAAAAAGTGTTGACACCTTGGAAGGGGTCGATACTTATAGTGAGAGGTGTTGACACCTTCCCAGAATAATTCCAAGAGAATTTTTCAACTCAAGTGTCGACGCTTACAGGATTTATGGTTGACACCTTGATTAAGAATCAGTCCAGAGAGGATCTAAATCAGGAGAATTTAATCAAATTTAGATCAAAAAGATATTCAATTGATTTGGGGGTCAAGGATAACATTCAAACTGAATTTGGGATCTAATGATTTGATCAAATGAGATGTGATAATCAATCAAATTAGGAGTATTGAGAGGGGAAACTCTAGGTAAATGGTTCTACATCTTTAGTTTCATTTAGGAAAGTCTTGAAACCTTAGAGAACTAATATGCAATGCATTGTCAAGCATATGGATTTTATAAAAAGATGCTTTATCTTTAAATATTTATTTTGAGCAAATTTTTGAGTAAATTTGATAGTTTAGCATTTTGTGAGGGAAATGTCAAATTTAGTTTCTCTTGTAATTTTAGCAATTAAAGTATTTAAATTGATTGAGCATCTCTTATTTTAAATTTATCAATATAGAATTGATATGGAGAGTCTTAAAATATTAAGCTAAATTTTAAGTTTAATCATTTCAATCATAGATATATAGAGGAAAGCATATTGATCTTTAAAATCAAAACATCATGATATAAATTCATTGCATGCATCAAAATTAATCAATTATACATAAAAAATACTTTAAGCAAGGAATTTCATATACATGCATATTAATCAATGACTTGAATCAATAAAAGAAATTCAATAACCATTGATGGTATGATAAGAGAAAAGTTTAGATTATACCAACAATCACCATCCATCATCTATCTCTTTTAAGACATCCAAGCAAGAAAATTTTTTTCTTTTAAGCTCTTTAGATCCTTGGCATACCTGCAAAATTGCTTCATAGCTTTTAGTACCCAAGCTATATTGGGTCCATAAGAATTAGTGTTTAAGATTTTTTTTAGAACCCAAACTTGTTTGATCAATGTTTGGCCAATTTTTTTAAAATTACATTCCAAAATTTTGTAGCCTATTTGATTATGTTAAAGCATTTGATAGAATGATTTTTAGTTGTGATCCTTGTGAAAATATTTCTAGTGTTTTGCTATTTTCTTGAAACATTAAGATTAATTTTTGTTTTATTGAAAACAACCCCATTAGTTTTTACCAAGGATTGAAGGTTTTGAAAGCTAATATTAAACTTTTCAGCTATAGGTTTCAAAACCTCAACTTTTTTTCTTAATTTCTTATTTTCTTTCAAGAGCTCTTTCTTTTCAATTGAAAGATTTTTATTTTCTTTTAGAAAAGATTTCAAAATATCATTTTCCTTTTTAAGCTCAACATTTTTTTTAACTAAAGAATTATTTTCTTCCACTAAATTAGAATTATCCTTTTTAAGCTCCCTACTTTTCTATCTTAATTTTTTAAATTCATGCATTAGTTCATTGAAGGCATCAAGTAGTTCATCAAAAGTGAAATTGGATGAGTTTTCATAATTTACCTCATCCTCCAAGGCCATGAGGCAAAGATTCTCATTTTTCTCTTCCTCATCCGAGCTTGACAAGTCACCACTTTTTCAAAGTCCTAGAAAAGCACTTCTCTTTATCTTTTTGGGGTACATTTGGTTGTTGGTGATAATTTTCTTTTCTTCTTTTTCCTTCTTCTTCATGTCTTTCTTCATGAGGAACTTCTTGAACTTTCTTGAAAGAAGCACCATGTCCTCATCATCTTCTTCTTCATCTTCCTCTGACTCATCGCTTGCTTGATAATTTTAAGTAGACTTGAAGGTGATGGTCCTTATTTTTCTTGGCTCCTCTTCTTCTTTCTTTTGAGCCATATGCATCTCATGGGTCATATAAGAACCCATGAGTTCTTCTATGGATAGCTTGGTGAGATCATTTGCTTCTTGTATTGAAGTCACCTTAGCTTCCCATTCTTTAGGTAAAGACCTAAGTACTTTGCAAATAAGTACATGTTAGAATAAATTTTGCCTAGGCCATTTAAAGCATTTATAATTTCAATACATTTGATAAACATATTGAAAATAGTCTCATATTTTTTTATTTTGAATATTTCATATTTATAAATAAGCAAGTTAAATTTAGATTCTTTTACTTGGCTTGTTCCTTCATGAGTTATTTCTAATATGTCCCAAATTTCTTTAGCCGATGTGCAAGATGATATTCTATTAAACTCATGCAAATCTAAGGAACAATAGAGTACATTGATGGCTTTTGCATTCAATTGAGCCATCTTTTTGTCAAATGGATCCCATTCCTTTTTCGGTTTGGAAAGAGTCATACCATTTATAATTTTTGTGGGTGTGTGTGGTTCTCTAGTTATGATTCTCTATAAGTCATAATTTAGAGCTTGTATGAAAATTCTCATTTTAATTTTTCAAAAGGTATAATTGGTGCCATCAAATAATGGTGGTCTAGAAGTGGATTGGCCCTTAATAAAGAAAACACTACTTGGGGTTGCCATTTGATCTTTTACCCTTGATGGTTAGGTCAACAATTAATAGAGCATCTGCTCTGATACCACTTGTTATCCAGAGGTAGAAAACCAAGAGGGGGGGGGGGGGGTGAATTGAGTTTATAAAATTTTTGACAAAATTTAACTCTACACAAATATATGCTTTACTTAACTTAATTCAATTCAATAAAATTAACTAGTGTATGCAATGGAATCAAGTGTGAATGAACTTAAGCAAGAGTTAATCCAAATTAGTAAGTAGTTAGTAATTTAAAGCATGCAAGATATGTAAAGCAATAAAGAAGAAAGCACAACACAAATGCATAAAGATTTTATTATGGTTCGGTACAATCCCGCACCTACATCCACTCTCCAAGATCTTCTTAAGAATTTTACTATAATCGTAGATTATAGTGTATTTATTTTAACTCAGGATCACAAACAAATCTAGTTGATTTTGCCAAGCTCACCAACTATAACCCTACACCGATAGTTTTTTCGAATTCACTATCAATCCAGTTGATTTTACGGGCTCACCAACCAAAACCTATACACCATCTAATTATCAGCTTGGACCAGTCGATACCCTAAGTTTCTTTTCCCAAAGAAATGTATAAAGAAAATAAAAATATAAGTAATAAAATTTAGCTCAAGACTTAGAACAAAAAAATAACTCTTTTTAGTGTGGGAAGAAGAGGCTGAATGAATGTTTTATGGTAGCTTATCTTCTCCTCAAATGGTGCTAAGAGATTGTTTGAAATGTTGTGAAAGGTGACTCTTGAAAGCCCTCTAAATTTGAAGCTCAATTCTCTCTCTTATCTTCTTTTATTTGGATATTCAATGTGACACTCTTCTTGAATGATTTTTTTTTAAAAATCCTTAATCTCTTAATCCAAAATATTTTTCTCACTGCTTTTATACTTGAGAGTGACTCTTGAGTGAGTTTTAGTCATTAGCAAGCTTGGACTAGCCATTGGAGTGGAGAATGGCATGTTGGAGAAGTGCAGAAAACTAGCCGTTGTAGCCTATCCCGACATTAGGGTCGATACCTTTTCTTCAGGTGTCGAAACTTTTTTCTCAGGTATCGATACTTTTTCTTCAGGTGTCGACACCTCCTGAGATTTGAAGAATTTTTATTTTTTGTCTTCTATTCTATGCTGCAGAGGTCGATCCTGGGGTCGTCCTCTAGCATAGGGGTCATTCTTAGGGTTGTCCCGTCTGCGTGCTAGTCCATGCAAGAGTATGCCAGAAGCCTGCCTCATTTTAGGATAGGGGTCAATACCTTTAGCCTTAGGATCGACACCTTCAAGTCAGAAACTCAAAAATTTTTCTTATGAAGCCCTTGACTTGGTGATTTTGTATAGATCTTTTCTTAGATTAATTTTTTAATTTAAATACTTGAAAAGACCTACATCCACTTTTGAAACATATGGTTAAATACTTAAATACTCAAGATTTGGCAATCATCA
The DNA here is from genome assembly GCA_006176705.1 of Cocos nucifera. Lineage (NCBI taxonomy): Eukaryota > Viridiplantae > Streptophyta > Magnoliopsida > Arecales > Arecaceae > Cocos > Cocos nucifera. The sequence goes on along the minus strand of QRFJ01002920.1, from coordinate 47,909 downwards.
AAATCAATTATAGGGTCAACACCTCTTTTTGATTTGCTCTTCCATAAGTCATTTTCAATTTCTCCCAAACTTGTTTAGCTGAAATACAAGAAGAAATTAGATTAAACTCATTTGTATATAATGAACAATAAAGCATATTTAAGGTCTTAGCATTTAATTGGATTATTTCTTCATCACCAATCAATGCATTGGATGTATGTCGGCCATTGATTATAGTCTTCCATAAATCATAGTCATGTAATTGTATGAAGATTTTTATTCTAGCTTTCCAATATATATAATTTGATCTATTTAATAATGGGGGTCTATCTATGAAATGGCCTTCATTAAATAAAGAATCCATTTAGATTGCCTATATCTTTAGCTCTTGATCGTTAGGTCAACAACTAATAATAGAGCACCTACTCTGATTCTAATTATTGCCCAGAGGTATCAACCCAAGAGAGAAGGGGGATGAATTAGATTCTATAAAATTTTTATCCAAATTTTAATTCTAAACAAATATGTGCTCCAAATTAAACAAACTAGAATATTTGTGGTGAATATGTAATGTGTAGAAGTGGAATTAAAGGCAGTGAGAAAATACAAGTATGTAAAATAAATAAGTAAAGCAAGAAAATAAACCAAGCAGTTACACCATAAAGATAAAGAGAATTATAGTGGTTCGGAGCAACCCGCTCCTACATCCACTTTCCAAGCTCCTTTTGGAAATTTTACTATAATCTATTCTTAATTATAGTATGTTTGTTTTTTTGAGCTCACAAATAAACCTAGTTGGTTTTTTCAGAAGCACCAACCAAAATCTTACATCGTTAGTTTTTCGGATTCACTAACAATCCAGTTGATTTTTTGAGCTCACCAACCAAAACCTACAAAATCTAATTCCAGATTTGAACAGGCCTAATCCCTAAGTTTCTTTCTCCCAAAGAAACTTATAAAGAAAATAAAATACAAAAAAAAAATTTCAGCACCATCAAAAAATAAAAATTAGAACTCTTTGGAGTTTGAAGAAGTTGCTGTTGGATTGCTCAAATGATACTTCAACTTCTCTTCTTGATGCTTGTGAGGGTGTAGAAGATGATGGAGATGAATCCTCTTGAAAGCCCTCTAATTTAGAAGCTTGATTCCTCTCTATTCTCTTTCTTTTCAATGATATTCAATATTTTCTTCAAGGAATGATGATTTCTCTTTTAAATTCTCTTGACTTATTTTTTCATTTAGTCTCTAGCCTTTTATATGATTGAAAGTGGCTAGTGAAGGAGTTTTGGCCATTGGAAGGACTGAAATAGCCATTGGAGTGAAAAACTAGCTGTTTGAAGTAGTGCAGAAAACTAGCTTTTATAGCCATTAGGTCAACTCAATTTTTGACTGGGTCAGCTCAGTCCAAATTGGATTGGCTCAATTTTTAGCTGGATTGGCTCAGTCCCCTAGATCATAAAAAATCTTGCTTTCTGCCCTTTCTATCTTTTGCTTCCACTGAGATTAGGTCGGCTCAGTTCTAAACTAGTTGGCCCAGTTTGCGTGCCTTGTGTGCCAAAGACTATTTTAATCCTTTCTTCTTTAAATTAATTCATAGACTAGATTTATCTTTTTGCCTTGATTTAATCTTCATTATAACCTCTTGAAAGGTGTAATTTATGGTCTTGGAATTTATGAGCTTTTAAGATATATAACTATACATCCTCAAAAACAACATTAGTAATTTAACAACCTATCCTCAAGTGCTTTTGTTATCATCAAAATCAATCTAGGATCAATAGAGCCAAATTAGGTCTTAAATTGATTGACCACATGTGATTATGAGTCAATCTTGACCAAGACTTATATCTAATGGGCTGGTCAAATCTAAGTACTTTTGATCCCAGCTAATCAACTCTTGATTCAGTTTGATCCACCGCTTGACCTAATTGAGCTACCCATACCCAAATCCATATTTTATGAAGGTGTCTTGGATCTAAAAATTCATAATTTTTAGATCTAATTGATTTCATAAACTTAATTCTTAATTAAATCCAAGGATTCATAAAACAAAATATGCATCAATGATCCTAGAATTTTAGGATCTAGAGTTTTGCAGAAAAGAAAATTTTAATTTTTGATTAAGGATAAACACGTTGTACCTCTACATGCCATAAGAGCATCCCATCAAATGAGAAAAGAGAGCATTTAAATCCATCTTACTCTTATGACCGGATGGCCAAGGAGAATGTCTTAATTAGAAATATAAAAACTACACTACATAACTATTTAATCTAACACATATATCTCATATATGATTAAAGATCTAAACTATGCATGCTTTGCATATATCATATATATCAATTAACATATTTAAATATAAGTTTTAGATCTGATTATATCTGATATAATATCTAAAAATAAAAATTTAAATGTTCACATTATCAAAGATTTTAGATCTAGACTATTCATAGCATAGAACTATAAAACTAGTCTAGACATATATCATATATATCACATATGTGAAAGTTTTAGATGCACCTGTTGATTTTAGATTTGGTTATATCTCATGTAATATCTAAAATCTAAATTATCAGATCATATAAAAGAAATTTTAGATCAAAATCAAATAGATCTAAAAAACTATAAATATAGCTCTAATACCAGTTGAAGGAACTTCTAGTTCCTATTGTAAAATCTATATGATCTGATCAGATCTAAAGTAGAAATTTCAAAAAAAAATTCTTATGAATCTGATTAGATTTGAGAGTTTTTAGATCTAATTAGATTGATCTAAATAAAAATTTAAAATTAAAATAACAATAGTAACATTTAATGTTACTTGATAAGGTAAACTGTTTACCTATCATGATGATTTGACGAATGATCCAAGATTCTGATTGAGCCATACACATGCTCGACCTCTACCAAAGATTGCTTAGATCAAATCTGAACATCCTCTCCTTTTAGATCTGATCTTAAAAGATTAGATCTAAAACTGATTTGTAGAGCCTTCGAACATGATCTTCAAGGGCAGCACATTCATCTCTTGATCGCTATCCTCTTGACTTGTCTTTGCACCAATAGCTCTCAACGTTTAATGCTGTTCCTGCCCAACTACTTGGGCATGGAGATGAGGGAGAGGATTAGAGAGAGAGGCATGGAGATGGATGAAGGGGCAGGGCTTTGCCATAAATTATTTTGCAATGCCAAACACCTTTGGCAAGAGGTCTATTTATAGACCTATGCACAGCCCTGGAGTCCTAGAGCTTTAAGCAACTAGTTTGCTTAAAGCAGAAGGACTCCTATCTCAATTCCACATCCCTTCTAATTTTTTCCAGTAATTTGTTGCACGAAATACTAGAAAAATGGCATGGAGAAGAGGGAAGAAGATTGGGTTGGCGTAAGGCATCATCTCCCTAGAGTTTGATCTTATCAAGACTCTTTGACCCATTCAAATGGGATGCCTCCTCTTTTATCCACATGGGGTGCATGCTAGTAGGACTGTGCACCCTCTATTCCATGTAATTCCAAAAGGGGTGCGTGTCCTTAGTAAATATCCAGGAGGCGCACACCCCTCCCTTTCTTTCCTGCAAAGATGGGTCAAACTGACCCTTGTCTTGAAGACAAGCCCCTCTCCCTTTAAGACAAGCCCTGATCTCATTAGGACAAGCTCAATTCTAATCCGGACAATCCTATATAGGGTTTTTAGATGAGCCAAATCCAATTTTACTCAGTCAAAATGAACCAGAAAGATGATAGAAGGAGAAAGTCAGATCCAATCGTGTGCTAGCACGATTTTCTTGAACCTGATTAGATCTAATACATATCAATTGAATTGGGTTAGCCTTTATTGATATTTAGATCCAAACCCTTGATTGTGTGATCCAGTTATGTTCAATTTTGTATGGTAATAGGATATGTCGCGATCTTCATCATCGACAACATCGAAACACCTTTTGATGGATCAAAACTCTTTTGATTCATCCAATTAAAAATGCTGATCATCAACACAATTCTAATTGATTCCAAAATCTACTAGTGACACCTAGCAGTATATGGTAGCAATCCATCAGAACCAAATACAAACCTCTCAATACAGCTACCTATGTGATTGGGTTCTTCTATCATGAGTCCTGATAAGATCAAGGTCAAAATGAACTTGTTAGACCTAACTCCCATCATATGAATGAATCATTTGATTCGAGTCCGATGTAAAATTCTAATAGAAACTTCTTTCTATTAATTCACACTACCATGGCCATGGACTTAAGGACTCGATTTCATGATCATCATAGGACTACTCCTCTACCAAGGTTGATGGATCCCATATTGGTGCAATCTAATTCCTATAATGAACATGCTATAGCCAACATACATCTCAGAATTCTGAATGGCTGGAAGACTGAGTTATGATGTAGTCAAACTATAACACACTCAAGGTGAATTGCCAATGCACCTCAGATCAAAGAACTAGACACATAACTATAGCATTGAGCTAGTCATCGATGAGAAGATAGACTTTCTTATGACTGCTCGAGGTGGTCACGCTCAGTGCCCTTATTCTCAAGAAGTATCTGCACTCTTACTCTAGTATCTCCACACCATAGACTCTGGACTCATCTATCCTAAGAAAGCAATCATACATCCATCATTTGGATTGATTACCATCCTCATGATGATCCTACGATCAAAAATAGTTTATGAGTTAATTATGATAACACATGGCTTAAATTTTCAACTCTTGAAAATATGCTTTATCATGCCCGTTAACTCAAAGAATGTATCACAGATACTTTAAATATACAATGTGATAGAAAATAACCTTTTTATTAATTTTAAATTAAAATTATAAAAATATTCTTAGAAAGTATTTTATAAGTATCGATCAATCTAGCTTCTAGAATACTCATCTAACATCATCTAAATGTTGAAGATGGCACAACTAGTCTTGCACCTCTGAACATCATTTGCAGTGCCAAAGGACTCATTCTACATTTGAAGCATGTCCTGTGACTGAGCATTCTCGAATCTATAGCTGAACTCTTCACTCATAGCTATCGGCAAGATACAATGAATAGTGATACGGTTATACCCATATCCCTTCAATGCAAGTCTTGATAGTAGAAAGCTTTGATGTTGGTCATGTTCAGTGCCGATGTACCCCTATATCTCACTTGCACGCCATACCAGTATCTTCACACTCCTTAGTTAAGAGGATAACTAATCCATATGGCACACGACCTACACTCGATAAATATTATCATCGTTAATAACAATGTATCATTTGGTCACCAACAGATTTAAGGACTAAATGATAAATCCTCCTTTATTGATTCTAAATAGTCCTAAGGACTTTAACAAGTTGACGATTGGCTTTAGAACATAATTCCCAATATGAATTTGTGCCCACCCTCCAAGTCGGTTTAGTTTATATATAGAGGCTCTTCGGGCTGGGCTTAGGGTACCGATTTCTCCTTTCATTATTGAATTTTTTTATTTTTTGATATATCCTTTTTTTCTATCATTTTGAACTCCTTTCACTTTATTATTGGATTTTTAGTGCTTTATTTTCTGGCTAAGGTTTGACCTTCAATCTTTTTATTCTGAACCTTTTTCACTTTTGAACACCATCCCACTGCTAAGAATTGATGGTATATTTTTCTCTAGTTTAGCAAGAAAGGGTTAATCAAAGGTACCCCTTCCTCCATTCATAATTGAAAGAAAAGTTTCTTTTTATGTCAACCCTTCACTTGAGTGGAAACTTCCTCGCTGGGGTCTGCTTAGAGAATCCATCCACAAGGCCCTAGGGTTGAAGTAGGAGGATCTTGACTCCATCAAGGTTCTAAAGAGCTATAAAGCTTCTTTACTAACCCAACTAATGGATGACCAGACACTTTTCAACTTTGGTCTACGCCCCATTAACCCCGAAGGTATTAAGTTGCATTTCTTTTGCCTTCTCATCTTTATCTAATCTTGGCTTGTTTTTTTTCATAGAGATGACTTCAGATGAGCTCAAATGGTTGAAGGAATGTCGGAGTCAAAAAAGGAAAGGCACTAGCCCAGGAGAAACATCTAAATGGGCCAAGATTGCCAAGCCAAGTTCGACCATTCCAGTTGCTGCGACCTCCATTCCAGAGATCAAAGTAACCCTACTAGCTCTGAGCTTGCCAGTTAAGGCCACTATCCTGCCTCCTCCTACCGAGAAGAAGAAAGAGGTAGAGAAGAAAAAATCGACGGTCAGAAAAGTTCGATCGTGGAAGAACTCTAGCGAGTCAACTGACAATAACATAGATTGGGAATGGGCTTCCTTTGATAATTGGAGGATCATCTGACCTCTCATAGAGGGTTGCATGTTGTTGAATGTGATCGAGAAGATCCTCTAGACAAATATTCAAGATCGAAAGAAGGACTTATTTGTAGCTTTTCTTGATGTAGTTGTCTTATCATTCTTTAAATTCAATCATATATATTTTCTAGTGGTAGAATTAACTTTGTGATCACTTATTCGCCAATGTTGAGGCAGCTAATATTTACGAAGCCGAGGCTTCAGAAGATACAAAAGAAGCCAAAGTTGCCAAGGCAGAAGCTCAAGAATGCAAGACCAAAGTTAAGAACCTTAAGGAGGCACTTAAGGAGGTAGAAAGGAACTCTATTGATGTTGAGCATCTTAGGGAGGCACTTAAAGAAGCAAGCAAACATTAGCCGAGGTCAAAAAGACTCTGGAGACTAATCTAGCTTTAGAAATAGAGAAAAAGAAGAGAGCTGAAGTCGTAGTTTTAGAGGGAGAAAAGAGGATGACCAAAGCCAAGAAGCAGGCTATGTTAAATTTTAAGACTTCCAAGGAACTTGAATACATTAGGATTCAATTTGCCATGGAAGGCTTTAGCAAAGGTTTTGACATCTACTAACAAAGGGTCATAAAAAAATATCCTAAACTAGATCTCGACTTCTTGGAAGATGAACCGAAGGATCATTTTGATGATGAACCTGACCTCCCCACAACTGGAGCCGATCTTTCTTCCATCGAGCCTGCTTCCGACATCCCTAAGCCTGTCAAGGAGCCAACACCTACCAAGGCTAGTCCAAGCTCTTCTACTATCTCCCAGTAGGGGTCAGAGACCTCCTTTGATTGTATATTTCTTTTTCTTTTATTTCATATGTGCTTAAAATCTTTTTTGAGCAATGAAATTGAATTTTTCCATACTTTTGTATGTTGCAATTTATTCATGAAATAGTGTGATTTGTAAATTTTGTCATCAAGCTCAATCATGGGTTGAAGTTACTCCATTACCATAGGCTGTTCCTTTAAGAGCTCATATAAAAACTCTAAAGAAACAAGTTTGCCAAGCCAACAAAAAGTAGAAGAAAATCAAGGATGAGCTTCAAAAATCGAAGAACAATTATACAATAGCTTCTGCCAAAATCAACTGCCTGCGCCAAGCTTCAAAACAAGCTTTTAAGGAGTACACTTTAAAGAAATATCATCTGTCTGAAGAGCTCCAAGGAACATCAAAGCTTGCTAGTGAAAAGTTTTGGGCTTTAACTACTAAGATATGCTCTTTTGAGGCTGAACTCAGAGATGCGAGGGAGAAAATTTATGGTTGGAGAAAGGCTCACTTCGGTCTCAAAATCAAGAGGAGTATGGTTGGGACTGATCTAAGAGATTCTCCAAACTTTAGAATCAGTTGCATATGATAGAAAAGGAATATGATGATTATAGACTAGACTGAAATAAGCAAAATTTTGATCTAAAATGATAACTTCGGACAGCCAATGATGAGATAGCTCAGCTTCAAAAGCAATTTGTAGATAATACTCGAGTTGGTCTAAGTGGGGATTCAAGCAAACTTGCTTCAGTTAAGAATAGCCTTGCGAATCTTATCAAAGTCTATGACAAGAATAAGTCTAAGCTTCTTTAGCTAAAAATTCAGATGACCTATCAAGAAAATGCTGTTAAGGATGTTGAGGCTAAATCTGCCATTCTTCAAAAGAGATTATGAGAAGCAAAAGAAGATGTCAGAAGAGGTCGAAAGTTGCTTAGCGAGTGTTTATCAGCAAGAAAGAAACTCGAAGATCAAGTAAATGATTTGAAACACTCCTTGGTGATGGATGGGGTCGACAGTCCGAAATTTGAATAGAATTTTGATTTCTTTCTTTTTGCTTTTATAATTAGTTTTTATAACCATTTTAATGATTTTCACTTAATAAAATAGCCTTTCTCTGCATCATTCTTTTTTGTCATGTCCCAATTTGGTGTTTGCTAGGCTCTTTGTTATCATTTTATGCTCGAAGTAGACTTGGTTTTGGAATAATAATTTTTGTTCAGCCTTTCATAGATCTATCCTTCTTGTTTATAAACAAGGACCTTTTCAGCTTGCTTGGAAATAAATTTATCCTCTTGTTTAAGAATTGAAGGTCTACACAGCCCTCGTAAGGATCTTTACCCACGTTAAGATGAGATTTTTCTCCGATTCTTAATATGGTTAACCTCTTGTTTAAGAATCGAAAGCCTTCATATCCCTCATAAGGATCTTCATCCATGTTAGGATGAGGTTGTCCTCCCATTCTTAATATGATTAACCTCCTATTTAAGAACTGGAAGCTTTCATATTCCTCATAAGGATCTTCATCCAAGTTAAGATGAGGTTCTTCTCCTATCCTTAACATGGTTTATCATCCTGTTTAAGAATCGGAGGCCTTCATATTCCTTGTAAGAATCTTCACCAACATTAAGATGAGGTTCTTCTCCTATTCTTAATGTGGTTAACATTCTATTTAAGAACCATAGGCCTTTATATCCCTCGTAAGGATCTTCACCTATGTTAAGATGAGATTCTCTTTCTATTCTTAATGTGGTAAACCTCCTGTTTAAGAATCGGAGGCCTTCATATCCATTATAAGGATCTTTATCCATGTTAAGATGAGGTTTTCCTCCTATTCTTAACATGATTAACCTTCTATTTAAGAACTAGAGGCCTTCATATTTCTCATAAGGATCTTCACCCATGGTAAGACGAGGTTCTCCTCCTGTTCTTAACATGGTTAATCTCCTATTTAAGAATTGAAGGCCTTTATATCCCTCGTAAGGATTTTTACCCATGTTAAAATGAGGTTTTCTTCCTATTCTTAATATGGTTAACCTCCTATTTAAGAACTGGAGGCCTTTTGCTTCATTTAAGAATAAAGTTTAGCTTAATTAATTTCTTGTTGAAAAATGTATCCTAAAGCCAATCATCTAGATTGTGGATGGTTGAGCTAAATATAATTATACTTGAATTATTAATAAATAAAATTATTATTTTAGCATTTCATCACTCTTGTGCATCTTCTTGTAATGAACTTTCATGTGATAAAGTCCTTAGGACTATTTAAACTCAACAAAAGAGGATTTGTTGTTTAGTCTTTAAAACTAGTTCATGACCAAATGATTCGTTGTTACCCAGAATGACAACATATTAAGTGTAGGTCATTATGTGCCATAAGTGTTGATTATCCTCTTAACCAAAAAGTATGGAGATACTATTATATTATGCAGGTGAAGTATAGGGGTACATTTTACTAAATGTGATCCAACTGCGGAGCTCTCTACTGTCAAGAGTTACTCGTGAAGGATATTAGTATAAGTATCCCTTAGACCCGAGATCACCATGGTGACTTGCAAGCAACTCACTACACTTAGGCACCAGACTACTTGAATTTCTAATTCAGTGATGGAAGGCTACTAGGTGCAGTCAAGTACTTGTGAAGTCGATGTGTGAATCAAGATGTGATTAACCCCTTTAAGTGTTGGAGTAAGTGCATCACTGTACTTCAAATTAGTAAACCCTCGATCGGGGTGGTCCATTCGATGGATAATGAATTTTGAAATACACTGTAGATGATTTTTTAGGTTTGTCAATAAATCCTAGATCATCCTTATGAGCATTAAGGTCAAGAAGATGAATTATACAGTAACCATATGCCGCAGGTTCATCATTATTGCGTTGTGACCTTTTGACCTATCTGGACGTCGGATACCATTGCTAGATGGTCATATTGATTTATATAGAAAATTGATTCCCATGCTATCGGATTAAGATTCAAACCTATGGGGTCATACACAATAGGAATTTCTACTTGATCTAATGGCTGATCTAGAGTCTTGATGACCTGAGACTCTATGGTCAAGAGTCCTACTGGACTGAAACTCTACCTTTATGGATCCCATTGGACTGAAACTCAGAATCCTACTTATCTAGAACTCTCTGATCAAGAGTTCTACTAGTGTGGAACTCTATGATCATGAATTATATTCGTTTGAGACACTGGGTTCAAGAGTTCTACTATTTTGGGACTCTTCAAGAGTTTCATGTTGATGGAATTTTATTGCCTAGACACCCATCTGATTGAAACTCCATATTTATTAAAGAATTAATTTATAATTTAATTATTGATTAGTTTAATTTAATTGAGCGATGAGGATTTGACCAAGTCTGATCGAATTAGATTCGATTGGATTTGACCCGATTAGGTTATGTGATGACCTAATCGCTATGAAAGATTCAACCCTGATTTGATTGGGGCTGGACCTAACTAATTTCTAATTAGATTAGAAGTTTATTAATTTAGGTTAAGCCTAATTTGGTTGGGTTTAACCTGATCTAATTGGGTTTGGAGGAATTGGTTTGGTTGAAACCAATTTGGATCAAATTCAAAGTTAGTTTGAATTTGAACTCCCTACGCCACCTAGACCATATTTGACCCATGCCCTCCTCTATTTTTTATGTGAGATTTCTCATACAGAAATAGTTGTGCACCCCTCTTCTCTTATGCCTTTGATCTGATCCATGTGATGGATTAGACTAGGTTTTCTTGAATTTCAAATTCAAAGTATTTTGTTAGCACTCTAACTTCCTTCCTTATCCACTCCCCATGCCATTTTGGTTTTGTCACCCAACTTTGAATGGTTCAATGAGTGGGCATGCTGATAAGAAGTCCCTTTTCATATTTCTCATGAGGACTTAGCATTGGAAAGGGATAAGAAGACATTTTGAATTTCAAATTCAAGAGGGAGGTTGAAACAAGTTCAACCTCCATATCTTATCTCAACCCATGCAGAATTCCCCTTGGTGATGCCCATTTAAAAGATGTTTTCCCCTGGGCATGCATGGGTTTCCATGAGGCATCTAAGAGGGGTGTGGGAAGGTTTCTTAGAGAGAGAAAATTTGAGGGGGGGTGCATCCATCTAGGGTGGAAAATTCAAACACAAGTTTCCTATGCTAGATTTCTTTTCTTACACATTTCTCTTTTTATTTCTCTTTGGACACCCATTCAAATTATTTTTGGGAGTGGGTTTGTGGTAGACAAGAGAGTTCTTCTCCAATGAAAATTTGTTTCATGGGAAAATTTCAAAGAGAAAGGGCGTGAGAGGATTTCCATCCGTCAGGGTTTTTTAGTGTTCAAAACCCTAGAGTTGGGACTCAGGGTTCGGGTGGAGAGATCGAGTGCTGTGAGCATCAGATCACTAGAAAATTTAAAATACCACTTCATCATCCTCTGATGCACACATTTTAATTTTTTGGAGTATCTAGAAGATCATAAAGAAGGTGATTAATTGGATCGATCAAGATCAATCATCGAAGGCCCCAGCGAGGAGCTAGCACTCTGATGGAGCTGGTCGGGACCAAGAGCTCCCTGTGGACCAACCATAGAGACAAGACAAGTGTGCGACTGTAGTGTAAAGCTAGAGCATATTTTGATAGATTTAGATCATGGAGATTAGCTACCCATGTACAGGTATCGAGTTTTGAACTCGAATCGATCAGCAAATATGATTTGCTGATCGATCGCATTTAAATTTTAAATTGCATATTAGCATGTCTAGATCCAGAGTAGGATTTTCTAGTTTGATCAATCCATGTGCAGGTTAATTTTAGATTAATATTTTCTTTCATTGTGATAAAATTTTGAAAAGTATGCTAAAATCCTGCGTGATTTCCTTTAGTGGTATCAAAGCAAGGGTTGCTTGATATGTTCTAATATGTCAATTAAAAAATTTAAATTCTTTTATATATGATATGTTAGATCTAGATAACTCCATAATCAAGGATGAATGAGCCACCAAGCCATCCGGTCATAAGGGATAAGTATCGTTTAAAAGCCATCTCCTTCCATTCAATAGGGATCCCTTATGGCGGTTGTGTGTCACCGTGAACTCATTCATTAAGATGAACAGTGAAAAGATTTTATTTTATGATTAAAATTATTTTAATTAGAAAGTTAAACATAAATATATTTAGATTAGATCTAAAAGATAATTCATGATTTAATTTGAAGGAACCAGATCTAGGGTTTTATAGGTAGATCTTGAAATTTTTTTAAGATCTTACAGCGAAAGACTTAAATAAATCTAAAATTTATTTAAATAATCATGTAAATACCTAGATCTCAGATCTATTACATGATCAAGGTATGATAATAAATTAAAAATTAAAATTAAATAAGAAAAAAAAAAGTTGATCAAATCAACCTAGATCTACACTACATCAAATGCAGGTATGAAGTTTATAGATCAGATCTATTACCTGAGCAAGTTTAGATGTTCTAACTTGCTGATCCAAGCTTGAGGATGAAGTCATAAGCCATACACATGTACGACCTCTAGGAGTCATCCACATAAGCCTACGATCTCTGATCTGAAGTCCGATGCAGGAAATCAGCACAGCATGCTAGTACTGTGCTGATCCTTCTTCGACGGTCGATCCGATGCTCTCTTCTTCAAAATTTAGACTCTCCAAAATATGAGAAGATAGATGAGAGTTTTTTAATTTGAGACTTTCTCAAAGAAACTCAAAAGAAAGGAAGAGATATTGAAAATAAAATAGCCCTAGAAGAAGACCCTTTTCTTCTTCTCTTTTCTCTCACCTAGACACCTAGTTTGGTGCCAATGGAACCCCCATGCCCAAGGACCCTCTTCCTTTGATTTTTTTGCACACCCCAAACCTCTCTTAAAGCTCTGTATTTCATGAAAAAATTAGAATAAAATTCATCCAATAAATAGAGAAAAAGAAGAATCCAAGTTAGGTTAAATTTCTAGACTAGGAATATCCAAACATGGGAAGTTGTTGGGGCGCCCAACTCTTGGGCGCCTCCTCCATAATTTTTGGCATGGACCAGCAAGAGAGGGTGCTCAAAAAAGAAGATTATTTTGATGGAATAAGAGAAGAATTAATTAAAAGAGGGGGTGGCACTCAAGGAAAGATGTTTTGGTCAATAAGGATTGTATCTCATAGAATCCTAAGCAAAACCAATTCCTCCTTTGACTTGGTCTTCCACCTAACTTCCAAATATAACTTGGAGGGAGAGAGGGGGCATGAAAATTAGGAAGAAAGGGATTTTCTATGAAAAATACCTAAAAAATAGGTAGGGGGGGCATTGGTACCAAGGTGGCGCAAGGAGATAGGGAGTCCTAGTCACACTAGGACTCCTATTTTGATTTGGTCAAACAAGATCTTTTAACCAAATAAAATTAAGATTAAACCAACATAATTAAATAAGACCCTAACCCATTTAATAACTTAATTAAATTAGATTAAATCAAATTTAATTTTAATTTATTTTCTAATCAAATTAAAAAATTAGGTTAATCGGAGTCCTAGTTAGACTAGGACTAGTTCTTCCTCGCACTCGGCTTATCCAATAAACTAATTGGACTTAATCCAATCAAGCTAAAACTAAATCTAATTAAAACATATTTAATTAAACTTATTCTTAGCCTATTAGCTTAATCAAATTAAGCCAATTAGCAATCTAATTGCTAATCGATCCTCCTGTAATACTTGCACTAGGTTATACACCAATCATATTGATTGTTTAACCCTAGAACGATTCTTAATCGTTGATCAACCGTCCAATCAAATCAGAAGCTCTAATGTATGTCACCTCATCGGTCCAAACCTATGCTGGTAGCATAGAAATAAATTTATGTATCAATCAAAATGACCATCTAGCAATGATACCCAATGACTGGATAGGTCAAAGGTGTAGAACACCATCCTTAGAACCCATGTGGATATAGTTTCCATATAATTCATCCTCTTGACCATAATGCTCGTAGGACACATCAAAGTTCAACTATCAACTCTGATCAGGTTGTCCACATTATATTTCAAAATACCAAATCCATCTAATGGATTATCTTCGTCAAGGTTTTGCTATATTGAAATACAGTCACACATTCTTCTCCAACTTTTGGAGTGGTCAATTCCATCTTGATCACACTCCGACTTCACAAGTACTTGACTATGCCTAGAAGCCTTCCATTGCTGAATTAGAAATTTAGTTAGTTCGATTCCAAAGCATAGTGAGTTGCTTGCAACTCACTGAGGTGATCTCAGGTCTAAGAGATATTTATATCTATATCCTATCAGAGACATTCTCGATAGTAGAATGCTCTGGAGTTGGTCACGTTCAATGATGATGTACCCATACATCTCATCTATATGTCATACCAATATCTCTACACACCTTGGTTAAGAGAACAATCAACTTATATGGCATATAGCGATCTATGCTCAATAGATGCTATTGTTCTAATTAACAGCCTATCATTTGGTCATGAACAAATTTAAGGACTAATCGATAAATTCTCTCTTTATCGAAACTAAATAGTCCTAAAGACTTCATCACAACAATGAAGTTCATTAGAAGATATAAACTTATGATGAAAAAAGATGCCAAAATATTTTTCATTAATTAATAAATCAATTACAATATCTCAACCATCAACAGGCTGATGATTGACCTTAGGACACAATTTCCAATAACTTTCACTTATCCTAAATCCATTCGGTATAGTATCTAATACCCATCTTCGACTTATGGTTGTCAAACTCCTTGATTGTCGGGGCTTTAGTGAAGGGGTTGGCTAGATTTTTCTTTTCGTCGATCTTCTGAAGGTCGACGTCATCATGATCCATGATCTCATGGATCAAATGGAAGCGGCGCAGAATGTATTTTGTTCGCTGGTGTACCTTCGGTTCCTTTAGCTTGAGCTATGGTGCCATTACTGTTGTAGTAGAGCAGGACTAGACCATTAATGGAGGGTGCTACTCCAAGCTCGGTGATGAACTTTCTTAGCCACACAACTTCTTTTGCTGCATTTGATGCTGCCATGTATTCTGCTTCGCAAACAAAGTCATCCATTGTATGCTGCTTAAAACTTTTTTAGTAGATGGCTCCATCATTAAGAGTAAAGATATACCCCGACATACTTTTACTGTCATCATGATCAAATTGAAAGTTGGAGTCTGTAAACCCCACAAGCTTCAAATCTAACTCACCATAAACCAACCATTGGTCCTTAGTATTTCTCAAATACCTAAGGATGGTTTTAACCATTTTTCAATGATTTTTTTCAGGGTCAGATTGGTATCTACTCACTACTCCTAGTGAGTATGCCACGTCTGGTCTTACACATGTCATTGCATACATAATAGATCCCACTGCTGAAGCATATGAAATTCTACTCATATGCTCTCTCTCTTCAGGAGTTGTCGGACAATCCTTCTTAGAGAGAGAAATTCCTTAGCCTATCGAAAGATAGCCCTTTTTATTATTCTCCATGCCGAGCCTCTTCAGCATAGTTTTTATGTACATGGATTGGGACATACCAAGCATCCTTTTAGATCTATCACTATAGATCTTCATCCCTAGGATGTAGGATGCTTCACCCAAGTCCTTCATGGAGAATTGTAATGACAACCAGACTTTTATTCCTTGTAGTGCGGGGATGTCATTTTTGATTAAGAGAATATCGTCCACGTATAAAATAAGGAATACCACTGCTAGACCATTTGCCCATTTGTAAATGTAGGATTCTTCTCCATTCTTAATGAAGCCATACGTTTTGATCACTTTATCAAAATGCATGTTCCAACTCTGAGATGCGTGCTTCAATCCATAAATAGATCTTTGAAGCATGCACACCTTGGACTAATCTGTTGATGTGAATCCTTTAGGTTGTATCATATACACCTCTTTGGTCAACTCTTCATTTAGGAAAGCTATCTTCACATCTATCTACTAGATCTCATAGTCCAAATGGGCAGCAATGGCAAGCATGATCCGAATGAACTTGAGCTTTGCCATAGGAGAGAACGTCTGATCATAGTCAATACCATAACGTTGATGATATCCCTTGGCAACTAGATGGGCATTATAGGTCTCCACCTTTTCATCTGTGCCGCTCTTCCTTTTGAAGATGCATTTACACCCAATGGGTTTAATTCCCTCAGGTGAGTCAACTAATGTCCATACATCATTGACCTTCATAGAATCCATTTTGGATCTAATGGCTTCTAGCCATTTCTTAGAGTTGGATCTCTACATCGCATCCATATAAGTGATCGGATCCTCATCATTCTCATCGAGTTTGATGGGATCACCATCTTGGATCAAGAATCCATAGTATCTGTCCGGATGGTGGGGTACTCTGTCGGATCATCTTAATGGTGGGGGTTCACTAGGCTTTGGATCTGATCTAATCAAATCTGACTTAGGTTTAACATTCTGTGTCGGACTTTCTACCTGTTGAACTTCATCAAGTTCAATCTTAGAGGCAATAGTTCCTTCATCAAGGACTTCTTTTCTAAAAAGATTGCCCTAAGACCGACGAACACCTTTTGTTCATCAGCATGGTAGAAATAGTATTATTTGATCTCTTTTGGGTACCTTATGAATGTGCACTTGTCAGACCTAGGTCCAAGTTTGTCTGTAACTAATCGTTTGACATAAGTCGAGCACCCCCAAATCCTAAGGTGTGAAAGTGCTGGCTTACGCCCTATCCATATCTCATATGAGATTTTAACTACAG
Organism: Cocos nucifera; assembly: GCA_006176705.1. Lineage (NCBI taxonomy): Eukaryota > Viridiplantae > Streptophyta > Magnoliopsida > Arecales > Arecaceae > Cocos > Cocos nucifera. The sequence goes on along the minus strand of QRFJ01002920.1, from coordinate 31,096 downwards.
ACTTATTTGGAACTCTATTTAATAGATAACAAGTCGATTTGAGTGCATATCCCTAGAAGGATATCGGCAAGCTAGCAAATTCCATCATGGGTTGGACCATGTCTAATAGAGTCTGATTCCTCCTTTTAGACACACTATTATGCTGTGGTGTTCTGGGAGGAGTCCATTAGGAGAGAATTTCATTCTCTCCTAGATATGTGAGAAACTCACCAGAAAGGTATTCTCTTCCTTGGTCAGATCGAAGAGTTTTAATACTCTTTTCAGTTTATTTTTCTACTTCACTTCGAAATTGTTTGAATATTTCAAAAAAATCTGACTTATGTTTCATCAGATAGACATATCTATATCTAGATAGTTTATCTATGAAAGTGATGAAGTAGACATGACCACCTCAGGCACTTGTACTCATTGGTCCACATACATCAGTATGTACTAGACCTAAGAGCTCATTGGCTCTCTCACCTTTTTCAGTAAAAGGTGACTTGGTCATTTTACCAAGAAGATATGACTCATAGGTTGGAAGTGATTCACAATCATTAACTTCGAGGATTTCTTCCTGAGTCAACCTGTTTATCCTGTTCTTGTTTATATGACCTAGCCTATAGTGCCATAAGTAGATATCTGATACACTATCTATCTAAGGTGCTTGCCACTAAAATAGACTACATTAACGGTTGTGATAACATATATACACCATTGTTCAATTGTCCATAGAAAGCAATAACACCATTCACAAAGACATTACAAACTTATTTTTTTATTGAAATTTCATAATTATTCATGGCCAAAAGGCCTACAGAAATGATATTTAAAAAAAAACTAGGATAGAAATGATAATCACTAAGAACAACGATATGAGATTCAAATATAAGTTTCAAAATTTCTAAAGCTAGAACTGGAACTGGTCTTTCATCTCCAACGTTCAAGAATCTCTTGCCTTGCTCGAATCTTCAACTGACCTGCAATCCTTACAACGAATTGCAAATATGGTAAGGGCCACCGGTATCCAATATCTGTCTATAATATCATAAAAAAAAAAATTGTAAGGAGTTATCATATAAATACCTTGCCCAGCAATAGCTTACTTCTTTCTCTGTCTGTTCAGATCCAAAGAGGCAATATACTGAGGATAGTTTCTCTTCCAGTGCCTCCGCTTCTTGCAAAAGAAGCATTTGACTTAACCTTTATCAGGCTTGGTCTTTGGGGTCTGAGCCTGCACAGGTGTCCTAGCATGAACATGCACCTTCTTGGCTTTCTTCTTCTTATTCTTTTTTCCTTTTCTAAAGGATCGAGAATAAGAAGACGAACCTTCCACCAAGTTCACCGACTCCTTATGGAGTTGGTGATCCTTCTCAAAGTTCCAAAGTAACCCATGGTAGTCCACTTTAGGCTTTAACATTCTATAATGTATAAGGAATGGGAGATAAGACTTGGGCAACGAGTTCAGTATTGCATCTTTTCCAAGTTGTTTATGTAAGAAAAAGCCAAGCTTGCTCAAGCGCTCTATCAGCTCGATCATGTACAATACATGATTAGTGATAGAGGCACCATCCCACATTCTAGTATTGAAGATGGAACAACTAGTCTTATGCCTCTCAATGTCATCGAGCATGCCAAAAGAATCCTACAACATTTGGAGCATTTCGTTTGGCTGAGCTATCTCAAACTTGCGACTGAACTCATCACTCATCACAGTAAGCATAATGCAGTGCACCATGGTTCGAACACTGAGCCACTTCTGATAAGTGTCTCTGACTATTCCACGTGCATTAACAGCTGGCTCCTCAGGTGCAAGATCCGTCAGCACATATAGGATCCATTCATTCTCCAGGACAATCTTTAACTTTCGATACCAGCTACTGAAGTTGGGTCCCACCAACTTATCATTGTCCAATAATGATCGGAGTGATAGGAAAGTGGCCATGTTTGCACAAAGAAAAATCTAATTAGTAATTAATTCATTTAACCTAAAGATTTGGATTTTAATCAAAAGATTTTTTCTACTATTTTATTCGAATTGGTAGCCACTATCTTTAATTCGAGGAATTATCCTAATTTTTTAGTGGGTACTAGAATCCACATAGACTGTACACAAGCCCAACTTTGGTTGGCCCACCCATGTACATCTAAGGGTAGGTTCATAACTAATTATTTTTCCAAATAATTTTTAGTAATTAAATTTTATCCCAAGACCTGATCAGTTGGCTTTGGCCTTCTTAGAAAAGGGTCCAGTTAGGTCCAACCATTAACATGACCATACTTGGCCCATCCAATCAATGAATAATCAGGCCTAACTTTGGTTGGCCCACCTGACCACCATTTAGAAAGATGTATCCAAGAGATCATATAATGAATGATAATTCCATCAATCGATAAACACCAGGCCTTTGAGCCTCCAATGATTATCCAACTGATGGATCCATTATCATCCACTTTAATGAGAGGCTATGATCCAGTTATCATATAACTATTTCATTTTAGGGATCTAATAATTTTAGAAAATTTATTTATAGAAGTGAGTAGGTCAGATTAACCAGCTTGTCATGATCCTCCCACTTACTTCACCAAGTTAGCTTAAGGGAGACCATTAATAGGCTGGTCTAGGAGTACCTAAATTAGTCAAACGATTTACCTAACTGACATGAGTTAGCTCGAATAGTCAAGCGATCTAATCAAAATATAATCTTAACAAGAGGCCAGGTAAGTTCGATTAGTGGAAGGGTCTGCCAGGCTTGCCTTAGATACCATCAGAAATGGCCAGGTAAGCGGGCTGCCAATTAAAAACCACTAGTCTGATTTATCTTAGACACCAACTGATTTAATTAGTTTCAATTAGATCAATCTAACAGTTCATGCTAGACCACATAGTCAAGAATTAAGTCCATCTTGGGTCTTGTTAAAGACATGGACTTGACCAAATACAACTATTGTAATTGATCTAGAGAATCCTTGACCTAATCTAAGACAATAATTGATTAGATTTAGTAAATTCTCTAATTAAGTCCATTCTTTAATCTAACCCTTGGTCTAACCTAATTAATGGACCTAATCCCTGCTAATCCATTTAACCAAATGTGTTATGATTTGTGTCTTAGAATCTTCAATTCACAATCCTAGATCTTAGTCAATCAACTTCTTAATTCTCAATTAAGTTTTGGGCTGAGGGTTGGGATTTGACTTTTCAAAAATGATTTTCATATTTGTAAAATAGTTTTATAACATGATTCTATCAACCAAGTTGCATGTTTGATTCATAATCAATATGCAAATAAAATAAACATAAAACTACTTTAGATTTAATCTGAACAGGTTCATGTAATTGAAACGATTTTAATAATAATCAATCATAAATCTTTCTAGATCAAATCTAATATATTTATGATGATTGAAATTAAATTAAAATATTTTTAATCAGATCATAAAATTTTTTAGATCTAATCTAAAATTTTATGATCAATATTTTAGATCAGCACGTACTAGGACAACTTATTCACTGTAAGGGATAAAGCTTACAGTAGGACAACATTTTAGCAGTCCATGTAATCTAAAATATTTTATTTTTTTTAATTATAGATTAATAATTAGATTATAAATTAGATCTAGTCTAAGAAATAATCTTGACATGCATAAAAATTATGTAATAAGAACCTTGCTCTGATACTAATTGAAGGAACCAAATCTAGGGTTTCATAGGTAGATATTAAAACTTTTTCAAGATCTTGCAGCGAAATACTTAAATAAATCTAAAATTTCCTTAAATAACCATGTAAACACCTAGATCTTAGATCTATTATATAATCAAGGTATGATATTAACTTAGAAATTAAAATTAAATAAGAAAGAAAAAAGGCTGATCAAATCAACCTAGATCTATACTACATCAAATGCAGGTATGAAGTTTATAGATCAGATCTATTATTTGAGCAAGTTTAGACATTCTAACTTATTGATCCAGGATTGAGGATGAAATCATAATCTACACACATGTCCAGCCTCTAGGAGTCGTTCACATGAGCCTACGATCTCTGATCTGAAGTTCGATGCAAGAAATCAGCACAGCATGCTAGTACTGTGCTGATCCTTCTTCGACGGTAGATCTGATGATCCCTTCTTCAAAATTTGGACTCTCCAAAATATGAAAAGGAAGATGAGAGTTTGCTGATCTGAGACTCTTTCGAAAAAACTCAAAAGAAAGGAGGAGAGATTGAAAATAAAACAGCCCTAGAAGAAGATCCTCTTCTTCTTCTTTTTTCTCTCACCTAGACACCTAGTTTGGTGCCTATGGAACCCCTGCGCCCAAGGTCCCTCTTCCTCTGATTTTCTTACACACCCCAAACCTCTCCTAAATCTCTATATTTTATGAAATAATTAGAATAAAATTCATCCAATAAATAGAGAAAAAGAAGAGTCCAAGTTAGATCAAATTTCTAGACTAGAAATATCCAAACATGGAAAGTTGTTGGGGCGCCCAACTCTTGGGTGCCTCCTCCATAACTTTTAGCATGGACCAGTAAGGGAGGGTGCATAAAAAAGAAGATTATTTTCATAGAATAAGAGAAGAATTAATTAAAGAGGGGGCAGCACTCAAGAAAAGATGTTTTGGTCCACAAGGATTCTATCTCATAGAATCCTAAGCAAAATCAATTCCTCCTTTGACTTGGTCTTCCACCTAACTTCCAAATATGACTTGGAGGGAGAGAGGGGATATGAAAATTAGGAAGAAAAGAATTTTCCATGAAAAATACCTAAAAAATAGGTATGGAGAGCATTGGGACTAAGGTGGCGCAAGGAGATAGGGAGTCCTAGTCACACTAAGACTCCTATTTTGACTTGGTCAAACAAGATCTTTTAACCAAATAAAATCAAGATTAAACTAACCCAATTAAATAAGACCCTAACCCATTTAAGAACTTAATTAAATCAGATTTAATTTTGATTTATTTTCAAATTAAATTAGAAAATTGGGTTAATCCGAGTCCTAGTTAGACTAGGACTAGTTCTTCCTTGCACTTGGCTTATCCAATAAACCAATTGGACTTGATCCAATCAAGTTCAAATTAAATCTAATTAAATCATATTTAATTAGACTTAGTCTTAACCTATTAGCTTAATAAAATTAAGCCAATTAGCAATTCAATTGCTAATCGATCCCCTTGCAATACTTGCACTAGGTTAAACACCAATCATATTGATTGTTTAACCCTAGAACGATTCTTAATCATTGATCAACCATCCGATTAGATCATAAGCTCTAATGTGTGTGATCCTATAGGTCTGAACCTAAGTTGATAGCATAAAAATAAATTTTTGTACCAATCAAAATGACCATCTAGCAATGATACCCGATGATCGGATAGATCGAAGGTGTAGAACACCATCCTTAGAACCCATGCAAATATAGTTTCCATATAATTCATCCTGTTGACCATAATGCTCATAGGTTACATCAGTGTTCAACTGTCAACTCTGATAAGGTTGTTCATATTATATTTCAAAATGCCAAATCTCTCTGATGGATTATCCTAATCAGGATTTTACGATATTGAAATACAGTGATACATTCTTCTCCAACTCTTGGAGTGGTCAATTCCATCTTGATCACACTCCAACTTTGCAAGTACTTAACTATGCCTAGAAGCCTTCTATTATTGAATTAAAAATTTAGTTAGTCCGGTACCAAAGCACAATGAGTTGCTTGTAAGTCACTGAGGTGATCTCAGATCTAAGGGATACTTATACCTATATCCCATCAGAGACATTCTCGATAGTAGAATGCTCTGAAGTTGGTCACGTTCAATGATGATATACCCATATATCTTACCTGTATGCCATACCAGTGTCTCCACACACCTTGGTTAAGAGGACAACCAACCTATATGGCATATAGCGATCTATGCTCGCTAGACGCTATCGTCCTAATTAACAGCCTATTATTTGGTTATGAACAAATTTAAGGACTAATCGATAAATCCTCTCTTTATCAAAACTAAATAGTCCTAAGGACTTCATCACAATAATGGAATTCATTAGAAGATGTAAACTTATGATGAAAAAAGATGTCAAAATATTTTTTATTAATTAATAAATTAATTATAATATCTCAACCATCAACAGACTGATGATTGGCTTTAGGACATAATTCCCAACATAATTTTTATTATATTTTATTTTCTATTTAAAACTAGCAATAGGTTGCTGTTTGAAAAATGAACCAACTCATTTTTGAATTGAGTTGACCCATTTGGAAAATAAAAAATAATTTTTTTTTAAAATTTAAAAATTATTTTCAAATTACTGAACCCTATCCCATCAACCTAAAATTTAATTAAAAGAATTAAGAGTTATCTTATAGGATCTAGAATTATAAATTAAAGATCCTAAGATAAAATTATAAAACTGTGGGTTAAAGGGTTAAATAAATTAGATCCATTAATTGGATTAGACTTAAGGTTAGTTAAAGAATGGATTAATCTAGAGTAATTGATCTAATCTAACCAAGTATCGATTTTGATTAGATCAAGGACACTCTAGACTCAACTTCAATAGTTGTAGTTGAGTTAGTCCATATCTTTAACAAAGATAAAGATGGACTTGATTCATGGCTACGGGGTTAAGCCCTTAATTTTTAGGTTGATCAGATTAAACCTAATTAACTAGTTGGTTCCTAAGGTGAGTTTGGCAGTGTAGACCTGTGGTTTTTAATTGGAAGCTACTCGCACTAATTCGATCTTTGATGAGTTAATGGCATATCCCTTCCACTGATCTCACTTACCTGGCCGACATGGTCGATTAGGATTTGATTAGATCACTTAGTGATTCGAGTAGATCCATGTCATTAGGAATCAGTTTGACTAATTTCAATCAGTAAGATTGAATTAGGTGCTCATGGACTTAAATTGATCCTAGTCCTAACCTATTGACTTATTGAAGTCAGTGGGAGGATTTGACTTGGTAAAGTCAGTGGAAAAAATTTGGTCTGTGTTCTTTCTATCCTTAAATCACATGTAACCTAAATCCTCTAAATTATTAGATCCTTAAAATGATTAAGTTATGGGGATAATCGAGTCATAGCCTCCCATTAAGATGAATAGTAATGAGTCTAATTTTCTGGGTGAACATTGGAGGTTTCTTACACCTAGTGTTCATTTGGATATTGAAATTACTATCCATCATAAGGTGATTAGGTCACACTCTCTTAATGGTGATCAGGTTGGCTAGAGCTTTCCTCGGGCCTGATTATCATTGGTTTGATGCACCGAACTCAATCATATTAATGGTTGGATCTAACTAGACCTTTTTAGTGGAGGCCATAGCCTGCTAAATTGGCTTTTGGGATAAAACCTAAATACTGAAAATTTTTTGAAAAAATATTTGATTGTGAACCTACCTGTGGATGCACATGGATTGGTCAGTGCTCTCCTCGGGCCCATTTGTAGTCTATGTGGATTCTAGTACCCACTAAAAAATTAGTGTAATTTCTTGAATTGAAGATAGAGGTTATCAATTTGTTAAAAATAGTAGAAGAATCTTTAGACTAAAGTCTAAGTCTTTAGAATTAATTAATTCAAGTACTAATATGGTCTTATATTTTTCTTTCAGATAAATAGAATGACTAGTGTAAGTCCGCTCCATCCACCATTGGATAGTGGCAAGCATTTAGAATCTGAATACGAGAAGTCTAGTGTTGACCCTAATAAGACAGATCCAAAAAAGAATGATCCTCTTGACTTGAATAGGTTGAACAACGAAAACTAGCAAAGAGTTGCTGGGCAAGGATGTTATATGATAACACCTTGCAATTTCACTGTTTATGATACATCTACCTAGGTATTAGATACCGAGAATCTAGTTCACATATATAATTCATTGCATGGACTTCAAATTAGTAGAAAGTTTGAGGATGGTGAGAGATTCTTGAATGTTGAGGATGGAAGAAATATTCCAGTCCTAACATTGGGAACACTTGAGCTTGTTTTTAAAACTAATAACATCATTTTAAGTGACTATCACTATTGCCTATCCTTTATGATGAATATAACATCTGTTGGACTTTTGGCCTAGGATGGTTATAGTTTATCAATAAAGAGAAATTATTGTGATATCATTATAAATGATCTCATAATAATGCAAAGATAATTAAGAAATGGCATGTATATATTATCACAGCATATTAGTGTAATGTACACATCAAATAAATGCCCAAAACTAGAATATCATCGATGCTTATCTTTGGTACTATAGGCTCGATCATATAAATAAGAACAAGATCAACAGGTTAGTCAAGGAGCATCTCCTTGATATCCATGATTGTGAATCATTGAATACTTGTGAGTCCTGCCTTCTTAGTAAGATGACCAAATTATCTTTTACTAGAAAGGATAAATAAGCCACTGATCTTCTGGTCTAGCACATACTGATATATGTAGACCTATGAATACAAGTGCTAGAGGTAGGTATTACTACTTTATTATATTTACTGACCATCAATCGAGGTATAGGTACGTCTATTTTATGAAGAGTAAATTTAATTTCTTTGAAATATTCAAATGATATCAAAATGAGGTAGAAAAAAAACTTGGGAAGAGTATTAAAATTCTTCGGTTTGATTGAGGAGGTGAATACCTTTTCGATGAGCTTTTGACATATCTAGGAGAAAATGAGATTCTCTCTCAATGGATCCCTCTTAGAATAGCACAGCATAATGGTGTATCTGAAAGAAGGAATCGAATCCTGTTGGACATGGTTCGGTCCATGATGGGATTTGCGAGTCTGCTAATTTCATTCTGAAGGTATGTACTCGAGATTGCTTGTTTTGTCTTGAACAATGTTCCAAGCAAGTCTATCATAAAATCTCCATATGAGATATGGACTGGACGTAGGTCGACACTCTCTCACCTTAGGGTTTGGGGATGTCCGACTTATGTAAAATATTTGTAGGCATAAAAGCTTGGACCTAGGTTTGATAAATACTTATTTATAGGGTATCCTAAGGAAACTAGGAAACATTAATTCTACTTTGCTGAAGAGCAAAAGGTGTTCGTCAGCAATAGGACAGTCTTTTTGGAAAAAAAATTTCTTATGGAAGGAACTGCTGCCTCTAATGTTGAACTGAGTGAAGTTCGACAGGTGAAAGAACCAACACATTCTAGTGAACCTGTAGAACTGGATTTGATAAGATCAAACCTAGAGCCCTTTGAAGAGGCATCAAGAAAATATGGTAGAGTACCACCTCAGCTGGATAGATACTATGGTTTCTTGGTCCGAGGTGGTGATCCTATCGAACTTGATGAGAACGATGAGGATCCAATCTCCTATATGGATGCCATGTAGAGGACCGACTCCGATAAGTGGTTGGAAGCCATAAAGTTCGAAATGAAGTCCATGAAAGTCAACAATATATGGACACTAGTTGATCCACTTGAAGGGATAAAATCCATTAGGTGTAAGTGGATTTTTTTAAAAAAAAAGATGCAGATGGAAAGATGGAGACCTATAAAGCCCATCTGGTTGCTAAGAGATATCGTCAGCATTATGGTATTGACTATGATGAGATATTTTTCCTAGTGGTAATGCTCAAATTCATTTGGATCATGCTTGCGATAGTAGCACACCTAGACTTTGAGATCTGGAAAATGGATGTGAAGAGGGCTTTCCTTAATAGAGAGATAGATGAAGAGGTGTATATGATATAGTCTGAGGGGTTTACATCCACAGATGAGTCCAAAGTGTACAAGCTTCAGAGATCTATCTATGGATTGAAGCAGGCATCTCAGAGTTGGAACATGTATTTTGATAAGGTAATTAGAACGTATGGCTTCGTTAAGAATGAAGAAGAACCCTGCATGTATAAATGGGCTAATGGTTTTGTAGTTGTTTTCTTGTATTGTATGTGGATGATATTCTCTTAATCGAGAATGACATCCCTGCATTATAGAAAATAAAGGTGTGGTTATCGTCGCAATTCTCCATGAAGGACTTGGGAGAAGCTTCCTACATCCTAGGGACAAAGATCCATAAGGATAGATCTAAAAGGTTGCTTGGTTTATCTCAGTCCATGTATATCAATACCGTGCTGAAGCGATTCAGCATGGCAAATTCCAAGAAGGGTTATCTTCCGATAGGCCATGAAATTTCTCTCTTAAAGAGGGATTGTTTGATAACTTCTTAAGAGAGAGAGTGTATAAGTAGAATACCATATGCTTCTATAGTAGGTTCTATTATGTATGCCATGACGTGTTTGAGACTGGATGTGGCATACTCATTAGGGGTAGTAAGTAGATACCAGTCTGATCCAGGTGAGAATCATTGGAAAGTTGTAAAGACAATCTCGAAGTATTTAAGAAATACTAAGGACCAGTGGCTCATCTATGGAGATACTGACTTGAAACTTATGGGATACATTAATTCCAATTTTCAATCAAATCATGATGATAGTAAGAGTGTATCAGGTTATATATTTACCCTGAACGAAGGAGCGGTTTGCTAGAAAAGTTCCAAGCAGCACACTATGGCTAATTCTATGTGTGAGGTGGAGTATGTCGTGGCATCCGATGCTGTTAAGAAAGCTATGTGGCTATGAAAGTTCATCAGTGAGCTGGGAGTGGCACCCTTCTTGGATGGTCCGGTTCTGCTATACTATGACAGCACTGGAGCCATAGCTCAAGCAAGGAGCCGAAGGCACATCAGCGCACCAAGCATATTCTATGTTGCTATTACCTTATACAAGAGATCATGGAACAAGATGACGTTGAGCTTCAGAAGATCAATGAAAAGGAGAATGTGGTCGACCCCTTTACTAAATCTCTTAGAATTAAAGAGCTCAAAAATCATAAATGGAAGATGGGTATTTGATACTGTTTTGAGTGGCTTTAGTCTAAGTGGGAGTTGTTGCAAAATGTATCCTAAAGCCAATCATCTAGGTTATAGATAATTGAGCTAAATATAATTATACATAAATTATTAATAAATAAAATTATTATTTTGATATTTCATCACTCTTGTGCATCTTCCTGTAATGAACTCTCATGTGATGAAGTCCTTAGGACTATTTAGATTCGACAAAAGAGGATTTGTTGTTTAGTCCGTAAAACTAATTCATGACCAAATGATTCGTTGTTACCCAGAACGATAATATATCAAGTGTAGGTTATTATATGCCATAAGTATTGTTATCCTCTTAACCAAGAAGTATGGAGATACTGTTATGGCAAGTAGGTGAAGTGTGAAGGAGAAATCCTGATTTTTCAGATCAGGTTCGTTCAGATCTAATCGGATCAGGAGAGATATTTCAAAAATTACTCTCATGCATCCAGATCAGATCTGAGATGTTTCAGATCTGATTTTATAGATCTAATGAATAAAAATAAAAATAAATTAAATCTAATTTAATTTATACCTTGATGTTGGGTAATCTGATTATCCTTTAATGATCCTGCTGATTGCCTGAAATTCTGGATCTAGCGACGCAAGCACCTAGCCTCTACCGATATCCACTTGGGCTAGATCTGGAGATCTTCTCCTTCTTTATCACTTCTCCAAAAATTAGATCTGGATCTGATTTGGAGGATCTTCAAAACTCCTTTTGAAGATAGCAGTCGTCTCTGTGGCAATGCTGCCTTCTTCCTTTCTCGTCATCTTTTTCTTATCTGGATCGCACCAAACTGGAGCCCAACTTTTCTTGGGCATAGAGAGGAGAGAGAGGATTAGAAAATGGCATAGAGGAGGGAGAGGGGCAGCCTTGGGGCATGGGCTAAGAGGAACTCTCTAAAAGTTGGGCACAGATAGGGTTTATTTATAAACCCTACCGTGCCATGCAGTGCCACATCATCCCAGCCAATCGCGTTGCTTCGTACAATCAGATCTAAATTTGATTGATTGGATGACATCACCTGATCCAATTAGATGGGAGCCCTACTAATTCATCCTTAGATGGCACCTAAGATTGGTCAAAGTCTATGGGTAAGGGTCACCTAAGTAGAATCTAAGAAGCAACCTGGAGTCCCATCCGTATGGGATTCCAGGCATCCCTATCCATGGGTGCACGCCTCCCTAGGCATGCACCCTCTTCTTTTCAATTTTCAATAAAGGGACAAGCCCCTATCTACTCTTCAATAAGTGCATGATACATGGGTAGATGTCCAAGGATCAAAGGTCAATGTTTGACCAAAGTCAAAGGACAAGAATTAGCAGGTGATGAAAAATGGCAGGTGTTATCTCAAATTTATCTCATAAATTAAGGCAACTCTTTTCTAACCTGGACAAGCTCTAGTGAGACCAAGTAAAGGTACTTGAGTGAGCACAAACTCATTTGGCTCGGTTGAGACAACTTTTAACGATAATAAAAGGAGAATGTTAGGTTCAATCGTGTGCTAGCATGATTTTCTTGAACCTAATTGAATCTAATTCAAATCAATTGAACTAGATTAGTCCATTTGATGATATCTAAATCCAAATCCTTATTTGTGTGAACCAATTAGGTTCAATTTTGTATGATAATGGGATATATCATGATCTCCATCATCGATATCATCAAAACTTCTTTCGATGGATCAGAACTCTTCTGATTCAGATAACTAGAATGATCGATCATCTAAATCATTCTAATTGCTTCCAAAATCTACCAGTGATATCTAACAATATATGGTGGCAACCTATCAAAACTAAAAATGAATCTCTTAGTGTAGCTACTTGTGTGATTAAGTTCTTCTATCTTGAGCTCCGATTAGATTGGGGTTAAGGTGAACTCGTCAAACCCTAATTTCTATTATATGATTTAATCATTCGATTCAAGTCTGATGTGAAAACCTTAATAGCAACTCTTTCTATTATTTCACTCTACCATGGTCATGGGCTTATGGACTTGATTCTCATGATCATCATAGGGCTGCTCCTCATCCATCGAGGTAGATAGATTCCCTCTTGGTGCAATCTAATTCCTACAATGAACATGCTATAGCCAATATACACCTTAGGATTCCAAATGGCTAGGAGACCGAGTCATGGTGTAGTCAAACTATAACACCCTCAAGGTGAACTACCGATGCACCTTAGGTCAAAGAACCAGACACACCACTGCAACTTCAAGTTAGTCATCGATGAGAAGGTAGACTTCCTTCTGACTGCTCGAGGTGGTCACGCTCAGTGCCCTTGTTCTCTAATGAGTACTTGTACTCTCACTCTAGTGTATCTACACCGTAGACTCAAGACTCATCTACTATATAGAAATGATTGTACGAGCATTTTATGAGTTAATAAATAAAAATTCATGTATTAAATTTTCAACTTTTGAAAATAAGAATTATCATTACCATTAACTCAAGGAATGTATCACAAACACTAAATAAACTCTTGTGATAGAAAATAACCCATTTTATTATTTATAGTCAAAATTACAATATTGCCCCTAGAAGTGTATTACAAGTGTCAGCCAATTTTGGCTTCTAGGACATACATATCTAACAAAGTGTAGGGATATATTTTACTGAATTGACCCAATTGCAGAGATCTCTACTATCAAGAGTTGCTTGCAAAGGATATGGGTATAAGTATTTCTTAGACCTGAGATCACCATGGTGACTTATAAGAACTCACTGCACTTAGGTATCGGACTACCTAAATTTTTAATTTAGTGATAGAAGGCTACTGGGTGCAGTCAAGTACTTGTGAAGTTGGTGTGTGAATCATGATGGGATTGATCCCTTCAAGTATTGAAGTAAGTGCATCACTGTATTTCAATTTAGCAAACCCTCAGTCGAGTGGTCTATTCGATGGATAATGAATTTTGAAATATACTGTGAAAGATTTTTTAGGATTGGCAGTAAATCCTAGATCATTCTTTTGAGCATTAAGGTTAAGAGAATGAATTATACGATAACCATATGCCATAGGTTCGTCATTATTGCATTGCGACTTTTTGACCTATCCGAACGTTGGGTATCATTGCTAGATGGTCACATTGATTGGTATAGAAAATTGGTTCTTATATTACCATCTTAGGATTTAAACCTATGGGGTCATACACAATAGAAATTCCTACCTGATCTGATGGCTGATCTAGAGTCCTGATGACTTGAGACTCTATGTTCAAGAGTCCCACTTAACTGAGACTCTATCTTTATGGGTCCCACTGGACTGAGACTTAGAGTCATACTTATCTGAAACTCTTTGATCAAAAGTTTCATTGGTCTAGGACTCTATGATCACGAGTTTCATTTGTTTGGGACATTGAATTCAAGAGTCCCATTGGTTTGGGACTCTTCAAGAGTTTCATGTTGATGGGACTCTATTGCCTAGACACCCATCCGATTGAAACTCTATATTTATTGAAGGATTACTTAGTAATTTGATTGCTGATTAGCTTAATTTAATTAAGCGATGAGGATTCAATCAAGTCTGATCGAATTGAATTTGATTGGGTTTGATCCGATTAGGTTATGTGATGACCTAATTGTTATAGGAGTTTCAACCCTGATTTGATCCGAGGCTGGACCTAATTAATTTTTAATTTGATTAAAAATTTATTGATTTGGGTTAAGCCTAATTTGGTTGGATTTAATCCTATCTAATTGGATCTGAAAGAATTGGTTTGGTTGAAATCAATTTGGATCAAATTCAAAGTTAGTTTGAATTTGAACTCCCTGCACCACCTTGACCATCTTTGACCCACACCCTCCTCTATTTTTTATGTGAGATTTCTCATGCAGAAATAGTTGTGTGCCCCTCCTCTCTTATGCCTTCAACCTTGTCCATGTGATGGATTAGATTAGGTTTTCTTGAATTTCAAATTCAAAGTGTTTTGTTAGCACTCTAACTTCCTTCCTTATCCACTACCCATGCCATTTTGGTTTTGTCGCCCAACTTTGAATGGTTCAAAGAGTAGGAACACTGATGAGAAGTCCCTCTTCATATTTCTCATGAGGACTTGGCATTGGAAAGGGATAAGCATTAGATATGTATTTTCTAGAAGCTAGAATTGGCTGACACTTGTAATACACTTTTAGAGGCAAAATTATAATTTTAACTATAAATAATAAAATAAATTATTTTCTATCACAGATATATATTTAGTGTCTATGATATATCCCTTGAGTTAATGGTAATGATAATTCTTATTTTCAAGAGTTAAAAATTTAAGATAAAAATTTTTATTTATTAACTCATAAAATGCTTCCGACCATAGGATCATCATGAGGATGATGACTGATCCGAGAGCATGGTGTACAATTGCTTCTTTATAGTAGATGAGTCTTGAGTCTATGGTATAGAGACACCGAAGTGAGAGTATAGGTACTCATTAGAGAATGAGGGCACTGAGCGTGACCACCTCGAGCAGTCATAAGAAAGTCTACTTTCTCATCAATGACTGACTTGAAGCTGTAGTGGTGTGTCTGGCTCTTTGACTTGAGGTGCATCGATAGTTCATCTTGAGGGTGTTATAGTTTGACTACATCATAACTTGATCTCCTAGCCATTCGGAATCCTGAGGTGTATGTTGGCTATAACAAGTTTATTGTAGGAATTAGATTGCACCAAGAGGGAATCTATCTACCTCGGTAGATGAGGAGCAGCCCTATGATGATCATGAGAATCAAGTCCATAAGCTCAGGGCCATGGCAAAGTGAAATAATAGAAAGAGTTTCTATTAAGATTTTCACATCAGACTTGAATTGAATGATTAAATCATATGACAGAAATTATGGTTTGACGAGTTTACCTTAATCCTAATCTGGTCGGGGCTCAACATAGAAGAACTTAATTACATAGGTAGCTACACCAAGAGGTTTATTTTAAGTTTTGATGGGTTACCACCATATACTGCTAGGTGTCACTAATGGATTTTGGGAGCAATTAGAATGATTTAGATGATTGATCACTCTAGTTGTCTGAATCAGAAAAGTTCTGATCCATTGAAAGGTGTTTCGATGATGTCAATGATGGAGATCATGACATATCTCATTACCGTACAGAACTGAACCTAATCGAGTCACACAAATAAGGGTTTGGATCTAGATATCATCAATTGGACTAACTCAGTTCAATTGATTTGAATTAGATTCAATTAGGTTCAAGAAAATTGTGCTAGCACACGATTGAGCCTAACGTTCTCCTTTTACTATCATTAAAAATTATCTCGACTAAGCCAAATATGTTTGTACTCACTCAGGTACCTTTACTTTATCTAACTGGAGCTTGTTTAGGTCAAAAAAGGATTGTCTTAATTTATGAGATAAATTTGAGACAATACCTACCATTTTTCGTGACCTGCTAATTCTTGTCTTTTAACTTTGATCAAACATTGACCTTTGACCTTTGGACATCTGCCCATGTGTCATGCACCCACAGGAGAGCAGATAGGGGCTTGTCTCCTTGCTAGAAATTGGAAAGAAGGGGGCGCACGCCTAGGGAGACATGCGCCCATGGATAGGGACGATTGGAGTCCCATACGGATGGGACTCCAGGTTGCTTCATTGAATCAACTTAGGAAGGCATCTAAGACTCAGCTTTGACCAGTATTGGCACCACCTAAGGATGAATTGAGAGGGCTCTCATCTGATTGGATCAGGTGATGTCATTCAACTAATCAGATTTAGATCTGATTGCATGAAGAAACGTGATTGGCCGAGATGATGTGGCACTGCATTGGCGCTGCAGGGGTATGGTATGAAGGAGCAGCAGGTGCAACATGAGATCTAGCAGGACAGCGCTGGACAGCAAACATCTTATTCTATTTTGTCACTTGCAAGTGCATCAGAAGGACTTGGAATTCAAGTGGAGCAGTCACCAAAGATGTCTCCATAAGTGGAGAGAGCTCGGATGAATGAAAGAAGTTAGGAGGTCCAGTAGGAGCAAGCTAGACCTAGGATGGACATTGGGGTTGCATTGCACAAGCCTAAAAGGAACATCAGGCAATTGGAATGATATGGCTTCAAGGATATGCTTTCATATGCCCTGGTGATAGCAAACAGGGACCTCTATACCTACGAGGAGAATATGAATAGCCAGGACAAAGAAAGGTGGGTCCAAGCAATGTCCGAAGAGATGTAGTCTCTCCATAAGAATGAGACGTGACGATTGGTATAGTTGCTATAAGAAAAGAAACCCATTGGTTACAAGTGGGTTTACCAATGCAAGGAGGGGCCTTCAAAGGAGAGAGGTATCAAGTATAAGATGAGGTTAGTGGCCAAGGGATACTCTCAGAAGGAAGGCATTGACTTCAGTAAAGTATTTTCTTCAGTCATCAGGCATACTTCCATCACGATGTTGCTGAGCATCGTGGTAGCTCAGGACTTGGAGCTAGAGCAGATGGATGTCAAGATGGCATTCCTTCATGGGCATTTGGAGGAGAACATTTACATAGAGCAAGCACTGGGGTTCCAAGAGCCAAGAGCAGAAGTGAAGGTTTGTTTGTTATAGAAATTATTGTACAGGCTAAAGCAATCACCATGGCAATAGTACAAGTTATTTGACTCATATATGAGAAGCATTGGACTTTTCAGTTGCGAATATGACTCTTATGTGGATGTTAAATTTTTGGAGGATGAATTTAAAATATTCCTACTCTTGTATGTGGACAATATGCTTATAGCATGCAACAGCAGGAAAGTTGTGCAGGAACTAAAGGCAACCTTGTTTCGGGAATTTGAGATGAAGAATTTGGGGCTTATAAGGAAGATCTTAGGCATGAAAATTTTCAGAGATAGAGCAAAGAGGGTGCCACATCTATCTCAGGTAGACTACATCAGGAAGGTCTTGGAGAGGTTTAAAATGAAGAAAGTAAAATCGGTGGAGTTGCCATGTATTGGGCAGTTTAGACTCTCGAAGATGATGTCACCACAGACTGAGGTGGAGGCTCAGGAGATGAAAAGATTACCATATGCCTCTAGTGTGGAAAACCTAATGTACGCCATGGTATGTTGTAGGTCGGATATCATCCATGCAATGAGCCAGGTTAGTAGGTTCATGGCATAATCTAGTAGATAGTGCTAGTGAGCACTAAAGTGGATCTTCAGGTACTTAACAGGTACTGTTGGAGTTGGCATCTACTATGGATAGCAAGATGGAGCTGAGGAACTCTCCAACATGTCCAAGGAAGCTTGAAGGTAGATAAAAGGATTTGTGGATGCAAATTTTGGTCGAGACGTGGACTCTCGGCAGTCAATGATAGGTTTTGTACTTAGCCTGTTTGAAGGTTCAATTTCATGGAGATTGTTCTTGTAGCACATCACGGCCTTATCCACTACTGAGGAGGAATATGTTGGTGTCACGGAGGCAACAAAGGAGGCTCTATGATTGAAGGAATTAGAATTGGAGATGGGTCTCATGTAGGAGGCCGTTAGAGTGCACTATGATAGTCAGAGTTTACTGTTACTTGCTCAAAACTCTGTCTACCATACGAGGATGAAGTACATTGACATCAGGAATCACCAGATCAGAGATCTTATGGAACAAGGTAAGGTAGAGCTTGTGAAGGTCCACACCAAGAAGAATCCAACAAATATACTAACAAAAGTACTTCCATGGTGAAGGGAAATCCTGATTTTCCGGTCCAGGTTCGTCCAGATCTGATTAGATCAAGAGATATATTTCAAAAATTTTCTCTTGATCTCAATCAGATCTTGATATGTTTCAGATCTGATTCTTATTATTTTAATAAATAAAATAAAATAAGATAAATTAAATCAAATTTAATTTACCTGATTTGGGTAATCCTATTACCCTGTAGATGATCCTGATTGCAGCGGAAGGTTCTGGATCTAGCCACGCAAGCGCCTGGCCTCTACCGATATCCACTCGGGTTGGATCTGGAGATCCTCTTCTTCTCTATCACACCTCCAAAAATCAGATCTGGATCTGATCTGGAGGATCTTCAAAACTCTTTTGAAGATCTGCAGTCGTCCTTTTGCAGCAGCGCAGCCTTCTTGCTTTTGATCGCCTTTCCTTGATCTGAATCGCACCAACCTAAGTCCAAAACTCTTTTGGATGTGGAGAGCAAGGGGAGAAGAGACTATGGCATGGAGAAGGAGGGGAGAGGCAGCCTTGGGGCGTGGGGTTTCTCAATTGAATTGCATTAGAATTAGGGTTGGGCGCAGGGTCTTATTTATAGACCTCTTGTGATCCAACTCCTCTTCCTCTCAACCAATCACAACCCTTTGTGAAATCAGATCTAAATCTGATTGGTTGGAATAGAGACCCCTGGATTCCTCCTTAGAGGGTGCCTAAGACCAGTCAAACTGGATTCTTAGTAGAACTCTGATTGGAATCCAAAAGGGAGGTGGAGTCCTTGTCCAACAAGGACTCCTAGGCGCCTCCTACTTGGGCTCACGCCACCCTTGGCGTGCGCCCTTCTCCTTGCCAGGTTCTGGCAGGGGGACAGGCCCCCACCAGCTCTCCAATAGGTGCATGACATGTGGTCAAAAGTCAAAGGGTCAATGGTCAACGTTTGACCAGTCAAAGGTAGACTTTTGACCAAAGTCAAAGAACAAGAAATGGCAGGTGACCAAAAATGGCAGGTAATGTCTTATAAAATAAGACAACCTTCTCTAACTTGGACAACCTCCAGTCAGACCATATGAAGGCCTCTGATTGAGCACAAACTCCTTTGGCTCAGTCAGGACAACTTATTTGTGATAGTAAAAGAAGAACGTTAGGTTCAATCGAGTGCTAGCACGATTTCCTTGAACCTAATTGAATCTCATTCAGATCAATTGAACTAGATCAGTTCAATTGATGATCACCAGATTCAAACCCTTGTTTGTGTGACCCAGTTAGGTTCAGTTCTGTATGGTAATGGGATATGTCATGATCTCTATCATAGACATCATCGAAACTCCTTTCGATGGATCAGAACTCTTCTGATTCGAAACAGCTAGAATGATCGATCATCTAAATCATTCTAATTGCTCCCAAAATCCACCAGTGACACCTAGCAGTATATGGTGGCAACCCATCAGAGCTGAATGCGAACCTCTTGGTGCAGCTACCTGTGTGATTAAGTTCTTCTATCTTGAGCCCCGATCAGATTAGGGTTAAGGTAAACTCGTCAAACCCTAGTCTCTATCATATGATGTAATCATTCGATTCGAGTCCAATGTGAAAATCTAAATAGAAACTCTTTCTATTATTTCACTCTACCATGGCCATGGGCTTCAGGACTTGATTCTCATGATTATCATAGGGCTGCTCCTCTACCACCGAGGTAGATAGATCCCATCTTGATGCAATCCAGTTCCTACAATGAACATGCTATAGCCAACATACACCTCAGGGTTCCATATGGCTAGGAGACCGAGTAATGGTGTAGTCAAACTATAACACCCTCAAGGTGAACTGCCGATGCATCTCAGGTCAAAGAACCAGACACACTACTGCAGCATCGAGTCAGTCATTGACGAGAAGGTAGACTTCCTAATGACTACTCGAGGTGGTCACGCTCAGTGCCCTCGTTCTCTAACGAGTACCTGTACTTTCGCTCCAGTGTCTCCACACCGTAGACTCAAGACTCATCTACTAAAGAGAAGCGATCGTACACCAACCTTCCGGATCAATCACCATCCTCGTGATGATCCTATGGTCGGGAGCTGTTTATGAGTTAATAATGATTATTCATGTCTTAAATTTTCAACTCTTGAAAATATGAATTATCATTACCATTAACTCAAAGGATGTATCACAGACACTAAATACACAGGTGTGATAGAAAATAACCCATTTCATTAATTATAGTCAAAATTACAATTTTGCCCCTAGAAGTGTATTACAAGTGTCAGCCAATTCTGGTTTCTCGGGCACATTTATCTAACACATGGGACCACTTTCGTAGATGCATGAAATCAATGTGTTTGATGGACATGATAAAGTTGCCTAAAGCCTTAGGGCACCAAGGTGGAGATTAAAAAAGCAAGAGTAGTGCTCCCAAGACATGGGAGATCATGAAGGAGTTAAGGTGGTGGCTGCTGAAGGCTAGGATCAGCTAGAGTTGTATCAGCCAAGATAGATGGTTGACACATTGTCGAGCTAGCTCAAAGATGGGTCGAGCTGGCTCGGGCTGAAATCAAGCCTGCTTGGGCCAAAATCAAGTTGGCTCTCTCAATCAAATAGAGAACGTGTTTCAGGATTCTATGGCTTAATAGGCAGTCGAGCCAGCTTGAGTCTTCATCGAGCCAGCTCAAACAGGCGGACAAATAAGCACGGGGTTTTCTATTTGGCTTGGATTAGATTTAATCCAAAGGGTCTTAAGGCCTGATTTAAAAGGTCTTAAGGTGGCTAATTTGTGTATTGGGCTAAGACTTTAGTCCAAGGGGTAAGAGAATGTAAAACATGGGTGTACATAGGCTTGGGTGAGTGCTTTTATGTATGGGTTAGCCTAGGAGAATTTTTTAAGGCTGAATCATGTTGGCTTAGGGTGTCTATATATACTTTGTATATGTAATGTTTTTGATAAGTGAAATAAAAATTTCTTTTCTCCCTAAAACCCTAGCTTCTTCTCTTTCTCTCTTTGCCACCTCCATAACTTTCAATCATCTGATCTTCATCCTGCTTGCTATCATCTTCAACTTGTTTCCTCAGGATTGGTAGAAGGTGCAAGGGTTTCCACAGGTCCAGGAATAATTCATAATACCTACTAGAGAAACACCATTTGCATTAGCATTTGGAACTAAAGCAGTAATTTTAGTCAACTTATAACTTCCTTCGGTATGAGTGGAGAGTTTCAACAAACAAAATAATTTGCAAGACCTCAAAGCAAATCTCGATTTATTGAAAGAGAAATGGGAAAAGGCTCAAGTTTCGATGGCAGCTTACAAGCAAAAAGTAGCTTGGTGTTATAATTCTAAAGTTAAGAATAAGACATTTAAGATCAAATATTTAGTACTACATTGAGTTGAGATCTCTCAACCACAAAATTAGGGCAAGCTTGTCATGAATTGGGAAAGCCCTTATAAAGTTAAGAAAATTGTATGACCAGGGGCTTGTCGCATAAAGGAGTTAGGAGGAGCTACATTATCCTGACCTTTGAATTTGGAAAATCTATAGATGTACTATTAATAGCTACATTTTAATAAAAATTTTCTATTTTAATATTCTCTTTTTCTATGCAAATTAAATTATAACAGAAATGAAGGAAATCATGCAGGATTTTAGCATGCTTTTTGAAATTTTATCACAGTGGAAGCAAATATTAATTTAAAATTAACTTGTGCATGCATTGATCAAATTAGAAAACCCTACTCTGAATCTAGACAAGCTAATATGTAATTTAAAATTTAAATGCAATCGATTAGCAAATCATATTTGCTGATCGATTCGAGTTCAGAACCCAATACCTATGCACGGATTGCTGATCTCCATGATCCGAATCCACTAGAATATGCTCTAATATTATGCTCCAGCTGCACACTTGTTCAGCCTCTACGGTTGGTCCACACGGAGCTCCTGGTTTCAATCAGCTCTATCCGAGTGCTTGCTCCTCACTGGAGCCTTCGACGGCTGATCTCAATCATTCCAATTGATCACCTTCCTTCTAATCTCTCAAATAATCTAAAAAATCAGAATGCATGCTTCGGAGGATGATGAAGTAGTGTTTTAAATTTGGTAGCGATCCGATGCTCATAGCAGTCAATCTCTCCACCTGAACCTTGAGTCCCAACTCTAGTATTTTAAGCACTCAAAAATTCTGACGGTCGAAAATCCTCTCACGCCCTTTCTCTTTGAAATTTTCCCATGAAACAAATTTTCACAAGAGAACAACTCTCCTATCTACTGCACACCCACTCCCAAAAATAATTTGCATGGGCATCCGAAGAGAAATAAAAAGGGAAATGTGTAAGAAAAGAAATCTGGCGTAGGAAACTCATGTTTGACTTTTCCACCCCAGATGGATGCACCTGTTAGATATATGTGCCCTAGAAGCCAGAATTGGCTGACACTTGTAATACACTTCTAGGGGCAAAATTATAATTTTGAC
This sequence comes from Cocos nucifera, assembly GCA_006176705.1. NCBI lineage: Eukaryota > Viridiplantae > Streptophyta > Magnoliopsida > Arecales > Arecaceae > Cocos > Cocos nucifera. The sequence continues at coordinate 8,136 of QRFJ01002920.1, read as the reverse complement.
TAAAATCAATAAATGGGTTATTTTCTATCACATATGTGTATTTAGTGTCTGTGATACATCCTTTGAGTTAATGGCAATGATAATTCATATTTTCAAGAGTTGAAAATTTAAGACATGAATAATCATTATTAACTCATAAATTGCTCCTGACCATAGGATCATCACGAGGATGGTGATTGATCCAGAAGGTTGGTGTACAATCGCTTCTCTTTAGTAGATGAGTCTTGAGTCTACGGTGTGGAGACATCGGAGTGAGAGTACAGGTACTCGTTAGAGAACGAGGGCACTGAGCGTGACCACCTCGAGTAGTCATTAGGAAGTCTACCTTCTCGTCAATGACTGACTCGATGCTGCAGTAGTGTGTCTGGTTCTTTGACCTGAGGTGCATCGGCAGTTCACCTTGAGGGTGTTATAGTTTGACTACACCATTACTCGGTCTCCTAGCCATATGGAACCCTGAGGTGTATGTTGGCTATAGCATGTTCATTGTAGGAACTGGATGGCATCAAGATGGAATCTATCTACCTCGGTGGTAGAGGAGCAGCCCTATGATGAATCATGAGAATCAAGTCCAGAAGCCCATGGCCATGGCAGAGTGAAATAATAGAAAGAGTTTCTATTTAGATTTTCACATTGGACTCGAATCGAATGATTACATCATATGACAGAGAACTAGGGTTTGACGAGTTCACCTTAACCCTAATCTGATCGGGGCTCAAGATAGAAGAACTTAATCACACAGGTAGCTGCACCAAGAGGTTCGCATTCAGCTCTGATGGGTTGCCACCATATACTGCTAGGTGTCACTGGTGGATTTTGGGAGCAATTAGAATGATTTAGATGATCGATCATTCTAGCTGTTCGAATCAGAAGAGTTCTGATCCATCGAAAGGAGTTTCGATGATGTCGATGATAGAGATCATGACATATCCCATTACCATACAGAACTGAACCTAACTGGGTCACACAAACAAGGGTTTGAATCTGGTGATCATCAATTGAACTGATCTAGTTCAATTGATCTGAATGAGATTCAATTAGGTTCAAGAAAATCGTGCTAGCACTCGATTGAACCTAACGTTCTTCTTTTACTATCATAAATAAGTTGTCCTGTCTGAGCCAAAGGAGTTTGTGCTCAATCAGAGGCCTTCATATGGTCTGACTGGAGGTTGTCCAAGTCAGAAAAGGTTGTCTTATTTTGTAAGACATTACCTGCCATTTTTGGTCACCTGCCATTTCTTGTTCTTTGACTTTGGTCAAAAGTCTACCTTTGACTGGTCAAATGTTGACCATTGACACTTTGACTTTTGACCACATGTCATGCACCTATTGGAGAGCTGGTGGGGGCCTGTCCCCCTGCCAGAACCTGGCAAGGAGGAGGGCGCACGCCACCCTAGGCGTGTGCCCAAGTTGGAGGCGCCTAGGAGTCCTTGTTGGACAAGGACTCCATCTCCTTTTTGGATTCCAATTAGAGTTCTTCTAAGAACCAACTTTGACTGATCTTAGGCGCCCTCTAAGGAGGAATCCAGGGGACTCTATTCCCACCAATCAGATTTAGATCTGATTTCACAAAGGGTTGTGATTGGTTGGGAAGAAGAGGAGTTGGATCACAGCTAGTCTATAAATAAGACCCTGTACCCAACTCAGATTGAACATGAGATTGAAGCTAAGAGTTTCCATATGCCCCAAGGCTGCCTCTCCCCTCCTTCTCCATGCCAAACCACCTTCTCCCCTTGCCTCTCCACGTCCAAAAGGAGTTTTGGATTTTTGGTTGGTGCGATTCAAGCAAGAGAAAGGCGATCAAAAGCAAGAAGGCTGCGCTGCTGCAAAGGACGACTGCTGATCTTCAAAAGGAGTTTTGAAGATCCTCCAGATCAGATCCAGATCTAATTTTTGGAGATGTGATAGAGAAGAAGAGGATCTCCAGATCCAACCCGAGTGGATATCGGTAGAGGCCAGGCGCTTGCGTGGCTAGATCCAAAACCTTCCGCTGCATACAGGATCATCAACAGGATAATAGGATTACCCAAATCAGGTAAATTAAATTAAATTTAATTTATTTTTATTTATTTTATTTATTAAAATAATATTAATCAGATCTGAAATATCCCAGATCTGATATAGATCGAAGTGATAATTTTTGAAATATATCTCTTGATCTGATCAGATCTGAACGAACCTGGACCGAGAAATCGGGATTTCCCTTCAGCACCCACCTTAGATTTTCTCTCTCTAAGAAACCTTCCCATGCCCCTCTCAGATGCCTCACGAAAACCCATGTACACCTAGGGGAAAACATCTTTTAAATGGGCAATAACCAAGGGGAATTCCACATGGGTTGAGATAAGATATGGAGGTTGAACTTATTTCAACCTTCCTCTTGAATTTGAAATTCAAAATGTCTTCTTATTAAAAGGGGAATCCTGATTTTTCGGATTAGGTTCGTTCAGATCTAATTGGATCAAGAGAGATATTTCAAAATTTTTTCTCATATATCCAAATCAGATTTGATATGTTTCAGATATGATTTTATAGATTTAATAAAATAAAATAAAAATAAATTAAATCTAATTTAATTTGTACCTTTTGTTGGGTAATCAGATTATCCTATGATGATCTTACTAATTGTCTAAGGTTCTAGATCTAGCCACGCAAGTGCCTGGCCTCTACTAGTATCCACTCATGCTAGATCTGGAGATCTTCTCCTTCTTTGTCACTTCTCCAAATATCAAATCTAGATCTAATTTAGAGAATCCTCAAAACTCCTTCTGAAGATCAGCAGTTGTCTCTGTAGCAGTGCTACCTTCTTCCTTTCTTGTCACCTTTCTCTTGCTTGGATCGCACCAAACTGGAGCCCAAATTCTTTGAGGCGTGGAGAGGAGAGGGAGAACTAGAAGATGGCATGGAGGAGGGAGAGGGGCAGCCTTGGGGCATGGGCTAAGAGAGAAGTCTATAAAAGTTGGGCGCAGATAGGGTTTACATAAATCCTACTGCACCATGCAGTGCCACATCATCCCGACCAATCATGTTGCTTCATGCAATCAGATCTAAATCTAATTGGTGGGATGACATCACCTGATCCAATCAGATGAGAGCCCCCTCAATTCATCCTTAAGTGGCGCCAAGACTGGACAAAGCTAAGTCTTAGGCGCCTTCCTAAGTTGATTCAATGAAGCAACCTGGAGTCCCATCTGTATGGGACTCCAGTTGTCCCTATCCATGGGCACACACCTCCCTAAGCATGCACCCCCTCCTTTCCAATTTCTAGCAAGGGGACAAACCCCTATCTGCTCTCCTATGGGGGCATAACACATGGGCAGATGTCCAAGGGTCAAAGGTCAATGTTTGACCAAAATCAAAAGATAAGAATTAGCAGGTGACGGAAAATGGCAGGTGTTGTCTCAAATTTATCTTATAAATTAAGATAACCCTTTTCTAACCTAGACAAGCTCCAATCAGACCATGTAAAGGTACCTGAGGGAGCACAAACATATTTAACTCAGTCGAGACAACTTTTAATGATAGTAGAAGGAGAACGTTAGGCTCAATCGTGTGCTAGCACGATTTCCTTGAACCTAATTGAATCTAATTCAAATCAATTAAACTGAATTAGTCCAATTGATGATATTCAAATCCAAACCCTTGTTTGTGTGACTCAGTTAGATTCAGTTCTGTATGGTAATGGGATATGTCATGATCTCCATCATCGACATCACCGAAACACCTTTCAATGGATCAAAACTTTTCTGATTTAGACAACTAGAATGATCGATCATCTAAATCATTCTAATTGCTCCCAAAATCCACCAGTGACACCTAGTAGTATATGGTGGCAACCCATCAAAACTTAAAATGAACCTCTCGATGTAGCTACCTATATGATTAAGTTCTTCTATCTTGAGCTCCGATCAGATTAGGGTTAAGGTGAACTTGTCAAACCCTAATTTCTATCATATGATTTAATAATTCGATTCAAGTCTGATGTGAAAATCTTAATAGAAACTCTTTCTATTATTTTACTCTACCATGGCCATAGGCTTATGGACTTGATTCTCACGAACATCATAGGGCTGCTCCTCATCTATCAAGGTAGATAGATTTTCTCTTGGTGCAATCCAATTCCTACAATGAACATGCTATAGCCAACATACACATCAGGGTTCTGAATGGCTAGAAGACTGAGTCATGGTCTAGTCAAACTATAACACCCTCAAGGTGAACTATCGATGCACCTTAGGTCAAAGAACCAAACACACCACTATAGCTTCGAATCAGTCATCGATGAGATGGTGGACTTCTTTATGACTGCTCGAGGTGGTCACGCTCAGTGCCCTCATTCTCTAACAAGTACCTATACTCTCGCTTCGGTGTCTCTGTACCATAGACTCAAGATTCATCTACTATAAAGAAGTGATTATGCACCAACCTTTTGGATCAATCATCATCCTCATGATGTTCCTACGGTCGGGAGCATTTTATGAGTTAATAAATGAAAATTCTTGTCTTAAATTTTTAACTCTTGAAAATAAGAATTATTATTACCATTAACTCAAGGGATGTATCACAGACACTAAATATATTTTATGATAGAAAATAACTCATTTTATTATTTATAGTAAAAACTATAATTTTGCCCCTAGAAGTGTATTACAAGTGTCAGCCAATTCTGGCTTCTAGGGCACACATATCTAACAATCTCTTACTTGATCTAAAGTCAATTGGCTACAAATCTAAGTCCCATCTTCTCAAGATGGGCTTCAATCTTCTGTTGGCCTAATGGCTTTGTAAGTGGGTCTGCCGTATTGTCTGCAGAGTCGACTCTCTTAACCTCGACGTAACTTTTCTGGAGGTAATCGCGGATGAGGTGGTATCGCCGCTCGATGTGCTTGGATTTCTGGTGAGACCTTGACTCCTTAGCAAGGGCTATGGCACCATTATTGTCGTAGTATAGAGGGATGGCATCTGATGGCATCACTCCAATCTCTACGTAAACATTTTATACTAGAATGCCTCCTTCGCAACTTCTGACGCAGCGATGTATTTTGCTTCCATGGTGGAATCTGCTATCACTGTCTGCTTGGAACTTTTTCAACTGACAGCTCCACCATTGCACATAAACAGACTCCTAGATGTCGACTTTCGATCATCTACATCGGACATAAAATCCTAGTCTGTATATCCCTGGACTTAGGAGTTCTCCATTACCAAAGATCAACAACATATCCTTAGTTCTTCTCAAGTACTTAAGGATACATTTCATAGAAGTCCTATGTTCTTCACCTGGATTTGACTGATATCTGCTCATGACACTCACAGCATGGGCTATATCAGGTCGTGTACATAACATGGCATACATGAGGCTCCCTATTGCTGAAGCATAAGGGATCTTGCTCATGTGTTCTATTTCCTCAGGTGTGCTAGGGCACATCTTCTTGGAAAGATGAATACCATGTCTGAAGGGTACTAATCCCCTCTTAGAGTTTTTTATACTAAACCTCTTTAGCACTTCCTCTATGTACATCTTCTATGAAAGTTCTAGCATCCTATTCGGTCTATCTCTATAGACCTTAATTTCTAGAATAAAGGATGCTTCTCCTAGGTCTTTCATGGAGAATTCTTTGGACAACCATATTTTGACTATGGTCAACATGGGAATATCATTCCCAATAAGGAGGATGTCATCCACGTACAATACGAGGAAGACAACAGCGCTCCCACTGACCTTTTTGAAGACACATGGTCCTCTTCATTTTTGATGAAACCAAACAATTTTGATCACATCATTAAAATGAGTGTTCCAGCTCCGAGATGCTTGCTTAAGTCCATATATGGACCTTTTGCAGCTTGCATAACCTTATGATCAGTATCACTGGATGTGAAACCTAGCGGCTGTTCCATATAGATATCTTTCCTCAAGATATCCATTTAAGAATGCCATTTTCACGTCCATTTGCCATATTTCATAATCGAAATAGGCTGCAACAGGCAAGCAATGTGCGGATGGATTTTAGCATAGCTACTGGAAAAAGGTATCCTGATAGTCAATGCCTTCGCATGACTATAACCTTTTGCCACTAATCTAGCCTTTGAATGTCTCCACATTTCCATCTGCACCAATCTTTTTTCTTTGAAGATCCATTTACACCCAATAGGTACTATACCTTCTGGTGGATCTACCAAGGTCCAGACTTGGTTTGAGTGCATCGAGTCAATTTCTGACTGCATTGCCTCTAGCCATTTCTCAGAGTCGATATCTGATATCGCCTCGTTGTAGGTTTTGGGATCATCACCATGAGCCCCCATTACCTACGAGGAATATTTCTCTACTTCCTCTGAAATAATACCTAAGTATCTCTTCAGGAGGGACGAAAAACTCTTTTTGATCTACGAGGTGGAGGAGGTAGTGATTGTATTGGCTCAACCTGATTTGGTTCCAATTTGGTCCTTAGCTCGTTGCTCTTGTGAGACTTTCTCATCGAGCTTGATCTGCTTTCCAATGCCGCTATCTTGAATAAACTATTTTTCAAGAAAGATGGCATGTCGACTCACAATCACATTGTGGTCTTCTGGAATGTAGAAATAGTATCCTAATGACTCTTTAGGATATCCTATGAATCGAGCTCTAAAGGACCTAAACTCTAACTTATCCGCTTGTTGTCTTTTGACATGAGCCGGACAACCCCAAATTCTGAGATGACTCAGACTTAATTTCTTACCATGCCATATCTCATACGGTGTGGTAGGAACGATCTTAGAAGGAACCCTATTCAGTAAGATAAATTGAAGGTTAACAATCAATGTCCCCAAAGAAAATCAGGGAGGTCTGTGAAGCTCATCATGGATCGGACCATATCTAATAGGGTCCGATTTCTCCATTCTGAAACTCCCATTGAGTTGAGGTGTTCCTGGTGGAGTCCATTGAGAGACTATGCCATTTTTCTTGAGATAGTCTAGAAATTTCCGGCTAAGGTATTCACCTCCTCGATCTGATCGAAGAACCTTAATGGGTTTTTCTATTTGTTTTTCTACTTCATGTCTGAATTCTTTAAACTTTTCAAAAGCTTCAGACTTGTGTCTCATAAGATACACATACCCATACCTAGACAAATCATCGGTAAAGATAATGAAGTAGACAAAATTGCCTCTAGCCGGCACATCAAATGGGCCGCACACATCAGTATGTACTAGGGCAAGGAGATCTGTGGCCCTTTCCCCATGTCCTAACAAAAGGGAGTTTAGGTCATTTTGCCTGAAGACAAGATTCACAAATTGGATATGACTCAAAAGTCAATGGACTCAATAGCCCATTTTTCTCTAATTTGTTAATCCTATCTTCTGCTATATGACCTAATCTCAGGTGCCATAGATATCTATCATTTGGACTATCCCTAGGTCATTTGGCATTCACATTTTGCTCGATAGTTAAAATAGATACATCAATATGTAGCTGATAAAGACCATTAATAAGAAAACCATTTGCAATTTTATTTCTTTCATAAAGAATGTTACAATGGTCCTTAAAGAAGGTAATCACATAGCCTTCTTGTGCTAAGCATGAAATAGAAATCAAATTCCTGCTAGCTGCAGGCACATAATAATAAATCTTTTAAAAACTAAGTCTAAACCAGATGGTAATCGAAGAGGGTATGTTCCCACACCTACTGCAGCAACTCTTGCTCCATTTCGATGTGTAGGATCATGTCTCCATCCCTCAGCCTCCTGCTATCCTCAAGATCCTGCATGGAAGTGCACAGATGAGCACTAGAACCAGAGTCAAGCACCCAACTGGATGCAGAAAAAACCGTAAGGTTAGACTCAATAACGAGCATACCTCCAGAAGGACCTTCCTTCTTGTTCTTCAGGGTGGCCAGGTAAGTAGGGCAGTTCCGCTTCCAATGGCCGTCGCTTTGCAATGGAAACACTTTTCTTTGACATCGGCCTTCTTCTTCGGCTCTGCCTTTTCTTCTTTGTCCTTCCACCTTTTGCTTTTTTACAGACTTCTTTTTCTTTCCATAAGACTTTCTTTTGGAAGAAGTCCATTCCATAGCAAGAACTGAGCCTTTAGAACCTTTCATAGAAAGCTCAGCGGTAACCAGCATATTCATTAATTCGGCCAAGAAATTTTGAAGTTTATGC
>QRFJ01002919.1:0-185969 GCA_006176705.1 Cocos nucifera | reverse complement strand
TTGGATGCTTATGGGCTGGAGGATTGAGTTGGGCTCAATATTGGATTACGGTGAGAGAACCAATAGGGAACCCAGTCTAGTGCAAATGCGTGGTCTGACTTAACTAGGGAGTGGATCAATATTCCCGGATACCGGTGAGATTCCTATGGAATTAGAGGACCAAGTTTGGGCACACATGATTAGAGAATCAGCCTGTGCAACAAGCAGTTGTTCACCATTGGTACCCATCACACCATTAACTGTTAGGTGAGGGTGATGAGTCAGTAATAATTTGGTGAGACCCCACCATCCACTAGCAAATTCCATCAACAATCGCGGAGATTTTGCGCATTCTCATACAGAGGGAGTGTCGGATCCGAGAACTAATAGTGAGAGCTAATTGTTTAAAAAAAAATTAAAAAAAAATCCTCTAACAAATTGAGTCAAGTCAAAATTATAGTATCTAACTAGACATCCTTCTGACCTCTCTACGAGGGAATGTCTGCGTCCAACCCACTGGCACTTTCCTAACGACACACATAGACGACTGACCTAAATTCATAACAGGATTGGCTCAGGACTACAAAATTATTTTGGCGATTCAGAATGTTAACAATGTATTAGGACCACGTCGCACCCTCCCATCCTTACCAGTCGTCCATGCCACTGAACAGAGAGCGTCTCGTGCGCTCAGAGAAGATGACGAAGACAATAAGGCCAGATACTTACAGTTGGCTCGATGTCTGAATGAGCTCACGAGCCAACATCATGAAAGATAATCCGGGACTGTCTCGCCAAATGTTGGCTTCACTTGCCTAATAGACATGGTTGCGTCTTCCCGGTGCAACTGAGCCACTGTATCCAGCCGAGAACAATCAACCCCGGGAAGGGCCCGCACGTCTACAATGGTGGAAGACCTCGGACTTAATCTTTTCTTAGGGAGAATTGATTCAGGTCTCATTAAACTAGACTTGGCTTAGTCATAACAATTATGACTAACCTAGTGGCATGGGTCAGCTCGGATTATTGACCACCTCAGATCAGAACTGTGTCAACAGATATGGCCAGGTAAGTGAGACCGGTGGAAGGAATATGCCGTTAACTCGCACAAGAACGCATTCAGGTCGAGTAGCTTCCAATTAAAAACCAGTCGGTCGTCTGTGCCAAACTTACCTTAGACACCAAATTGTTGAGTCAGAACCAATTGGGTTAGCCTACAATCCAGACTCTAACCTCTGAGCCTAATTAGGTCTTGCTTGATCGTGACTCGATCTTGACCCAGACTTAATCCTATTAGGCTGGTCAATTTAAGCATTGTTGATCCCATCTAACCAACTCTTGATTCGGTTTGATCAACCGCTTAGACCTAATTGAGCTACCCAAGCCCGAACCCAGTATTATGAATATGTCTTAGATCTGAAATTCTCAATTTTAGACCTAATTAATATTCCATAAACTTAATTCTTAATTAAGTTGGGTTCATAAACAAAATATGCACAATAAATCCTAGGGTTTCAGGATCTAGGGTTTTGCAGAAAGTAAGTTTTGGGTTTCTGATTAAGGACGAACACGCAGCACCCCTACACGTCATAAGAACACCCCATCGAATGGGAAGAGAGGGCCTTTAAACCCTTCTTCGTTCTTATGACCGGACGGCCAAGAGGAACGCCTTAATCAGGAACATGTCAAATACTACAAAACAGTTATAGATCTATATCATATATCTCATATACAAATTTAGATCTAATCAAGGCATATTTTGCATACATCTCATGTATCAAATCATGCATGTTTTCAGATCTAAATTATCACATAATAATCTAAAAAATTAGATTTAAATTGATCTAATCAAAATAAATTCTAATCTAGACAATTATGTAGAACTATTCTACAACTAGTCTAGTCATGCATCTATCATATCTCATATGATATTTAAAATTAAATAATTTTTATTTGCTGTTTATCAGATGTTATTATAACACTTATAATATCAGAAAATAGTAAATAAGAAGATCTAAAATATGATTTAATCATATTAAATCAAAGACATGCAAAACTATTCTATAGAACTATTCTATTCTAGAACTAGTCATGCATATCTTCATGTTCTTAGATCCAAATCATTTAATTTTAATTTTTCTGATTTCAGATCTGATCACATCTCATGTGACATCTGAAATCACTTTATTTTTAATTAAAATAAAATTAAAATCAGATCTAAACAATTTTAGAACCATGGCTCTGATACCAGTTGAAGGGAAATCCTGATTTCCCGGTCCAGGTTCGTCCAGATCTGATTAGATCAAGAGATATATTTCAAAAATTTTCTCTTGATCTTAATCAGATCTTGATATGTTTCAGATCTGATTCTTATTATTTTAATAAATAAAATAAAATAAGATAAATTAAATCAAATTTAATTTACCTGATTTGGGTAATCCTATTACCCTGTAGATGATCCTGATTGCAGCGGAAGGTTCTGGATCTTAGCCACGCAAGCGCCTGGCCTCTACCGGTATCCACTCGGGTTGGATCTGGAGAACCTCTTCTTCTCTATCACACCTCCAAAAATCAGATCTGGATCTGATCTGGAGGATCTTCAAAACTCTTTTGAAGATCTGCAGTCGTCCTTTTGCAGCAGCGCAGCCTTCTTGCTTTTGATCGCCTTTCCTTGATCTGAATCGCACCAAACTAAGTCCAAAACACTTTTGGACGTGGAGAGCAAGGGGAGAAGAGAGTATGGCATGGAGAAGGAGGGGAGAGGCAGCCTTGGACGTGGGAAATCTCTATTCAATTCAAGACTTAGGATTAGGGTTGGGCGCAGGGTCTTATTTATAGACCTAAGCTTGTGATCCAACTCCTCTTCCTCTCAACCAATCACAACCCTTTGTGAAATCAGATCTAAATCTGATTGGTTGAAAAAGAGACCCCTGGATTCCTCCTTAGAGGGCGCCTAAGACCAGTCAAACTGGATTCTTAGTAGAACTCTGATTGGAATCCTAAAGGGAGGTGGAGTCCTTGTCCAACAAGGACTCCTAGGCGCCTCCTACTTGGGCTCACGCCACCCTTGGCGTGCGCCCTTCTCCTTGCCAGGTTCTGGCAGGGGGACAAGCCCCCACCAGCTCTCCAATAGGTGCATGACATGTGGTCAAAAGTCAAAGGGTGAATGGTCAACGTTTGACCAGTCAAAGGTAGACTTTTGACCAAAGTCAAAGAACAAGAAATGGCAGGTGACCAAAAATGGCAGGTAATGTCTTACAAATAAGACAACCTATTCTGACTTGGACAACCTCCAGTCAGACCATATGAAGGCCTCTGATTGAGCACAAACTCCTTTGGCTCAGTCAGGACAACTTATTTATGATAGTAAAAGAAGAACGTTAGGTTCAATCGAGTGCTAGCACGATTTCCTTGAACCTAATTGAATCTCATTCAGATCAATTGAACTAGATCAGTTCAATTGATGATCACCAGATTCAAACCCTTGTTTGTGTGACCCAGTTAGGTTCAGTTCTGTATGGTAATGGGATATGTCATGATCTCTATCATAGACATCATCGAAACTCCTTTCGATGGATCAGAACTCTTCTGATTCGAACAGCTAGAATGATCGATCATCTAAATCATTCTAATTGCTCCCAAAATCCACCAGTGACACCTAGCAGTATATGGTGGCAACCCATCAGAGCTGAATGCGAACCTCTTGGTGCAGCTACCTGTGTGATTCAAGTTCTTCTATCTTGAGCCCCGATCAGATTAGGGTTAAGGTGAACTCGTCAAACCCTAGTCTCTGTCATATGATGTAATCATTCGATTCGAGTCCAATGTGAAAATCTAAATAGAAACTCTTTCTATTATTTCACTCTACCATGGCCATGGATTTCTGGACTTGATTCTCATGATCATCATAGGGCTACTCCTCTACCACCGAGGTAGATAGATCCCATCTTGATGCAATCCAGTTCCTACAATGAACATGCTATAGCCAACATACACCTCAGGGTTCCATATGGCTAGGAGACCGAGTAATGGTGTAGTCAAACTATAACACCCTCAAGGTGAACTGCCGATGCATCTCAGGTCAAAGAACCAGACACACTACTGCAGCATCGAGTCAGTCATTGACGAGAAGGTAGACTCCCTAATGACTACTCGAGGTGGTCACGCTCAGTGCCCTCGTTCTCTAACGAGTACCTGTACTCTCGCTCCGGTGTCTCCACACCGTAGACTCAAGACTCATCTACTAAAGAGAAGCGATCGTACACCAACCTTCCGGATCAATCACCATCCTCGTGATGATCCTATGGTCGGGAGCTGTTTATGAGTTAATAATGATTATTCATGTCTTAAATTTTCAACTCTTGAAAATATGAATTATCATTACCATTAACTCAAAGGATGTATCACAGACACTAAATACACATGTGTGATAGAAAATAACCCATTTCATTAATTATAGTCAAAATTACAATTTTGCCCCTAGAAGTGTATTACAAGTGTCAGCCAATTCTGGCTTCTAGGGCACATATATCTAACAGGAATGGAAGAGTCTTTCTTTTTAGCAATTCCCAGGTCAGCAGAAATTAAAAAACATTCTTTTACCAATCTGAACATTTATCTAGAATGTTGTCATAAATCCCGCGATCGTAGATTATTACACTACAACTAAAAATTTAAAGAGGATTTAAATGATCTCAATGCATATTTTAAATCAAACTAAATGCATAAAAGCATCAATTATGATAAAATATATATGAACAGGTATAATTATTCTAGGACAACCATCATTACATAGAAGATACTTTCCACTATGTCAGGGCAACCTTTATAGAATAATATATACATCATAATTTTATTATGATAAATAAAAATATGATCTCATCATATAAATAACATGCTAATAAAAAAATTATATCATACTTTTTATTTATGCCATTATATTATAAGCAAAGCATTATATGATTTAACCTAATAAGGCTTGCTCTGATACTACTAAAAGGATTGATGTACAGGATGGAAGCACAGATTTTAAAGCAAAATTATGAAATCATACAAACCTAACCTGAACTCTAGGACCATCTTATTAGCTATTAAATCATATAACATGCATTTGTAATATAAAAGAAAGTATTAGAACATACCTCTTATCGCTAAACCCTAAATTGTCCCTAATTGTCGGTAGCAGTCCGTTAGGGGTTCCACCAGGTGCCCACTTGTTCACCCTCCAACCTTGATCCACATAGAGACTTGATCAAGACACCAGCACCTCTGATTTATATAATTAAAATTCTAATAATAAGAACTTTAATTAAAAGGGCAAGACCTTTCTTAGCCTTTCTCTCACCTTCCTTACCTCTCCTTACCTATCTTTCTTTTTCCTTGTCTTCTTAATTTTTCCTCCTAATATCTTTATCTTAAGATGACTTCTAATTATTATAAGGATAAAGTTTGGACAAGAGAAGGAAAGCAAAAAAAATTGGACAATAAAAAACACTTGTAAGAAAGAAAGATAATTTTCACAACCCTCGGACTCTTGGTGCGCATCCTTATTTATAATGTGCGTAGGGATGCCAACTCATTTTCTCGCACCCTTTCTATAGAATTATCTCATGTCCCTTCAGTCTATCTCATACCTAATCAAATAATAATGACATTTAGACTTAGTCCAAGAGGTGTCTTAAAGTGGAAGGACTCTTGGACTAATTCTACGTAAGTTATTTATGAAGAGTCGCAAGCTTTCATTTTTGGCGCCACCCTGATATAACCATTAGATCAGATAAGAAGGCCATCCAATGGCCTTGAAGTGGGATGCCCATTCAGAAAACATGGCGTGGAGATGATATTTGAATAGTCAAAGTCCCAAGGGACTTTGACTTGGTCCAAGAGGTGTCAAGGATGAGAGGGCGGTGAGGAGTCTTAGGCGGCAAGGAATCCTGGGCGACAAAGAGTCCCTTCTCAAAAAAATAATGGAGTCTTTAATCTATAGAAGGACTCTTCTGTGCCCCATATTTGATGTCCATGCCCATTTGAAAAATTTATGTGACATAAAAATAGAAAAAGTCAAAGAAGGTAGGTGCCAACTAAATCCCATGCGCCAAAAACTCTTTGTGCATGAAAGATTTCCCACGTGCAAGAGAGAGACTCTCTGGCATGTGGGATTCTAGTATGTGGTGCCCCAACTAAAGTCCAATCAGTCTAGGTTAATCCAATTCAAGACCAAATCCTATTTGGCTTAAATCGGACCTTAATTAGCCCAAATCAAAAACCGATTCGAATCCAATTTGAATCTAGGTGCTAGGGTTTGCTACATATGCTAGCATGTTCATCTTGCAAACATGGTCTAATCCAATTAGATCCTTCAATCAATTCTCTTTGTGTGTGATCTATTGGATTCTACATCTAACCAGCAGTGAGTCTGGGTGTGATTTGATCTAATCTGGTTAGAACTTATCCAAACCAATTTAGGTCAAAACTAGCCAACCCAATTTGACTTAATTTAGAACACTTTCTAATTTAATGATCAAATTAAAATTTTAATTTGATCGAACCCACAAGTCATGATTGACGTCTAGCAATATATCGTGACTTTTCGAAAGATATGAAATTTTGATAAAAATATCAAAAATATCCTTCAATGAAAAAATACCATGCAACTAGATCCTTCGATCTCCCTGCATCCTGAATATGACTCTGGGTATGAAAATATGTCAATCCCAATATCATATTCATTTCTCTTTCAATCTTATGATGATGATTCATTTAATGAAATATTAAAAACCATTTCTAATTTTTATCATGCTTTGATCAAAGTCTTCCTGAATCATCATTTGTTCGAAGCAAGTAGGATGCTATTTTCTCTTACCAGGAGTGATCGATTCCGTGTTAACCTACTCACAACCTTCATATATAATCTACCATATCCAGATCATCCCATACATGACTGAGTCATGAATGAGTATGAACCAAAATATGGATTCATATATATAAGATTCTATGGTAGTTTCAGGTCAAAGGATTATATGTCCAATTCTACTATGAGAACCATCTATTGACATGTAGAAAAGACTCCATTAGATATTCTCAACTTGGATCAATTCAATGAATTCATTCTCTAATGAGCATCCACATCTTTGTATTAGTGTCATACACAAGTGATTGTGAGATCAATCATCCTCTCAATTGAGCATACAAAAGATGTGCTAGTCTTACCACAAACATTGATCCCCAACTCAATGTTCTATCAATCAGGAATGTTTAAATTAGGGTTTTAAGGTTTTAGATCTCATTGGTATGATCTCATCATAATCCTAAAACTATAGCCTTAATTTATGGGATTCATCATAATCTTAAATAAATAATAAGACACTGCATATGATGAAATAATGTCTTTATTTATTTTAAAATATCATTACATGAGTTTGGAAGACAAAGAACAGCCCAAAAAATTGATTGGCTTAAGGGCATATTTCTTTCACTAGTCTCAGTGAAAGTGAAAGATAAAAAGTATAGAAAGTCAGATTTTCAAGACTCAGGAGACTGAGCTGACCAGTCAAAAATTGAGCCGACCGAGTGACTGTAATGGCTAATTTTCTGCACTACTTCAAACAGCTAGTTTTTCACTCCAATGGCTATTTCAATCCTTCCAATGACCAAAACTCCTTCTCTAGCCACTTTCAAATATATAAAAGGCTAAAGACTCAATGGAGAAAATAATGAGTGTATTAAAAAGAAAAAATTATTAGATTAAGTGAGGTTTATTGAATACCATTTGGAAAGGAAGAAAAGAGAGAAATTAGTGCATAGAATTGAGAGCTTTCAAAGAGAAATCTTCTCCAACCTCATCCTCATCCTCTTAAGCATTAATTGAAAAGAGTAACGCATCACAAGAGCAATCCTTCAACATCTTCTTCAAGCTTTGAAAGAGTTTTTATTTTCTATTTTTTTTAGCTGAAATTATATATCTTATATTTTATTTCTTTACAAGTTTCTTTGGGAGAAACAAACTTAGAGATTAGGCCAGTCCAAGCTCGTAAATGGATATTATATAGGTTTTGGTTGGTTGGCCCAAAAAATCAACTAGGTTGTTAGTGAACCCGAAAAACTAATGGTGTAAGATTTTGGTTGGTGCTCTTGGAAAAATCAATTGAGTTTATTTGTGAGCCCAGAAAAACAAACATACTATAATCAAGGATAAATTATAGTAAAATTCTCAAGGATAGCTTGGAAAGTAGACATAGGAGCAGGTTGCTTCGAGCCACTATAAATCTCTTTGTCTATGTGGTGTGATTGCTTGATTTACTTTCTTACTTATTTATTTTACATACTTATATTATTGGAAATAGTATCCCAAAGTCAATCATCAGTCTATTGATGATTGAGCTATTTTATGTAATTATATATGAATTATTAATTGAATAAAATTTATTCTAGCTTTTCATCATATATCTTTCATCTTCTAATGAACTCCTATCTATTGTGATGAAGTCCTAAGGATTATTTAGAATCGACAAAGGAGAATTTATCGTTTAGTCCTTAAATTATTCGCAACCAAATGATATGTTGTTACCAAGGATAATAACATCTATCGAATATAGGTCATTGTGTGCCATATAGGTTGGTTATCCTGTTAACCAAGAAGTGTGGAGACACTGGTATGGCATACAGGTGAGATGTAGGGATATATTTGCACTGAATGTGACCAACTCCAGAGCTTTTTTGTTGTCAAAAATTGCTTTGATAGAATATGGACATAAGTGTCTCTCCAACTTGAGATCACCACTGTGACTTCTAGGCAACTCACCGTGCTTTGGTGCCAGACTATCTGAATTTTTAATTTAGTGATGGAAGATTTTTGGGTATAGTCAAGTACTTGAGAAGTCGGTGCGTGAGTCAAGATGAGATTGACCACTCCTGAACTTAGGAGCTATGTTCAATAGTATTTCAATTTAGCAAAGCCTTGGCCAGAGTAGTCCTAGTGAGGGGTCATAGGACTAATTGCTTTGAAACATAATTTGGATGTATCTTCCAGGGTTGATAGTTAAACCCTTAGTCATTCTATGCACCGAGGTCAAAGGAATGAATCATGCAGTAACGATATTCACATAGATTTTGAATGTTGTAATTATACTATTCGACCTACCTAGATATTGGGTATCATTGCTAGATGATCACTTTGATTAGTATAGAAAATTGATTTTCATGCTATCGGCTTAGGTTCAAACTTACGGCGTCACACATACTAGAGATTCCTACCCAATCTAATGGCTGATCAAGAGAAGTTTAATTAGTGATTTAATCAATAATTAACTCAACTTAATTGAGTGATTATTTTTGGATCAAGATTAATTGAATTGGATTCATTTGGATTTGACCTGATTAGGTTATAAGATGATCTAATCGTAAAGGAGGTTTAATTTCTAATTTGATCAGGGATTTGGCTCAATTGATTTCTAATTTGATTAGAATTTAACTAAGCCTGATTAAGCCTAAATAAGTCGAGTGTAATCTAGTCTAATTGGGCCTAACCAATTTGGATTGGATTGGTTTGATTGGAGGACAAATAATGAGACTAGTTTGACTAGTCTTTCCATGCACCACATCACCAAGATTTGCGCCATCCTTTCTCCATGAGATAGATGTTTCTCATGAAGTTTTCTACGCAAGGGAGGGTGTGCACTCTCCCTTCTCATGCACCTTATGGATTGGTTTGATTTGGTTACCAATTGAATTCGAATGGGATTTGAATTTGAATGGATAACCACTTGATCTAAACCAACCCCTCATGCCTCCCATGTTTTTTGTGCGCTTGTATAAAATGCTGGATTTTATGGATGTGCGAATAAGAGAGGAAGAGAAAAAGAGAGAAGGAAAGGAAGATCAAAAAAGGAGTTTCTGATCTTGTGCGTGAGCTCTTCCATGTAAGAAAAAAATCAAAAAAGAAATAGAGTTCTAGGTGCAAGGGATTTGGATGAGAGCATACCCTAGAATCTATCTAGGGTTTGGAATTTAGATCTATGAGTTATGAGGGTCATGACTTCATAGATCTAGGTGGAGAACCTCCTCAACTTCTCATCTACATTCATTGGGATTCGGAGCATCCAAAGATCCGATGAAGAAGATCAAAAGAAGTTTGATCTAATTTAGCCGTTGAAGGTTTTTGCTGAGCTAGCACTTGAAAAGAGCTGATCGGAATCAGGACCACATGTGGATTATTTGTGGAGGCCAAATGCATATGTGGCTACATCACGGACTTCAGATGTACATAGAGGAGATCAGATTGCGGCATTCTTCTACCAATGAAAAGGTAACTTATTCTGAACACGTAGAGCAGTAAAATAGTTTTACTATGGATTTTGTTTTTATTTTTTGATATGCATGCATATATAATACATTAGATCTTGTAGCGTTTAGGGTTTTCAAATTAGATTTGTAGCTTTTCATTATTAATATAATTAATAATTGTTAGGGTTAAACCTACTTTCCTACTGAAGTTTGGCTTGGTGTTTTGTCTCAGGAAGATCTCGTGATGGCTGTCCTCCAATCGACTCAACAAACTCCTTTTGGATGAACTCCTCTAGGATAAACTTCTTTCGGATGAACTCTCCTAGTATGAACTCCTCCAGGATGAACTCCCCTAGGATGAACTTCTTCCGTATGAACTCCTTCCGGCATAACTCCTTCCTCATTGAACTTCTGCAATCTATAAAGAGTGGCAGACCTCTGCATTCTCGCACCAAGAGCTTTGGATACGTGAGCGAAAGAGCCTTCTCTCCACCTTATTAACCTCCAAGCATTCATGAAAGTAGTAGAGCTTCAAAGGAAATGATTGAGTTGCAAAAGTATCATGGTCATCCACAGCCGCCAACCAAGCTCTTGCCGATCAATCTCCATCCGATCACCAGATAAGTTCCTTCCAGCCAAACTCCTTCCGACCAAACTCCTCCAATTTTTTGGACTCCCTCAATGACACCCCAATCAGACCTCCTCTAATGGATCTCCTTTCGAACTACCCATAGTCGAATTCCTTCCAAACTCCTCCAGTGGATCTTCTCTTGGATTCCTTCTGGATGATCTTCTTTCAGACGATCTTCTTAGTTGTACTCTCACCGAACGAACTTCGTCAGTCATCCTCATTTTGGATGATCTCCTCCAGTTGGGTTCCTCCATCCAATCTCTTTCTAGGTGATCTCCTCTAGGCGAAATTATTATGAATGAGCTCCTTTTAGTTGCTAGAAAAGTTTCCTTCAGTCGACTTTCTTCCAATCACCCAGAAGGATCTCACCATCCACATGAAGTCGACTACCAACTTAATACAAATCAACATACAAGGAGTTCGAACTACTCTAGAACTAATGTAACCTGAAGCTCTTCACTGCCAATGCCTACTCTATTTGAACTTCAACTATTAAATTCTAATAGACTAGCACATTACGACAACAAACACTATCCTCCGTAACAAACTCCATGTGGCCTGAATGACTCATTACTAGATGGTTATGATTGTCACCATCAGTTTATTATAGACTCCGTCTATAAAAGGATCCCTCTAGATATGTTTTCTAAAAGCTCTCATTCTCCTTTCCATTGCTCTGCTCCTTAATTTTTGAGCACTCCATTTTTGTTGGTCGGAAGAGCTAACTTGACCATTGGAGGATTCTACCAGAGCCATCACATCTGGCTTCGATCAGGGCTTTGTTTTGTAGGTCACCGATGGTGGCCTCATCTTTCTCAACTCCAGCTCACTCCGACGTCAACCAGATTTCGCACTAATAGGATTGGTGCTAGAGGAAGGGTACTCTGAGCCCTTATTCTAAAAGGAGTGCCTAGTTGATTTCACCTACCTTTCTTTCTCTTTTAATTCCTCGAATCTACTTCTATTTGACCTCTTTTTGCTCTGGAGAATGCCTTCAAAGAAGACAACCACCTAGTGGTCTACTACTTCCACCGCTAGATTCAAGCTAGATCCACCCATCCCGGCCCCATCATCCACTCTCCAACCTCCTCCACCAATGGCCATGGTGGACGTAGAGCAGTTCAACCTACTAATCCAGCAGATCAGGAGCCTCACTGAAGTAGTGTAGGCCATGCGACAATAATAAACACCGGCATCAATTCAGTCAGAGAGAGCTTCATCAAAATATCAAGATTCGATGTTGGGACATCCTACCTGGGCTAGTCATCGATCAACCCTCAAAAAGGGAAAATAGAAGGCGAAGAGCCCTTGTTCTGATCACGACTCCACCCCCAAAAGATCCCTGCTACTATTTAGCCAGAGGATCCTTAAGATTCATGATTGAAAAGATCTCAATCAAAAGCTTCAAGAGATGAATTGGTGGATTGAAGAACTCTACCATGCTGCCCCTATCCACATCAACAACATTTGCATCGACCCTCCATTTTCTCTTTGGATCATGCAGGATTCCATCCCGTCGAACTTCAAGCTCCCTCAGTTTGAGACTTATGACTGGACCTTAGATTCGGTCAATCACCTTGAAGCACTTTGGATCATGATGCTACTCCATGGTGCATCAGATGCCATTCTATGCCAAGCTTTTTCCTTTACTCTGAATAAAGCAGTAAGAAAATGGTACTCGGATCTTAAATCGGGTACAAGTTACTCCTTCAACCAAATAAGCCATTAGTTTGTGGCTCACTTCATAAGTAGCCAACATCCAAGGAGAGGTTTAGACTCCCTCATCAACATCAAGCAGAAGGAAGGAGAGTCCATCCGAGCTTATGTCAACCGCTTTAACGCTGTTGCGCTGGAGGTCTGAAATCTAGACCAGTCTGTTGTAATGGCTGCACTCAAGGATAGCCTTCAGAATAATAATCTACTCTTCTCCTTGGAGAAGAAGTACCTCCAAGACTTTGTCGACATGCTAGCTCGGGCTGAAGGCTATGCTCGTGCAGAAGAGGCCTTCAAATTAAAGGACAAAGAAACTACTGAAGAGCAGCAAATAGGAGAATCTATTAAGCCTGCATTCATGGATAAGCCGAGTGAAGCTCAGTCGTGCTCCAAAATCCCTTTCGAGTGCAGACGAGCCCAAACTTCTCCCCAAGCTCATCGACTAAGAAGCTCAGATAGAAGGACAAGACGAAGCTCCCCTCCTAAAAGATTAGATAGCTACACTCCTTTGAATGTTTCAAAAACCCAAGTCTTGATGGAGATAAAAAATCATCTACGGAGACCAGAAGGATTGCAGTCTCCCCCAAACAAGCATAATCGGAATAAATACTACCTCTACCATCATAACCATGATCACGATACTGAAGAATGTATCCAACTCCAGGACGAAATTGAGAAGCTCATCAGACAAGGTCGATTGGACTGCTTTTTGAGGCATCGATCAGAAAGGAGGAAGGATCGGTTGAGAGCTCTTCCGCAACTAGAGCAGTCTCGAGGGGAAGAGTCTTAAGGAGATCGACATCCACTAGGAATTAGCAACACTATGATCAGGGGACATCGGCAAGAAAAGATATAGAGGAGCTACACAATGTCAACCTTAAAATTTTGAAAACTTGCAATATGTAATATCGTTAGCCATTTTTCAATAAAGAATTATTATTTTAACATTCCTATCTTTTGTGAACTATAACAGGAAAAGATTAAGCTAGACTTCTTTCTTAAGCTAGATAGAGGGCTTCTGGTATAGGAGATAAAATCTTCTTCAACCTCGATTGGAGATAAGATCTCTTTCGAGCTTCAATTTCAATAGGAGATAAGATCTCCTTCAACCTCAATAGGAGATAAGATCTCCTTCAACCTTCAACAGGAGATAAGATCTCCTTCAACCTCAATAGGAGATAAGATCTCTTCCAAACTTTAACTTCAATAGGAGATAAGATTTTCTTCAACCTCAATAGGAGATAAGATCTCCTTCAACCTCAGCTAGAGATAAGATCTCTCCCGAGTTTTAACTTCAATAAGAGATAAGATCTCCTGCAACCTTGGCTAAAGATAAAATCTTCTTTGAGCTTCAATCTCAATAGGAGATAAGATTTTCTTCAACCTCGACTGGAGATAAGATCTTTCCCAAGCTTCAACCTCAACAGGAGATAAGATCTCCTTCAACCTCGACTGGAGATAAGATCTCTTCCAAGCTTCAACTTCAATAAGAAATAAGATCTTCTTTAACCTCAATAGGAGATAAGATCTCTTTCAACCTCAGTTGGAGATAAGATCTCCTTCGAGCTTCAACTTACATAGGAGATAAGATCTTCTTCAACCATAATAGGAGATAAGATCTTCTTTAATCTCAACAGGAGATAAGATCTTTTCCGAGCTTTAATTTTAATAGAAGATAAGATCTCCTTCAATCTTAATAGAAGATAAGATCTCCTTCAACCTCAATAGGAGATAAGATCTCTCCCGAGCTTCAACTTCAATAGAAGATAAAATCTCCTTCAACCTCAATAGGAGATAAGATCTCCTTTAACTTCAACAGGAGATAAGACCTCTCCTAAGCTTCAACTTCAACAAGAGATAAGATCTCCTTGAACCTCAATAGGAGATAAGATCTCTTTCGAGCTTCAACTTCAACTGAAGATAATATCTCCTTCAATCTCGACTAGAGATAATATCTTCCCCGAGCCCCAACCTCAATAGAAGATAAGATTTTCTCAATCTCGGCCAAAGATAAAATCTCTCCCGAGTCTCAACAAGAGACAGAATCTTCCTCGAACTCCAATAAGAGGTGAAGTCTCCCTAAAACTTAGAAGAAGAAGAATAGAGCGCTTGGAGGCAATGAAGAACGAAGGAAGTAGAAGAAAGATCTAGGCAAAAAATAAGGAGTCGAAGGGATGGAGAAGGAGTTCAAATAGCTAGAGAAATCAGAGATGGTTATAATTACAGACCTCCTCTAGTCAATTTTGATCTACTGTGTGTCCAGTCCATCATGCTAATCCCTGACGACTTGGCAAAGCAATAATGGTACCATACCTAGAGTAGAGATAAAGTGGAAGTTTCGAAAATTATCTTTTTGGATCATCTCATATTTAAGAAGCTTCGGTGCTAGTGCCATAAATGCAAAGGCTCTCCATCAAACGAGTGCAAAACCCGAAAAAAAACTTTGGTAGTCATCTTTTTTATATTTCCTTCCTTTGAATTTCGAACTTGAGAGTAGGAGGACTATTATTGGGGTTAAACCCACTACTGTTGAAGTTCGGTTTGGTGTTTTATCTCAAGAAGATCCTGAGATGGCCATCCTCCAATTGACTCAACAAACTCCTTTCAAATGAACTCCTTCAGGACAAACTCCTTTCGGATGAACTCTCCCAGGATGAACGCCTTTAGGATAAACTCTTCCAAGATGAACTTCTTTTGTATGAACTCTTTCAGGATGAACTCTTTGTAGCAGAACTCCTCCTTCCTAGACAAACTTCTGCAATCTGCAAAGAGTGGCAGACCTATGCATTCTTGCATCAAGAGCTTTGGATACATGAGTGAAAGAGACTCATCTCCCCCTTATTAACCTTTGGGTGTTCATAAAAATAGCAGAGCTTCAAAGAAAATGATTGAGTCACAAAAGTATCATGGTCATCCATAGCCGCTAACCAAGCTCTCATCGGTCAATCTCCATCCGGTCACTAGATAGGCTCCTTCTGGCCAAACTCCTCCAATCTTCTAGACTCCCTCAGTGATGCCCCAGTCAGATCCCCTCCAGCGGATCTCCTTTCGAACTACCTACAGTTGGATTCCTTCTAGACTCCTTCAGTGGATCTTTTCCTGGATTCCTTCCAGACAATCTCCTTCTGGACGATCTTCTTAGTTGTACTCTCACCGAACGAACTTCATCAGTGATCCGCCTTTCGGATGATCTCCTCCAGTTGGGTTCCTCCATTTGATCTTCTTTCAGGTGATCTCCTCCAAGCGAAATTATTATGAACGATCTCCTTTCAATTACCAGGCAAGTTTTCTTCAGTCGACTTTCTCCCAATAACCTAGAAGGACCTCATCATCCACATGAATTTGGCTACCAACTTAATACAAATCAACATACAAGGAGTCCAAACTACTCTAGAATTGATGTAACTCGAAGCTCTTCACTGCCAATGCCTGCTCCATCCAAACTTCAACTATTAAATTTTAATAGACTAGCACATCATGACAACAAGCACTACCCTTCGTAATAAACTTCACATGGCCTGAACGGTCCACTACCAGATGGTTATGGCTATCACCATCAATTTGTTATAGGCTCCATCTATAAAAGAGACCCTCCAGATATATTTTCTAAAAGCTCTCATTCTCCATCCTGTTGCTCTACTCCTTAATTTCCTAAGCACTCCATTTCTGTTGGTCGGAAGAGTTGACTTGACCGTCGGATGATCCTATCGGAGCCACCACCCCCGGCTTCGATCAGGGCTTTATTTTGCAGGTCACCGACGGTAGTCTCGTCTTCCTTAACTTTAGCTCACTTAGGCATCAACTAGATTTTGCACCAACAATAATATTATCCGCTGTGCATTTATCGAAAAATTTTTTGAAAGTAGAGCTAGAAATCCTACGTGCTCTCTTCAATTGTATTAGAGCAGTAGGTTCTTTGATATATTATATATGCATGATTTAGATTATTTTTAGATTAGATCTAAATAATAATTTGATCTAAAAAATAAAAATAATGATTGCACAGACTATAGGTTGTCCAGCTGTAAGGTTTATCCCTTGCAATAGAAAGGTTATCCTAGTACGTTGCGATCAATATAATTGATCATAAAAAATTTAGATTAGATCTAATAATTCTTATGATGTGTTTAAAGGATTTAATCTAAATTTTATCATAAATTAGTATTTAGATTAGATCTAAATAATTTCATGATTTTTATGTAGAGTACATAGTTTTAGATTAAACCTGAATAGGATCTTAGAAAGGTTTTATTCGTCGATCGAGCCTGCTCTCTCAAAAATTAAGCTAGCTCAACCAGCATGCCAATCATGATATGATTTCTGGATTGATGCTCCAGCCAACTCGTTCAGGAACCAGACTAGCTTAGCTTCAATTTAGGATGGCTTGGATGGGATTTGAGCCTTCCCGACTGGAACGATGGCCTTCAGGCCTTCCGCCCGAATCGACTGTCTCAAGAACTGAGCCAGCTCAGCTTCTGCTAGGGCCAACTCAGATGGGATCCAAGCCAGCCCAACTGAAAAGTTGGCTGAATGTCATAATTGGCTAGTTTTATGTGAACAAACCTACATCTAGTGCTTGTTTATGAAATAAGCCAATCCATTTTTGAAATGAGTTGACCTATTTAATGAAACAATGCTAGAATGTAAAAAACCTTTCAAAAAAATTTAAAAAATATTTTTGAAATGTCGAACCCCAATCCTCAGCCTTAAACTTAATTGAGAATTACTCATGATGAATTAGGATCTAGAATTATGAATTAAAGATCCTAAGTCATTGATCATAAAATGTGGGTTATCGACTTAGTCGAATTAGGTCCATTTATTAGGTTAGACCTAAGGTTAGTTAAAGAATAGACTAGATTAGAGTAATTGATCAAATCTATCCAAATGTTGATTTAGATTGGGTCAAGGACTCTTTAGATCACGTTATAATAGTTGTAGTTGGTCAAGCCCATGCCTTTAATGAGGACTAAATAGACTTGATTCGTGGCTATGCGGTCGAACCTAAAATTGCTAGGTTGGTCAAATTGAAACTAATGAACTGGATGGTGTCTAAGGTAAGTCTGGCAGCTCAGCCTAGTGGTTTTTAATTGAGAGCTACTCGCACTGATTTGGTCTTTAATGAGTTAATGGCATATTCTTTTCACTGATCTTACTTACCTGACCATTCTAGTGAATTAGGTTTTGATTAGACCACCTAGTGATTTGGGCTCACTCATGTCAATTAGGTAAATTAGTTTGACTGATTTAGATGCTCCTAATGTTAGTTTTAATTAAATCATTATTGATCTGACTTGATGAACTCTGTGGGAGGATTCAAATTGGCTGGTTAAATTTTCTTAAAATTGGTTAATAAAATTTTCTAAAATTATTAGATCCTTAAAATGATAAAGTTATGATGATAACTAAGTCATATTCTTCCATTAAGTTGAGTGATAATGTGCCCATTAGTTTAATAATCATTAGAGGTCCAAAGATCTGGTGTTTATTGACCAATGAAATTATCATTCATAATATGATAATTTGATCGTGTCTTTCTAATGGTGGTTAGATTGGTCGATCAAAGTCGAGCCTGATCATTTGTTGATTTGATGCACCAAATATGGTGATGTTAATGGTTGGACCTAAGTGGATCTTTTCAGTAGAGGTCAAAGCCTACTGATTAGATTTTTAGGATAAAATTAAAATTACTAGAAGTTGTTTGGTGAAACGATTGGTTATGAACCTATCCATAGGTGCACATGGGTTGACCAACCAAAGTTGGGCTTATGTATAGTCTGTAGATTCTAGTACCCACTAAAAAATTAGGGTTATTTCCTCGAATTGAAGGTAAAGGCTACTGATTCAAATAAAATAGTGGAAGAATTTTTAAACTAAAGTTCAAGTCTTTAGAGTAAATAATTTATATACTAATTAGATCTATGATTTTTCTTTTGTGCAGAAATGGCCACTATCCTGTCGCTCTGGTCATTATTGGATAATGACAAACTCATGGCACCTAACTTTGATAGTTGGTATCAAAAGTTGAAGATTGTCTTGGAGCATGAACAGATCTTATATATATTGACTGATCCGGCATCTTAGGAGCCAGCCCCAAATGCTATTAAGGTGGTGAGAGACACTTACTAGAAGTGGCTCAATGATCGCACCACCATTCGGTGCATTATGCTGGCGGCAATGAATGACAAGTTTAGCTACTAGTTTAAGAATGCCCAACCTGAGGAGATGCTTTAAATGTTAAATGACTTCTTTGCCATGCCTGACGACGTTGAAAGGCATAAAACTAGTTGTGCTATTTTTAACACTCGTTGGGGGATGGGGCGTCAGTCACTGATCATGTATTATACATGATTGAGATGATTGAATGCCTGAGTAAGCTAGGTTTTCTCCTGCATGAGCAGCTCAAAAAGGATGCAATCCTGAATTCTTTGTCCTAGTCCTTCCTCCCTTTTCTTACTCAATTCAGAATGACAAAGCCTGCAGTAAACTATCATGGGTTATTGGGATTGCTGTAGAACTCTAAGAAGGATCACCAACTCCAAAAGGGATCGATGAATGTAGTGGAAGGATCTTCTTCTGGTTGACCCTTTAAGAAAGAAAAGAAGAACAAGAAGAAGAACAATAAGAAGGTGCAGCCGCATACTGGAATGTATACACTGGATCAGACCAAGAAGCACAAGTCAGATCAGAGCCAGGTGGATTGCTTCTTTTGCATGAAGCAGAGGCATTGGAAGAGAAACTATCCTTAGTACATTGCCATCCTAGATTCGAACAGATCAACGAGGAAGCAAGTAGTTGTTGTACAAGGTAATTATATGATAACACAATGCAACTTCTCAATTTATGATACTGCTATCTGGGTATTAGATACCAAAAGTCTTTATCATATTTATAATTCGATGTAGGATTTTTAGGTCAGTAGGAGATTTGATGAAGGCGAGAGATTTTTGAATGTTAGAGATAGAAGATAAGTTCTAGTTTTAGCTTTAGGAATCATGAACCTTATAATCAATTCTCATAGAATTATTCTTAGTGATTGTCACTTTTGTCCAAGTTTTTTATTGAATGTAATTTCTATAGGCCTTTTGATCAAGAACAGTTATCGATTTTCAATAAAAGTAAATTTTTGTAATATCATTTTGAATGGTGTTATAGTTTATGTTGGACAATTGAATAATAGAATATATCTATTATCGTAGTTTGTTAACATAGTCCAAACCTCCGATAAATGCCCTAGAATAGATGAAGTATTTGATGTCTACCTTTGGTATTGTAGGCTAGGTCACATCAACAAGAACAGAATAAATAGGTTGACTCAAGAAGGAATTTCTGAGGTTAGTGATTGTGAATCACTTCCAACCTATGAGTCCTATCTCCTTGGAAAGATGACCAAGTCATCTTTTACTGAAAAAGATGAGCGAGCTAGTGAACTCTTAGGTCTAGTACATACTGATGTATGTAAACCCATGAACACAAGTGCTAGAGATGGATATTTCTACTTCATAATCTTTACAGATGATCTATCAAGGTATGGGTATGTCTATTTAATGAAGCATAAGTCAGAGACGTTTGAAATGTTCAAACTATTTTGTAATGAGGTAGAAAAGTAAAATGGGAAGAGTATTAAAACTTTTTGGTTTGACCGTAGGGATGAGTACTTTTTTAGTGAATTTTTAACATATCTTGGAGAGAATAGGATTCTCTTTCAGTGGACTCCTCTTGGAACACTATAGCATAATGATGTGTTTGAAAGAAGGAATCGGATCCTATTGGACATGGTTCGATCTATGATGAAATTTCGATCTTCCTCTGGGGATATGTGCTCAAGTCAGCTTATTATATTCTAAATAGGATGCTGACTAAGTCTATTTATAAAATACCATATGAGATATGGACAGGACGTAAGCCAATACTCTCACACCTTAGGGTTTGGGGTTGTTCAGCTTATGTCAGATGTTTAGCAACAGATAAGCTTGGACCTAGGTCTGACAAATGTAGCTTTATAGGGTACCCAAAGAAGACCAAAGGGTATTACTTCTATCTTACTGATGAGCAGAAAGTATTTGTCAGCCTTAAGATAGATTTTTTAGAAAAGGAGTTTCTTGGTAAAGAAACTAATGCCTCTAAGATCGAGCTTGAGGAAGACTAACAAGTAGAAGAACTGACACAAGCAGTTGAAGCTGAACCAAATTTGATTTGATCAGATCCAGAGCCTATTGAACTTGCATCCTTAAGATGATCTGGTATAGTACCACATCAGTCGGATAGATACTATGATTTTTTGGTTCGAGATGGTGATCCTATCGAACTCAGTGAGAACGATGAGGATCCGATCACCTATATGGATGTAATGTAGAGATCTAACTCTAAAAAATGGCTTAAGGTCATGAGATTCAAAATGGAGTCCATGAAGGTCAATGATGTATGGACATTGGTTGACCCACCCAAAGGGGTAAAATTCATAGGGTGTAAGTGGATCTTCAAAAGAAAAAAAGGTGCAGACGAAAAGATGGAGACCTATAAAGTCTGTTTGCTTGTCAAGAGGTATCATCAACATTATGGTATAGACTATGATGAGATATTCTTTTCTGTAGTATTGCTTAAGTCTATTCAGATTATGCTTACGATAGCTACGTATCTAGACTATGCAATCTGGTAGATGGATGTGAAAATAGCTTTCCTAAATGAAAAGCTGACTGAAGAGGTGTATACAATGCAACCTGAAGGTTTCACATCCACAGATGAGTCTAAGGTGTGTAAGCTTTAAAGATCCATTTATGGACTGAAGCAGGCATCTCAGAGTTGGAACATACATTTTGATAAGACGATCAAGATGTATGGCTTCGTTAAGAATGTAGAAGAGCCTTGCATATAAAAATGGGCTAATGGTCCAACAATTATATTCCTAGTATTGTATGTGGATGACATTCTTTTAATCAAGAATGATATCCTTGCATGACAAGGAATAAAGATCTGACCATCATCACAGTTCTCTATGAAGGATTTGGGAGAAGCTTCCTACATTCTAGGGATGAAGATCTATAGAGATAGATCTAAAAGGTTGCTTGAATTATTCCAGTCTACGTACATTGACATTGTGCTGAAGAGGTTCAGCATGAAGAATTTCAAGAAGGGCTATCTACCGATAGGCCATAAAATTTCTCTCTCGAAGAGGGATTGTCTGACAATACCTCAAGAGAAAGAGCGTATGGGTAGAATTTCATATACTTCTGTAGTGGATTCTATTATGTATGTCATGATATATACATGACCAGATGTGGCATACTCACTAGGAATAGTGGGTAGATACCAATCTGATCCAAGGGAGAATTACTGGAAGGTTGTTAAAATCATTCCAAAGTATTTGAGAAATACTAAGAACCAATGACTTGTTTGTGATGAATCAAACTTAAAACTTATAGGGTTTACAGACTCTAGTTTCTAATTTGATCATGATGATAACAAGAGTGTGTCGGGGTATGTGTTGATCCTTAATGGTGGTGCTGTCTACTGAAAAAATTCTAAGCAGCACACCATGGTTGATTCAGTATGTGAGGTAGAATATATTGCTACATCAGATGTTGCTAAAAAAATGGTGTGGCTGAAGAAGATCATCATTAAGATTGGAGTAGCACCCTCCCTCGATGGTCTAATTCTGCTATTCTGTGATAGCTCTGGTGCCATAGCTCAGGCAAAGAAATCGAAGGCACACCAACAAATGAAGCATATTCTGTGCTGCTTTCTTCTTGTCCAAAAGATCATGGATCGAGGTGACGTCGATCTTCAGAAGATCGATGAAAAAGAGATCCTGGCTGACCTATTTACTAAAGCAATTATGGTGAAGGAGTTCAACAATTTCAATTTGAAGATGGATATACGATATTGCACCAATTGGCTTTAGACTAAGTGGAAGATTGTTAGAAATAGTATCTCAAAGCCAATCATCAGCCTATTGACGATTGAGTATTTTAGATAATTATATATAAATTATTAATTGAATAAAAATTATTCTGGCCTTTTCATCATAAATTTTTTATCTTCTAATGAACTCCTATCTATTGTGATGAAGTCCTTAGGACTATTTAGAATCGACAAAGGAAGATTTATTGTTTAGTCCTTAAAATTGTTTGCGACCAAATGATACGTTGTTACTAAGGATGATAATGTCTATCGAATATAGATCATTGTGTTCCATATATGTTGGTTATCCTCTTAACTAAGGAGTGTGGAGATACTGATTTGGCATATAGGTGAGATATAGGGTACATCTGCAATGAACGTGACCAACTCTAGAGCTTTTCTACTATTAAAAATTACTCTGATAGAATATGGGCATAAGTGTCCCTCCGATCTGAGATCATCATGGTGACTTCCAAGCAACTCACTATGCTTTGGTGCCGGAGTACCTGAATTTCTAATTCAGTAATGGAAGGTTTCTCAGTACAGTCAAGTACTTGAAGAGTCGGTGTGTGAGTCAAGATGAGATTGACTACTCCTGGACTCAGGAGCTATGTTCAATAGTATTTCAATTTAGCAAAGCTTGGGTCAGGATAGTCCTAGTGAGGGGTCATAGGACTAATTGCTTTGAAACATAATTTGAATGTATCTTCCAAGACTGACAGTTAAACCTAGAGTCATCCTATGCACAAAGGTCAAAGGGATGAATTATGTGATAACCATATTCACATAGGTTTTGAATATTATGATTGCACTATTTGGTCTATCTAGATATCGGGTACCATTGCTAGATGGTCACTTCAATTAGTATAGAAAATTAATTCTTGTGCTATCGACTTAGGTTCGAACCTATAGGATCACACACACTAGAGGTTTCTATCCGATCTAATGGCTGATCAAGAGAAGTTTAATTAGTAATTTGATCACTAATTAATTCAATTTGATTGAGTGATTATTTTTGGATCAAGACTAATTGAATTAGATTCATTTGGATTTGATTCGATTAGGTTATAAGATGATCTAATCGTTAAGAAAGTTAAATTCCTGATTTGATTAGGGGTTTGGCTTGATTGATTTCTAATTTGATTAGGATTTAATTCAGCCTAATTAAACCTAAATAAGTTAGGTTTAATCTGATCTAATTGAGCCTAACCAATTTGGATTGGATTTGTTGGATTGAAGGACAAACAATTAGACTAGTTTGACTAGTCTTCCCATGCACGATATCACCAAGATTTGCACCATCCTTTCTCCATGCGAAAGATGTTTCTCATGAAGTTTTCAATGCAAGGGAGGGCATGTGTTCTCCCTTCTCATGTGCCTTATGGACTAGTTTGATTTGGTTACCAATTGAATTCAAATGGGATTTGAATTTGAATGGGTAACCACTTGATCTAAACCAATCCCTTACACTTCCCAAGTTTTTTGTGTGCTTTTATAAAATGCTAAATTTTATGGACGTGCGAATAAGAAAGGAAGAGAAAAAGAGAGAAAGAAAGGAAGATTAGAAAAGGAGTTTTTGATCTTGTGTGTGAGCTCTTCCATATGAGAAAAATAATCAAAAAGGAAAGAGAGTTCTAGGCGCAAGGGATTTGGGTGAAAGCATACCCTAGAATCTATCTAGGGTTTGGGATTTAGATTTGAGTTACGAGGGTCGTGACTTCATAGATCTAGGTGGAGAACCTCATCAACTTCTCATCTACATTCATTGGGATCTGGAGCATTCGAAGATCTGGTGAAGAAGATCAAAAGAAGTTTGATCTAATTCAGTCGTTAAAGATTTCTACAGAGCTGGCACTTAGGAGGAACTGATTGAGATCAGAGCCTCGTATTGATTACCCATGGAGGCCAGACATGTGTGTGGCTACATTGTGGTATTCAGATCTACATAGAGAAGATCAGATTATGGTATTCTTCTTCCCATGAAAAGGTAATGTGTTCTGAACACGTGAGCAGTGAAATAGTTTTACTATTGATTTTATTTTTGTTTTTAGATATGCATGCATATATAATACATTAAATCTTGTAGCATGTTGGATTTTCAAATTAGATCTATAACTTTTTATTTTTAATATAATTAATAATATTATCTACTATACATTTATCAAAAAAAATTTTGAAAGTAGAACTAGAAATCCTGTGCACTCCCTTAATGAATTATCTCATTGCTTTTAATTCTGCTGCTACACATTGCATATTCTTCATAAATTTTCTAGTTTGTTTAATTTAGAGCACATACTTATTTAGAGTTAAATTTGGCTAAAAATTTTATAAGAACCCAATCATTCCTCCCTCTTGGGTTGCTACCTCTAGGCAACAATATGTCGATGGTTCATCTAATGCTTCTGGAGTTGGTGTAGGCTTGATTCTCATTAATCTATAGGGGATTATGGCTAAGTATGCTTTGTGCTTTGAGTTCTCCACCATTAATAATGGAGTCGAGTATGAAACCCTGATTGTAGAACTAAGAATAGCCAAAGAATTGAAAGTGGAACATCTAAAAGTTTATAGTGACTCTCAGCTAGTTGTGGGATAAGTCAGTAGCAATTATGAAGCTCGAGAGAAAAGCATGAAGAAGTACTTGAAAAAGATAAGAAGCTTGATCTTGGTCTTTAATAGCTTTGATATCCAGCAAATCCCTAGGATAGAGAATGCTAGAGCCGATCTTCTCTTAAAGTTAGTAACCCTGGCCCCAAATGAGCTGCCGAAGGAAGTTCTCTTCGAAGTTCTGCAGTACCCAAGCTCAGAAGAGTCCCAAGCAATAATGCAGGTTGACCAAGAGCCTAGCTAGATTGACCTATTGATTTCTTATCTCAAGGATGGAGTTCTTCCAAGAGGTCCAAAAAAAGCTCAAAAATTGAGAAATCAAGCCTTCCGCTATGTCTTATATAAGGATAAACTATACAAGAGGTCGTACTCCCTGCCACTCCTTAAATATCTTTGACCTTTCGAAGCTAGCTACGTCTTGAGGAAAGTTCACGAAGGAATATGCGAAAATCACCTAAGGGCAAGATCCTTATCACATTAGCTACTTCGGCAGGTATATTATTGGCCAACAATGCACCAAGATGCAATGGATTATGAAAGAAAATATGACAGATATCAGAGAAATGCAAATATTCAGATATAGCCGGCTTTATAACTCACACCTTTAAATGCTCCATGGCTGTTTGCACAGTAGGGAATGGTTATACTTAGGCATTTTTCCATAGCATTTGGACAGTAAAAGTTTCTTTTGGTGGCAGCAGATTATTTTACTAAGTGGGTTAAGGCCAAACCCCTAGCAAAAATTACTAAAGCTAAGTATAGGACTTCGTCTGGAAGTTGATAGTTTGCATATTTGGTCTACCATGGACACTAATCACTGATAATGGATGCCAGTTCAAAGAAGCATAGTTCGCTAAATGCTATGAAGGCTTGAACATTTTCCACCGCTTCACATCAGTAGCTTATCCATAGGTGAATGGTGAAGCTAAGGTAACTAACAGAACTTTGCTTCAAGAGATAAAAGCAAGGCTAGAAAAAGTAAAAGGCATATGGGTAGATGAACTTTATCATGTGGTTTGGGCTTACCGATCTATCCAAAGATTGCCTACTGAAGAAACTCCTTTTGCATTAGCCTTCGAAATTGAGGCAGTTATTCCAGTCAAACTCCAACTTCCTTCAGTATGGGTTGAATCCTTTAATGAGCAAAGCAACTCGTAGGATCTTAAAGCTAATCTTGCTCTATTGAAAGAAAAATGAGAAAAGGCTTAGATCTGAATGGTGGCTTATAAGCAAAAGGTAGCTCGCTACTATAACTTTAGGTTCAAAAGCAAGACATTCAAAATAGGAGATCTAGTGCTACGACGAGCAGATGTTTCACAACCTCAAAATCAAGAAAAGCTTGCCTTGAACTAGAGAGGTATCTATGAAGTCATGGAAAACATTCGACCAAAAATATATTATCTGAAGAAGCTCGGAGGAGCTGCACTACCATGGCCAAGAAATTCAAAAAATCTATAAATGTTTTATCAGTAACTACATCTCAATAAAATTTTCTTACCTTAATATCTTTGTCTTTGGTGCAAAATCATGCAATGGCAGAGAATTACACAAAATAAAATTGAAGGCTTCCAGTTCTTAAATAGGAGGTGTTGGTGTAGAATTTGATCGACATCGGATCAAGCCAGAGCTGAGAAAGAAGAGGTCACCATCGGTGACCTACAAAATAAAGTTTCATCCGAAGTCGGTGGTGGTGGCTCCAGTAGGACCCTCCGACGATCAAGTTAGCTCTTTTGACCAACAGAAATGGAGTGCTCAAAAAAGGATTCAGCAGAGTTTTGGAAAGAAGAAGAGTGCTTAGAGAAAATATATCTGGAGGGTCTCCTTTTATAGATGGAGTCTGTAACACACTGACAACCATAACCGTCTGGTAGGAGGCTGCTTGGGGCTGCATGAAATTTATTATGGAAAGAGGTGTCACCGTAGCAAACTAATAATGACAGTCATAACCGTCTGGTAGTTGGGTCATTTATAGCAGACTGATAATGACAGCCATAATCATCCGATAGTGGGGTCGCCTATTCATGAAGATTTAATAGTCGAAGTTCAAAGAAAGTAGGCGTTGGTTGGTGAAGAGCTTTGACATATGTCAATTTTAGAGGAGTTCAGACTCCTAGAGAGAATATGCCTAGAGGGGATCATCCAGAAGGAATACTGTTGAAATTTGGAAGTAATCCACTGGAGGAATTCGGATGAAGTTCCATAGATGGAGAAGTCTAGAAGGAGTTTGACTGGTAGAGAAGTTCGACTGAAGGAGAAGTTTGGAAGGAGTTTAGCTCCAGAAGGAATCCAAGTAAAGGAGAAATTTGAAAGAGGTTTGGTTCCTGAAGGAATCTGATTGAAAGAGGAAGTCCAAAAGAAGTTCGGCTCCTAGAGAAATCTGACTAAAGGAGAAGTCTGGAAGGAGTTTGGCTCTTAAAGGAATCCGACTGAAGGAGAAGTTCGGAAGGAGTTTTGCTCCTGGAGGAATCCAACTAAAGGAGAAGTTTGGAAGAAGTTTGACTCTTAGAGGAATCCGACTGAAGAGAAAGTCAGGAATTGAAGGAGAAGTTCGGAAGGAGTTTGGCTCTTGAAGGAATCTAATTGAAGAAGAAGTCTAAAAGGAGTTCAGCTCCTAGAGAAATCTAGCTGAGAAAAAGTCTTGGAAAGAGTTCAGCTCCTAGAGTCTGGAAGGAGTTGGACTCCTGGAGGAATCTGACTGAAAAGAAGTTCAAAAAGGAGTTCGGGCTTTGGAGAACCAGACTGAAAGGGAAGTTCAAAAAGGAGTTCGGCTCCTGGAGTAATCCGATTGATGGAGAAGTCAAAACGAAGTTCAGCTCCTGAAGAATTCGACTTGAAGGAGAAACAAGGAAGGAAGTTTCGGATCCTGAAGGGATCTCGGCTGAAGGCGAAGGTCGAAAGGAGTTTGGTCTACTGAAGAAGTTTGGCTTCCTGGAGGAATTTTGATGAAGGAGAATTCGAAGGATCGATACTTGGAAATCTGGTTGATGCAATGTGAAAGGAGTTTGGCTCCCGAAGGAAGTTTTCGACCCGAAGGAGAGTCCGACTGGTGGAGAAGTCCGACCGAGGAAGAATCTGGAAGGAGTTCAGCGAAGATGAAGTTCGGCCTTTCTGAGGAATTCTTAAGAAGGAATTCGGTCCTGTGAGAGGAGTTTTCACCGTAAGTGGAAAGAATTTCAATCAAGCCCTCTCATGAATTACTAGTTTATTAGCGCTTAAAGTTATTAGACTGAACTTGTTGGAGTGGGGTTTTATCCCTAACAATAAAAGTTCCTCCACTCCGAGTGAAATTCGAAAGGAAGGTGAGTATAGAAAAGAATGATCTAATCGAAAAGTTCCTTTTCTGGGTTTTGCACCATTGAGGTTGAAGCCTCGAGGAAGATCCTAAATCTTTTAATTGAAGTTGAACTCGAGGGAAGATCTTAATCTCCAGCCGAGATTGAAGGAGATCTTACTCTCCTATTGAAGGTGAAGCTCGGAGGAGATCTCATCTCCACCGGAGTTTGAAGTAAGATCCTATCTTCTGTTGAAGTTTGAAGCTGGGGAGTCTTATATCCAATCAAGGTTGAAAGGAGATCTTATCTCTTATTGAAGTTGAGCTCAGAGGAGATCTTATCTCCGATCGAGTTTGAAGGAGATCTTATTTTCTATTGACATTGAATTTGAAGCTCGGGGAGATCTCATTTCCAGCTAAGGTTTGAAGTTGGAGCTCGGGAGAATCTTATTCTCAGTCGAGGTTGAAGGAGAATCTTATCGGATTTCTCCTCTCATCTCGTCTAAATGAATGAGGCCTTTCAATTTACTCACGTTAGATGAGGCTTCTCCTCCCTGTTCCTAAATGGGCTGTAGGAGCCACATAAGGGTCGTTTGTCCAAAGCCTCTCTCCTCATCTGTCTAAATGATGAGGCCTTCCGATTTGCTCACATTAGAATGAGGTTCTCCTCTGTTCCTAATCGGACTGTAGGGGTATAAGGCCCGTTGTCAGGGCCTCTTCCCTCATCTCGTCTAAAATGAAATGGCCTGATTTTGCTCACGTTAGGATGAGGTTTCTCCCCTATTTCTAACGGACTGTAGGGAATACATAAGGGCCATTTCAGGCCTCTCCCCATCCTCATCTAAAATGAACGAGGCCTTCAATTTGCTTACATTAGGAATGAGGTTTCTCCTTTGTTTCTAATGGACTGTAGGGGAACATAAGGCCATTGTCAGGGACTCGTCTATTAATATTGTGCCTAGAAGCCAAAAAATGGCATGACACTGTAACACTTCTAAGGGCAAATTATAATTTTGACTATAAATAATAAAATAAATTTTTCTATCACATAAGTGTAATTTAGTGTCTGTGAGCCATCCTTTGAGTTAATGGTAATGATAATCTCTTATTTTCCAAGAGTTAAAAATTAATACAAAATTTTCATTATTAACTCATAAAATGCTCCTAACCGAGGATCATCATGAGGATGGTGATGATCCAGAAGTTTAGTGTAAAACGTTTTTTTGTAGTAGATGAGTCTTGAGTCTACGGTGGTAGAGATACCTGGAGCGAGAGTATAGGTACTCATTAGAGAACGAGGCACTGAGTCGACCACCTAAGTAGTCATAAGAAAGTATACTTTCGTCAATGACTTTAACTCGATCTGCAGTGGTTTGGTTTCTTTGACTTTGAGGTGCATCGGCAGTTCCACTTGAGGGTGTTATAGTTTGACTACACCATGACTCGGTCTCCTAGCCATTCGGAATCTTAGAGGTGTAATGTTTGGCTAATAGCAATGTTCATTGTAGGAATTGGATTGCACCAAGATGGAATCTATCTACCTCGATGGAGGAGCAGCCCCCTATGATGATCCATGAGAATCAAGTTCTATAAGCCCATGGCCATGGCAGAGTGTGGAAATAATTAGAAAGAGTTTCTATTAAGGTTTTCCATCGAACTTGAATTTGAATGATTAAATCATATGATAAAATAGGGTTTGACGAGTTCACCTTAACCCTAATCTAATCGAGGCTCAAGATAGGAAACTTAATCACACAAGTAGCCTGCTCGAGAGGTTCATTTTTTCAATTTTGATGGGTTTGCCACCATATGCTGCTAGGTGTCACCTGATGGGATTTTGGAGCAATTAGAATGATTTAGATGATCGATCATTCTAGTATCTGAATCAAGAAAGTTCTGAATCCATCGAAGAGTTTTGATGATGCGATGATGGAGATCGTGACATGTCCTATTAACCATCAAAACTGAATCTAACCTGGGTCACACAAATAGATTTGGATCTAGAATATCATCAATTGGACTAACCCATGTTCAATTGATTTGAATAGATTAATCAATTAGGTCAAGAAAATCGTGCTAGCACATGATTGAGCCTAACAATTCTCCTTTTTCTAACATAAAAGTTGTCTCAACTAAGCCAATTGAGTTTGTACTCACTTAGATACTTTTATCTGGTCTGACTGGAGCTTGTCCAAGTCAAAAAAGGATTGTCTTAATTTATGAGATAATTTTGAGACAACACCTGCCATTTTTATCACCTGCTAATTCTTGTACTTTGGACTTGGTCAAACATTGACCTTTAACCCTGGACATCTGCCATGTGTCAGACTTATTTGGAGAGCAGATAAGGGTTGTCCCCTCTTTGAAAATTGGAAAGAAAGGGGTGCATGCCTAGGATGGCGTGCGCCCATGGATAGGGACGCTGGAGTCCCATACGGATGGGACTCCAGGTTGCTTCTTGGTTTCTACTTAGGTGGCCTTTGGGTATCTACTTTGATCAGTCTTAGGCGCCATCTAAGAATGAACCTGTGGGTCTCTCATCTGATTAGATCTGATGATGTCATCCTACCAATCAAATTTAGATCTGATTGAATGAAGTGACGTGATTGGTTGGGTGATGCAGTATTGCATGGCGCAACAGAGTCTATAAAAAGACCCTATCTACGCCCACTTTTGAGACCTTCTCTTCTAAGCCATGCGCCAAGGCTGTCTCTCTCCCTTTTCCATGCCACCATCTGGCCCTCTTCCTCCTCTCCACGCCCAAGAAAGTTAGGTTCTTTTGATTAGTGCGAGTCAAGCAAGGAAAAGCTGACGAAAAAAGAAGAAGGCAGCACTGCTGCAGAGACAATGGATGATCTTCAAAAGGTGTTTTGAAGATCCTCCAAATTAAATCCAGATCTGATTTTTGAAGAAAAGAAAGAGAATGAGAAGTTCTCCAGATCCAGCCTGAGTGGATACTGGTAGAGGCCGGACACTTGCATGGCTAGATCCAGAACCTCAGAGCTTCCGCGGGATCATCAACTGGTAATCAGATAACCCAAGATCAAGGTCAAAATTAATTAAGAATTAATTTAGTTTTATTTTCTTAATTATCATATTATAAATTAGATCTAAAAGGTGTCAGATCTAATCTGAATCTAAGAAAAAATTTTTAAAATATGCCCCTCGATCCAATCAGATCTGAACGAATCTGACCCGGGAAATCTGGATTCCCCTTCAATTGGTATCAAAGCCAGGTTATTATTAAATTTATGTAGATCTGATTTAATCTAATTAATTAGTAATTTTAGATATCATATGAGATATGATTAGATCTAAAATCAAAAAATTAAATATTAAAATAAATTAATTTAGATCTAATATGTATGAGATACATAACTAGACTAGGAATAGAATTATTCTATGTATAGTCTAGTTTGATCATAATTTTTATTTAATTAAAAGTAATTTTTAGATCTATTTATTTTTTATTTTTTGATATTATAAATGCTATAATTATATCTAAAAATAGAAAATAAAATAAAATTAATTATTCATATGAGATATGATTAGTTGCATGTTTAGACTAGTTGTAGAATAGTTCTGCAAATTGGTCTAGATTAAATTTTATTTGATATGATCGAATTTAAATTTAATTTTTTAGATGATTATGAATAATTTAGATCTAAAAAATATGCATGCATGATATATGTAATATATATAAAAAATATTTTAATTAGATCTATTTTTTATATGAGATATATGCTTAGATCTAATTTATTTTTGTAGATTAGTTATATTTTTGATTAAGACGTTCCCCTTGACCGTCCAGTCATAAGAATAAAGTAGGGCTTAAAGACCCTCTTCTTCCATTCGATGGGGTGTTCTTATGACGTATAGGGGTACTGCACGTTCATCCTTAATCAGAAATTGAAAACTTAATTTCTGCAAAATCCTAGATCCTGAAACCCTAGGATTTTTTTACATATTTTGTTTATGAACCCTAACTTAATTGAGAATTAAGTTTATGAAATATCAATTAGGTCTAAAATTGAGAATTTCAGATCTAAGACATATTCATAAATCTGGATTCAAACTTGGGTAGCTTAATTAGGTCTAGCGGTTGATCAAACCGAATCAAGAGTTGGTTAGATGGGATCAACACTGTTTAAATTGACCAGCCTAATAGGATTAAGTCTGTGTCAGGATCGAGTCATAAATGTGATTGATCAAGCTAAGATCTAATTAGGCTCAGTGGTTAGAGTCTACATTATAGGCTAATCCAATTGGTTCTGTCTTAACAATTTGATGTCTAATGTAAGTTTGGCAGATACGACCGACTGATTTTTAATTGGGAGCTACTCGACTCAAATGCATTCTTGTCGAGTTAATGCCATATCCCTTCCACCGATCTCACTTACCTGGCCATGTTTGTTGACTCAGTTCTGATCTGAGGTGGTCAATAATCTAAGCTAACCCATGCCACTAGGTTAGTCATAATAGTTATGACTATGTCAAGTCTAGTTTAATGGGACCTAAATCAAATCTTCCTAAGAAAAGATTAAGTCTAAGGTCTTCCAGCATTGTAGGTGGGCGGGCCCTTCCCGGGGTTGATTGTTCTTGGCTAGTTACAGTGGCTCAGTTGCACCAAAAAGATGCAACCATGTCTATTAGGCATCAGATGCTACGGGCTGGAGGATGAATTGCGCTCAATATTCTGGATACGGTGAGAGACTCAATTAGGAATCCAATCTGTGCAAATGGTGGATCTGACTTAACTAAGGAGTGGATCAATATTTCGAACATGGTGAGATTTATAAATTAGAGACCAAGTTTGGGTGCACCATGATTTGAAAATCATTAAACAAGAGTTGTTCACTCATTGGCTAACCTATCACCAATAACTGTTAGGTGAGGTGATGAGTAAGTTGGTGGGACCGCACCACCCACTAGAAATCAGTAATCGTGAAGATTTTTGCATATCTATAGAGAAAGCATAGGGATCCGAGAAAATAGTGGGAGCTAATTTATTTAAAAATAAAATTTTTAAATAAATTGGTTAAGTCTTAATTATAATATCTAACTAGAAACTTTGACTCTCTATAGGAAAATATCTGCATCCAACCCACTAGCAAGAATCCTGGACACCCATAGACTGACCAGATCAAATTACAAGGATTGACTCCGAAACTTCAAAATCATTTTGGATTCTGAGAAGTTAACTTATGTATTAGACCAGGACCCTCCCACCTTACCAGCTCGTCCATCCGCTGAACAGAGAGTGTCTCTGGATAAGTGGACTGATGAAGATAATAAGGCCAGATACTACATATTGGGCTCGATGTCTGATGAGCTTCAGCGCCAACATGAAGATATTAGAACTGCTCACCAAATGTTGGCTCACCTATAGGAGATGTTTGGTGAATAGAGTCACGCAGCCAAGTATCAAATCACTAAATGATTGTTCAAGGCTAAGATGCGTGATGGACAGTCAGTCCGAGATCATTGTCTGATGATGATCAAGGACTTGGAAGAGCTTGAGAAGCTCGGACTGAGGTTAGACTTGGATTTACAAAATGACATAATTCTGTAATCCTTGACTGATGCATTTAGGCAGTTTATCAAGAGCTACCAAACGCATAAACTTCAAAACTCCTTGGCTGAACTTATGAAAATGCTGGTTATCGCTGAGCTTTTCATAAAAGGTTCTAAAGGCTCAGTGCTTGCTATGAAATTAACTTCT
This sequence comes from Cocos nucifera, assembly GCA_006176705.1. Lineage (NCBI taxonomy): Eukaryota > Viridiplantae > Streptophyta > Magnoliopsida > Arecales > Arecaceae > Cocos > Cocos nucifera. The sequence continues at coordinate 151,868 of QRFJ01002919.1, read as the reverse complement.
TTCAAGAGAAAGTCTTTTGGAAAGAAGAAGAAGTCTACGAAAAAGCAGAAGGTGAAAAGAGAAAAGAAGAAAAAGGCAGAGCCGAAGAAGAAGGCTATTGACAAAGAAAAGTATTTCCATTATAACAATGATGGCCATTGGAAGTGGAACTATCCTACATACCTGGCCACCCTGAAGAATAAGAAGGAGGCTGGTCCTTCTGAAGGTATGCTCGTTATTGAGTCTAACCTTACGGTTTCTCCTGCATCTAGTTGGGTGCTTGACTCTGGTTCTAGTGCCCCACTTGTGCACTTCTTATGCAGAGTCTTGAAGGATAGTAGAAGGCTGAGGATGGTGAGATGATCCTATGCATTGAAAATGGAGCAAGGGTTGCTACCATGGCTGTGGGAACATACCCTCTTCAACTACCATCTAGTTTAGACTTAGTATTAAAAGACTATTATTATGTGCCTGCAGCAAGCAGGAATTTGATTTCTGTTTCTTGCCTTGCATTAGAAGGCTATGTAATTAGTTTTCTTAAAGACCATTGTAACATTCTTTATGAAAGAAATAAAATTGCAAATGATTTTCTTATTAATGGTCTTTATCAATTACATGTTAATGTATCTATTTTTAACTTTGAGCAAAATGTGAATGCCATAAAATCAAAACATCCTAGGGATAGTCCTAATGATAGGTATCTATGGCACCTAAGATTAGGTTATATAGTAGAAGATAGGGTTAACAAATTGGAGAAAACTGAGCTATTGAGAAAAGCAAAATAGAAAACTCATTAAGGTTCTTCGATCAGATCGAGGAGGTGAATACTTAGTCGAAAATTCCTAGACTATCTCAAGAAAAATGGCATAGTCTCTCAATGGACTCCACAAGGAACACCTCAACTCAACGAGATTTTAGAATGGAGGAACTGGACCCTATTAGGTATGGTCCGATCCATGATGAGCTTCACAGACCTCCCTAATTTTTTTTGGGGATACTGTTTGTTAATTGCAATTTACCTACTGAATAGGGTTCCTTTTAAAATCGTTCCTACCACACCGTATGAGATATGGCATGGTAAGAAATCAAGTCTGAGTCATCTCAGAATTTGGGGTTGTCTAGCTCATGTCAAAGACAACAAGCGGACAAGTTAGACTTAGGTCCTTTAGAGTCGATTCATAGATATCTAAAGAGTCATTGGATATTATTTCTATATTCTAGAAGATCACAATGTGATTGTGAGTTGACATGCATCTTTCTTGAAAATAGTTTATTCAAGATAGTGGCATTGAAAAATAGATCAAGCTCGATGAGAAAGTCTCACAAGAGCAACGAGCTAAGGACCAAATGGAACCAAATCAGGTTAAGCCAATCCATACACTACCTCCTCCACCTCATAGATCGGAAAGGATTTTCCGTCCCTCTGAAAGATACTTAGGTACTATTTCAGAGGATGTAGAAAAAATGTTCCTCATAGGTAATGGGGTTCATGGTGATGATCCCAAAACCTATAACGAGGCGATATCAGATATCGACTCTGAGAAATGGTTAGAGGCAATGAAGTCAGAAATTGACTCGATGCACTCAAACCAAGTCTAGACCTTGGTAGATCCATCAGAAGGTATAGTACCTATTGGGTGTAAATGGATCTTCAAGAGAAAGATTGCTGTAGATGGGAATGTGGAGACATTCAAGGCTAGATTAGTGGCAAAAGGTTATAGTCAATGCGAAGGCATTGACTATCAGGATACCTTTTCGCCAGTAGCTATGCTAAAATTCATTCGCACATTGCTTGCTGTTGCAGCCTATTTCAATTATGAAATATGGCAAATGGACGTGAAAATGGCATTCTTAAATGGATATCTTGAGGAAGATATCTATATGGAACAGCCGCTAGGTTTCACATCCAGCGATGATGATCAAAGGTTTGCAAGCTGCAAAGGTCCATATATGGATTTAAGCAAGCATCTCGAAGTTGGAACACTCATTTTAATGATGTGATCAAAATATTTGGTTTCATCAAGAATGAGGAGGAGCCATGTGTCTTCAAAAAGGTCAGTGGAAGCCCTGTTGTCTTTCTTATATTGTACGTGAATGACATCCTCCTTATCGGGAATGATATTCCCATGTTGACCATAGTTAAAATATGGTTATCTAAAGAATTCTCCATGAAAGACCTAGAAGAAGCATCCTTTATTCTAGGAATTAAGGTCTATAGAGATAGACCGAATAGGATGCTAGGACTTTCATAGAAGATGTACATAAAGGAAGTACTAAAAATGTTTAGTATGAAAAACTTTAAGAGGGGTTTAGTACCCTTCAGGCATGGCATTCATCTTTCCAAGAAGATGTGCCCTAGCACACCTGAGGAAAAAGAATGCATGAGCAAGATCCCTTATGCTTCAGCAATAGGGAGCCTCATGTATGCCATATTGTGTACATGACCTGATATAGCCCATGCCGTGAGCGTCACGAGCAGATATCAGTCGAATCTAGGTGAAGAACACTGGACTTCTATGAAATGTATTCTTAAGTACTTGAGAAGAACTAAGGATATGTTACTGGTCTTTGGTAATGGAGAACTTCAAGTCTAGGGGTATACAGACTCGAACTTTATGTCCGATGTAGATGATCGAAAGCTGACATCTGGGAGTCTGTTTGTGTGCAATGGTAGAGCTGTCAGTTGAAAAAGTTTCAAACATATAGTCATAGCAGATTCCACCATAGAAGCAGAATATATCGCTGCATCAGAAGCTATGAAGGAGGGAGGCATTCTGGTATAAGAAGTTTGCTGTAGAGATCGGAGTGATGCCATCAGATGCCATTCCTCTGTACTGCAATAATAATGGTGCCATAGCCCTTGCTAGTGAGCCGAGGTCTCACCAAAAATCCAAGCACGTCGAGCGGCAATACCACCTCATCCATAATTACCTCGAGAAGGGTTACATCGAGGTCAAGAAAGTCGACTCCGCAGACAATGCGGCGGATCCGCTTACAAAGCTATTGGGCCAGCAAAAGATCAAAGCCCACCTTGAGAAGATGGGACTTAGATTTATAGCAAATTGGCTTTAGGTCAAGTGGCAGTTTGTTAAATATGTGTGTCCTAGAAGCCAGAATTGACTGACACTTGTAACACACTTTTAAGGGCAAAATTATAATTTTAACTATAAATAATAAAATAGGTTATTTTCTATCACATAAGTATATTTAGTGTCTGTGATACATCCTTTGAGTTAGTGGTAATGATAATTCTTATTTTCAAGAGTTGAAAATTTAAGACAAGAATTTTCATTATTAACTCATAAAATGCTCCTGACCATAGGATCATCATAAGGATGGTGATTGATCCAGAAGGTTAGTATACAATCACTTCTCTGTAGTAGATGAGTCTTGAGTCTATGATGTAGAGATATCGGAGCGAGAGTACAGGTACTCGTTAGAAAACGAGGGCACTGAGCGTGACCACCTCGAGTAGTCATAAGGAAGTCTACCTTGTCGTCAATGACTGACTCGATGCTGCAGTGGTGTGTCTGATTCTTTGACCTGAGGTGCATCGGTAGTTCATCTTGAGATGTTATAGTTTGACTACACCATGACTCGATCTCCTAGTCATTTGGAATCCTGAGGTGTATGTTGGCTATAGCATGTTCATTGTAGGAATTGGATTGCACCAAGATGGAATCTATCTACCTCGATAAATGAGGAGCAGTCCTATGATGATCATGAGAATCAAATCCATAAGCCCATGGCCATGGCAGAGTATGGAATAATAGAAAGAGTTTCTATTAAGGTTTTCGCATCGGACTTGAATCGAATGATTAAATCATATGATAGAAATTAGGGCTTGACGAGTTCACCTTAACCCTAATCTGATCGGGGCTCAAGATAGAAGAACTTAATCACACAAGTAGCTACACCGAGAGGTTTGTTTTCAATTTTGATGGGTTGCCACCATATGCTGCTAGGTGTCACTAGTGGATTTTGGGAGCAATTAGAATGATTTAGATGATCGATCATTCTAAGTTTCTGAATCAGAAGAGTTTTGATCCATCAAAAGGAGTCTCGATGATGTCGATGATGGAGATCATGACATATCCCATTACCATACAAAACTGAACCTAACTGGGTCACACAAACAAGGGTTTGGATCTGGATATCATCAATTGGACTAACCCAGTTCAATTGATTTGAATAAGATTCAACTAGATTCAAGGAAATCGTGCTAGCACACGATTGATCCTAACATTCTCCTTTTTCTATCATAAAAGTTGTCTCGACTATGCCAAATAAGTTTGTGCTCACTCAGATACTTTTACCTGGTCTGACTAATGCTTGTCTAAGTCAGAAAAGAGTTGTCTTAATTTATGAGATAAATTTAAGACAACACCTGCCATTTTTAGTCACCTGCTAATTCTTGTACTTTGACTTGGTCAAACGTTGACCTTTAACCATTGGACATCTGCCCATGTGTCATGCACTTATTGGAGAGCAGATAAGGGCTTGGCCCCTCTCTAAAAATTGGAAAGAAGGGGGTGCATGCCTAGGATGGCGTGCGTCCATGGATAGGGACGCTGGAGTCCCATACGGATGGGACTCTAGGTTGCTTCTTGGTTTCTACTTAGGTAGCCCTTGGGTATCTACTTTGACCAGTCTTAGGCACCATTTAAGAATGAACCTATGGGTCTCTCATCTGATTGGATCAGGTGATGTCATCCCACCAATCAGATTTAGATCTGATTGAACGAAGCAACGTGATTGGCTGGGGTGATGCAGCACTGCATGGCGCAGTAGAGTCTATTAAAAGATCCTATTTATGCCCACTTTTAAGAGCCTCTCTTCCAAGCCATGCCCCAAGGCTATCTCTCTCCCTTTTCTATGCCACCATCTGGCCCTCTCCCTCCTCTCCAAGCCCAAGAAAGTTGGGTTCTTCTGATTAGTACGAGTCAAGCAAGGAAAAGCTGACGAAAAAAGAAGAAGGCAGCACTGCTGTAGAGATGATGGGTGATCTTCAGAAGGTGTTTGAAGATCTTCCAAATCAGATCCAGATCTAATTTTTGGAGAAAAGAAAGAGAAGGAGAAGATCTCTAGATCTAGCCTGAGTGGATACTGGTAGAGGCTAGACGCTTGCGTGGCTAGATCCAGAACCTTAGAGCTTTCATAGGATCATCAACGGGTAATCAGATTATCCAAGATCATGGTAAAAATTAATTCAAAATTAATTTAGTTTTATTTTCTTAATTATTAGATTATAAATCAGATTTGAAAAGTGTCAGATCTGATCTGAATTTGATGGGAAATTTTTAAAATTTGCCTCTCGATCCAATCAAAACTAAACGAACCTGACCCAGGAATTCTGGATTTCCCTTCACTCTCTCCTCATCTCATTTAAAATGAACGAGGCCTTCAATTTTGCTCAGGTTAACATGGCCATTTTTGATTACTTCTTTTCTATCATCACATAGTTTTTGCACTAAGAAGTAATAATATTGAAATAGAGAAGTTTTATTGAAGAAAAATTATTGATAGTACATTCTCAGATTTTCTAAATTTTAAGGTCATGGGAGCGTTGTTCCTCCAAGCTCCTTCAAGCGATAAGTTTTGGGCCGGTTGACCTCCTCTATTTCATATGGACTTTCCCAATTTGGAGTGATCTTCCCCTGGCTCTGAGGCTGAGAGATGGCAGCTCATCAAAGCACTAGGTCTCCCACTCTAAATATTTTACTTCTGACTCTAGAGTTATAGTATCGGGCCATCCTTCACCTATAGGCCGCCATCCGAACCTAGACTTCCTCTCTTTTTTCTTCTAGCAGATCGAGGTTGATTCTAAGATCTTATGAGTTATGCTACTCATTGAAGGCCATGACTCATGCTAATGGGAGTTTAAGCTCGATTGGGATGACTGCCTCCATTTCAAAGGCTAAGACGAATGGTGTTTCCGCAGTCGGTATCCTTTGAGTAGTTCGATATGTCCAAAGGATGTGGTAAAATTCATCCACCCAGGCCCCCTTTTCTTTATCGAGCCTTGTCTTGATGCCTTGCAATAGGATCCGGTTGGTCACCTCAGCTTTCCCATTTGTCTGTGGGTGAGCTATCGATGTGAAGTGATGGGAGATGTTTAGATCTTCATAGAACTCAGCAAACCTCATCCCAGCGAACTATCGCCCGTTATCTGTTATCAGAGTTTAGGATAGACCAAACCGACAGACGATTGACTTTCAGACAAAGTTCTGTACCTTGGCATCAAAAATTTTTGCTAGTGGTTTGGCTTCGACCCATTTGATGAAGTAGTCAATCGCAACCAAGAGAAACTTTCATTATCCGAATAACATTGGAAAATGGCCAAGTATATCCATTCTCCACTATGCAAATGGCCAAGGTGCACTTAGTGGAGTAAGCTTGAAGGCTGGCTATCTTTGTATGTTTGCATTTCTCTAATAGTGGTCACATTTCTTGACGTATTTCATAGAATTATGGTATAAGGTCTGCCAATAGTATCCTTGCCGAAGTAGTTTTTGAGACAAGAATCTGGCTCCTATATGACTTCCACAAATTTTTTTGTGCACTTCCCATAATGCGAAGTTGGTCTCTGAAGGTCGAAGACTTCTCAACAGCAGTAGTGAATATGACCTTTTATACAACTTGCCCTCATACAAAACATACCGGAAGGCTTGATTTTTGAGTTTTCGAGCTTTTGGATCATGAGGAAGAACTCTCTCTTTGAGATAGGCAACTAATGGGTCAATCCAGCTTGGCTCGAGCTTTGTCTGTATAACAAGCTGTGATTCCTCTGAGCTTGGGCATTTTAAAGTTTCAAAAAATACTTCTTTGGATAGTTCGGCTAGGGCTAAAGTGACCAATTTAGAGAGAAGATTGGCTCTCGTATTTTCTACCCTCAAAATCTATCGAATACCAAAATTGCTGAAGGTCAGAGTCAAATTCTTTACTTTCTTAAGATATTTCATCATACTTTCCTCCTGTGCTATTTTTAACTCTTTTGCTATTTTTAACTCGATGATTAGTGCTTCATATTTGGCCCCATTATTAGTTGCAAGAAATTTGAAGCATAGCGCATACTTGGCGACGACTCCCTCGGGGTTGACTAAGACTAACCCCGCATCTGCACCAATGGAGTTAGATGAACCATCCACGTACAGGACCCAAAAATCTTTGAGAAGGTCAGCACTTTCTTCAAAGAGGCTCGATTGCAACCACGGAATGTCGGTCCCATTCTATTCAAGCTCGGCTTCATCTCGAATGGTGCATTCAACTATGAAGTTGGCCAGTGCCTAAGCCTTGATTGCTAGCCAAGGTCAGTAGTTGATGTTGAACTCTGATAATTCAATGGCCCATTTTGCAGTTCTTTCAGAAGCATCCTTTTGATGAAGGATTGCTTTGATCTGTTGGTCAGTGAGAAGCATTATAGCATGTCCCTGGAAGTAAGGTTAAAGTCTTCTTACTGCAATCAGAAGAGTATAAGTCAATTTTTCCAACTTTATATACCTGATCTCGATATCCCTTAGGATCCGACTTATGTAGTAGACTAGTCACTATACTTCATCTCTTCTTTGGCTAGGACTGCTGCTAGCACCATAGGAGAGACCGTAAGGTAGAGAAATAGCTTCTCTCCAAATTTGGATTTGGCTAGTAGGGGGCAAGCCGAGGTAGTTCTTGAGCTCGTCGAATGCCTTTTGGCATTTCTGAGTTTAGTGAAAATCTTTTGGCTTTCTGAGGATTTGGAAGAAGGGCATGCAGCATTTGGCCAATCTAGAGATAAAATGATTCAAAGATGCCATCTTTCTGGTCAGGCACTGAACTTTCTTGATGGACTTTGGAGTGGTCATCTCCTGGATAGCTCGAATTTTCTCTGGGTTGGCCTCGATCCCTCATCTTAAGACCATGAATCCCAAAAAATTTTTTGAGGCTATCCCAAAGGCGCACTTGGTTGGGTTTAGCTTTATCTTGTATTTTTTGAGTGCATCGAAAGCCTCTTCAAGGTCGGCGACATGATTGACAGTCTTTCAGCTTTTGACTAGCATGTCATCGACATAAACCTCCATATTGCAGCCGATTTGCTCTATGAAAATTTTATTGATCAGGTACTGATAAGTCGCATCTACATTTTTAAGCCTGAAGGGCATAATTCTATAATAGTAAAGACAATGGTTAGTAATAAAAGCAGTCTTCTCCTCATCCTCCGATGCCATCCAAATTTGGTTGTAACCAGAGAAGGCATCCATGAAGGTGAAGAGCTCGTAGCTTGAAGTCGCGTCCATCAGTTGGTCGATTCTCGGTAAAGGATAGTTGTCTTTTGGGCACACCTTGTTAACCTTCTTAAAGTCGATGCACATCCTCCACTTGCTGTTGGTTTTCTTGACCAAGACCATGTTAGAGACCTAAGTCAGATAGCTGACTTCTCGAATAAATTCGATATTGAGAAGCTTGTCAACTTCTTCTGCTATTACCTTCGGCCTTTTTGGTGCACGGCCTCGAACTCTTTCTTTCACTGATCGATGCTTAAGGTCAATGGCCAGATGAAGATGTCGGCATTCCTTCAAAAGAAGGCGATGAGCTGCTCTCAAACTTCATCTTTCAGATTGGAGCCAATTTGCACCGTATGCTCCACATTTCCATCATTCAAGAAGATGGTCACAAGATCTTCTATGGGCTCGTCCCACTCTTTGGCAAAGTTATCGTGGATATCTAGCCTGTCAATAAGACAAGGGTTGGACTATGCTTCCTTTCACAGGGCAATTGAGTACCAGTGCCTTGCCAGAGCTTGATCTCCCCTGACATCTCCGATCCCGTAACTTGTCGGAAACTTCATCTTCAAATAATAAGTGGACACCACCGCCTGAAGTGCATTTAAACTAGGTCGGCCGAGAATTACATTGTAAGCGGAGGGAGCTTTTACTATCAGAAAATTCACTTGTGCTCTAGATTATTTTGTATATTGTCCGATAACCACATCTAGAGTCATTACACCTTCAACTGGTACTGCAACACCAATGAAGCCTACTAGGGGAGAGTTTATTGGTCTATGCTGACTATTAGATTTTTATATTTTGGAGAAAGCATCATAAAACAAGATGTCAACCAAACTTTCATTATCAACTAGGATGCGACGTACATCATAGTCTGCTATACTTAAAGAGATTACAACTGCATCATTATGCGGAAACTGTACTCTTCATGCATTTACCTCAGTGAAGGTTATGGGTTCTTTAGCCCTCTATCTTTTCACTGATCCTCTAGATCCGCTAGCCTCTTCTCGTCGAAGTTCCCCAGAGATAGTGTTGATGATGTCGAGAGGCGGCCGATCTCCTTATTATTTCTTCCTCCTTGATGGTTCAGACTGCGGTAGTGCCCTCGGTCGATCTTCTCTTGCTTCAGATTGGCATCTAAGGAATCGATCCAACCGACCTCTTCTGATGAGCTCCTCGATCTTGTCTTAGAGCTGAATGCATTCTTCAGTATCGTGGCCGTGGTCATGATGGTAGAGACAGTATTTGTTAGGATTGCGCTTGCTAGGGTGAGTACGCATCCTTTCTGGCCTCGGCTGCTGCTCCTTGATCTCCATCAATACTTGCATTTTTAGAATATTGAGGGGGGCGTAGTTTTGAAACCTTTTGAGGGAAGAACTTCTTCGTGCCCTTCTGTCGGAGCTTCTTTGACGATGAGCTCAAGGAGGAGTTCGGGCTCACTTGTACTTGAGGAGAGTCCGTGAGTGCGGTCAAACTTCATTCAGCCCTCCATCAGCTGTGGGTTTATTATATTTGCCTTTGTGCCACTCTCCTATGGCTTCCTCATCCTTCAATTTGAAGGTTTCTTCTGCTCGGGCATATCTTTCAGCCCGAGATAGTAGATCGACAAAGTCCTTAAGGTACTTCTTCTCTAAGGAGAATAACAAATCATTTTTTTGAAGAACGCCCTTAAGTGCGGCTATTGCAATAGATTGGTCCAGGTTTTGGACCTTCGATGCAGTGGCATTAAATCAAGTGATATAAGCCTGGATAGATTCTTCCTCCTTCTGCTTGATATGCATCAAAAAATCTGAACCTCGGTGTGGACCTCGACTGCTAACTAATAGCTCATTTGGTTAAAGAAAAAGATTGTACCCAGCTTCAATGTCGAGTACCAATTTCTTGCTGCTCTCTTTAAGGTAGATGGAAATGCTCGACATAAGATGGCGTCTGGTGCACCATGGAGTAGCATCATGGTCTGGAAGGCCTCCAGGTGATCGACTAGATCAGAGGTTCTATCATAGCTTTCAAATTGGAGAAGCTTGAAGTTCGGTAGAATGGGCTCTTGCATAATTCAAGGAGAGAAAAAGGGATTGATGCAGACATCATCACAGTGAGTCGGGGCGACGTGGTGGAGTTCGTCAATCCGTCGGTCCATCTTTCATAGTTTTTTATCAAGGATGTTATCTCGATCGTAGATCTTGGAAGGTTTCCGACTGTAGATGGGGAAGGTCTCTTCCGAAGAAGAATCATGATCCGAACAAGGCTCCTCTGCTCTCTGTTTTTTCTTCTCAGGGGTGATGGGTATGCTAACCCAAGTGCTCCTCCTTAAAACCAATTTCTAACATCCTGATGGCAAGTTTTTTGATGGAACTACCACTGAAGGTTGCCACTTGGCCTGCACCATTTCGGTGAGGCCCTGATCTACTACATCAGCAAGTTAAACTGCTCTAGATCTATCATGGCCACCAGTGGAGGAGGAGGTTGAAGCACTAATAATGGAGCAGGAATGGATGGATCTAGCTAAGATCTGGTGGTAGAAGTGGTAGTTCTTTGGACAGTCACCTTTCGTTTCGACATTTCTTGGGATTGAGGAAGAGGATGGAGATGAACCTTAAAGAACAAGATCTATAGGATCGACTGAGCACTCCTTTAAGAATAAGGGTATCTCAGGAATAGAGGTCCCTTCATCTAGTGTCAATCTTGTTGGTGTAGAGTCTGGTCGACGTCGGATCAAGCTGGAGTTGAGGAAGAAGAGGTCACCATCGGTGACCTACAAACCTACAAAATAAAATCCCATCCAGAGTCAATGGTCGTGGCTCCGATAGGACCCTCCGATGATCAAGTTAACTCTTCTGGCCAACAAAAATGGAGTGCTCAGAAAAGGATTCAGTAGAGTTTTGAAAAGGAGAAGAGAGGTTAGAGAAAACATATCTAAAGGATCCCATTTTATAAGTGGAGCCTGTAACAGACTAACAACCATAACCATCCGGTAGGTGGCCACTCGGGCCATATGAAATTTATTATGGAGAGAGGTGTCATCCATAGCAAATTGATAATGACATCCATAATTGTTCGATAGTGGGGTCACCTATAGCAGATTGATAATGATAGTCATAACCATCCGATAGTGAAATTGCCTATTTATGAAGATTTAATAGTCAAAGTTCAGAGGAAACATACATTAATTGGTGAAGAGCTTTGACATATGTTAATTCTAGAGGAGTTCGGACTCCTAGAGAAAATACGGCTAGAGGAGATCATCTGAAAGGAATGCTAGTTAAAACCTGAAAGTAATCCACTAGAGGAATCTGGATGGAGTTCGACTAATGGTGAAGTCCAGAAAGAATCCAACTGGTGGAGACATTTGACTGAAGGAGAAGTCCGAAAGAAGTTTAGCTTTCGGAGGAATTCAACTAAAGAAGAAGTCCAAAAGGAGTTTGGCTCCCAGAGGAATCTGACTGAAGGAGAAGTCCAGAAGGAGTTTGGCTCCTGGAGTAATCCAACTGAAGAAGAAATCTGAAAGGAAAGAAACTCGACTGAAGGAGAAGTCTGAAAGGAGTTTGGCTCCTGGAGGAACCCGACTGAAGAAGAAGTCTGGAAGGAGTTTGGCTCCTAGAGAAATCTGACTAAAGGAGAAGGAGTTCGATTCTTGGAAGAATCTGGCTAAAGTAGAAGTCCAGAAGAAGTTTGGCTCCTGGAGAAATTCGATTAAAGAAGAAGTCTAGAAGGAGTTCGGTTTCTGGAGGAATTTCACTAAAGAAAAAATCTGGAAGGAGTTTGGCTCTTGGAGGAATCTGGCTGAAGGCGAAGGTTGGAAGGAATTTGGCTCCTAGAGGAATCCTACTGAAGGAGAAATCTAAAAGGAGTTCAGCTCCTGGAGAAATCCAGCTGAAGGCGAAGGTCGAAAAGAGTTCAACTCCAGGAGGAGTTCGGCTGAAGAAGAAGTTCGGCTAATGGACAAGTCCGACCGAAGGAGAAGTCTGGATGGAGTTTGGCTGAAGGAGAAGTTCTACTGTTGAAGGAGTTCTGAAGGAATTCAGTCACTGGAGGAGTTCAACTCCTAAAGGAAGAATTTTTTATCGAAGCTCTTTCGTGATTTACCAATTATATTAGGCTAAGCATCAGACTGGACTTTGGCGGGAGCGTGGTTTATCCCCAATAGGAGGTAAAGGGGAGAGGCTTTTACAACGGCCCTTTTGTGCCCCAATGATATTGCAGAAAACTACACAAAATAAAATTGAAGGCCTCCGATTCTTAAACAAGAGGTAAAGGGAAAAGCCCCTTTTAATGGCCCTTTTGTGCCCTAATGATCTTGTTAGGAATAGGAGGAGAACTTTATTCTAACAAAAAAAAAAGTCAATCCCATCAGGTACAGGAGGATCTCATCCTGATAGGAGAAGAAGGGGAAAGGCTCTTTCAACGGTTCTTTTGTGCCCCAATAATCTTATTAGGAATAGGAGTAGAACCTCATCCTAATAAGAAAAAAGCCAACCCTATCAAAAATAGGAGGAGGACCTCATCCTGATAGGAGGACAAGGGGAGAAATTTTTTCAATGATCCTTTCATGCCTCAATAACCTTGTTAGGAATAGGAGGAGAACCTCATCCTAATAAGAAAAAAGCCAATCCCATCGGAAACAGGAGGAGGACCTCATCCTGATAGGGGGATAAGGGGAGTAGCCCTTTTAATGGCCCTTTTGTGCCCCAATGGCCTTGTTAGGAATAGGAGAAGAATCTCATCCTAGCAAGAAAAAAAGCCAATCCCATCAAAAATAGGAGGAGGACCTCACCCTGATAGGAGGATAGGGAGAGAGGCCTTTTCAATGATCCTTTCGTGCCCCAACGGCTTTGTTAGAAATAGAAGGAGAATCTCATCCTAATAAGAAAAAAAGCCAACTCTATTAGGAACAGGAGGAGGACCTTATCCTAACAAGAGGACAATGGGAGAGGCCCTTTCAACGGTCCTTTTATGCCCCAACGGTCTTGTTAGCAATAGGAGGAGAACCTCATCCTAACAAGAAAAAAAGCCAATCCCATCCAGAACAGGACGAGGACCTCATCCTGATAGAGGGATAAGGAGAGAGGCTCTTTCAACGATCCTTTTATGCCTCAATGATCTTGTTAGAAACAGGAGGAGAACCTCATCCTAACAAAAAAAAAAGCCAATCCCATCAGAAATAGGAGGAGGACCTCATCCTGACAGGAGGATAAAGGCAGAGGCCCTTTCAATGGCCCTTTTATGCCCTAATGATCTTGTAATGAATAGAAGAAGAACCTCATCATAATAAGAAAAAAAGCCAACCTCATCAGGAATAGGAGGAGGATCTCAACCTAACAGGGAGACAAGGGAAGAGGCTCTTTCAATGATCCTTTTATGCTCTAACGATCTTGTTAGGAACAGAAAAAGAATCTCATCTTAACAAAAAAAAAATCAAATCCTATCAGGAGCAGGAGAAGGACCTCGTCCTAATAGAAGGGCAAGGAGAGAGGCCCTTTCAATGATCATTTTATGTCCTAATGATCTTATTAGGAACAGAAGGAGAATCTCATTCTAACAAGAAAAAAAGTCAATCCCATCAAGAATAGGAGGGGGATCTCGTCCAGGCACAAAAGATGTGAGGACCCAACTATACAAGCCCAAAAAAATCTATCCAAAGGCCATCGTTTACAATCAAAGGGTACATATATCATGGTGAACTATAACCATTATCGAAGAGCAGCTCTGCAATCCCGAACAATAGAAAAGAAGAGAGTGAGAAAACTATGCAAGCATACGACTGAGATAAGGAATCAAAAAGTAGTGTTTCATTGAAATAAAAGTTTGATACATGGAAAGGTCTGTAGGACCATTTACAAAAAAAAAAGAAGAGAAAAGGAAAAAGAAGAAAAAGATGCCGAAGTCCTATTCAGAGTTGGACTTCGGGCTGCCAACTCCTACCATTACAAGGAAGAGTTTTAGGCCTTCTATTTCTTCTTCGAGCCTCTTCCTCACCACCAAGCTCTCCCTTAGTATACTCTCCCATCTACGCGATTCTTCCTCTATCTCTCCTAATCTCTTCCTAAGAACCGCAGATTCGGCCCCTGCATCCTTGACGGCATCTTCATGATAAACCATCTGGATCTTCAGCTGGTGCAACTTGGCTTTTTTCCTTTCATATAATGCAGATAAGTCTTTCATGGATCTTGTAGGGATAGGAGTTCATCCGATTCTCTACTCGAATGGACCTCGGTCCTCTCTACTAGTAGTTTCTGAAGTCGCATTACTTCAGCATTCGATGCTCTGAGCTTCTTTCTATAATCATCGATCTCCTCACTCTAGCAAAATTGACAAAACTTATAATTCTCTTTGATGTTGCACAATTATTTCTAAAGATTGAAAAACCTTTTCAGCCAATCCCAACCGATCTTCTCTTAGCTTTGAAACTGAATTGTACTCTATTTTAATCAGTCGATCTTCTCATTCGCTCCACGAAGTTCAGTCTCAAGGGAGGATATCTTAGCAGACAGAACCTAAGCCTTATCACCACTGAGCTTCTTCACCATTTCTAGCTCTTCAGTCAAGTGACACTTCTTGTTGATATAGTCCATGGTATCTTTCTTATGGACTTGATGAAGGCGGCTGATCTCAACATTAGCTTCAGCATAACTCTTTTTGAATTTTTTAAGCGCTTCTTCTATTTTTCCTAACTTCCTTTTAAGCTGATGGACCTCCCTTCTTAAGTTTTTTACATGAGCCATCAGAGGAACATATTGAGGCAAGGGGTCGGCTTCGATAGAAGACTACACTTAAAGCATCAAAGCATCAAAGCATCACAACATAGATTTCATAAAAAAAAGAGATTCGCTCTCAAAATAAACTTGTCTTCATTAATTAAAATGTTTCTCAAGTATAGAAAAGAAAATAAATGAAAAGGAAAAATATAAAATAGGAGGTCTTAGACCTCTGGGGGAGCAGCCAAGGAGTTCAATGCAGCATCAGTCGGCCTCAGCTCTTCAATGGCAGGCTCGGCAGGGGAGAGGTCGACCGCGGTGGTAGATGGTCCTGCCTCTTCATCAGGAGCTCCTTCAACCAGGAAGCGGAGATCGAGCTTGAAAAATTTGTTAGCTATCCTATACTCGTAGAGCTCGAATCCCATGATGAAGGCTTCATGGCTGAACTTGACATTCAAGTCCCTCATCTTAGAGGAGACCTTGAACTCCTCGACTGTCTAGGCCTTCGCCTTCGAGATCTACCTTAAAATCTGCTCCTTTAGTTCGGCGATCTTGGCTTCAACCTTCTTCCTCCCCTCCTCTTCTAAGGCCAAAGCAACTTTCAGCCTTGTTGATATTTGCTCCTTCTTCTTGAGCATCTCTTGAACAATCCTGACCTCGGCAGCCTTCTCCTTTGTGAGGTGGTCGACTTTAGTGGCTTTCTCCTCCTAGAGGTGGCTAACCTCAGCTTGGTGATCCTCCTAAGCCTTCAGTGCTTCCGACCTTAAGTGATTCACTATTTTGATGTGGGCAAGCAATTGGTTATCTAACTACAAGGAGTAAACTGTGTTAGGTATATATAAGAAAAAAGAAAAAAAAAGATAAGGTGATTATCTCAAGGAAGGCCACAAGGGAATCCCAAGTGCACTACTCATAGTCAAAGTCGGCAATCTTATTTTCCACCTCGGATAGAGCAAATTTATCAATCAAATCCCTGATGATGTCCCAATTGTAGAAGAAATTTTCTTCTGAGTCTTCATCGCCATCATCGGACTTATTGAGATGAACTTTGCACCGTACCTTTATGGTGGCTGATTTTTTTTTCCTTCTTTTTTTCTATCTTTTCTCCTCCAGTAGGAAGCTTCGAAACTTGAACTTCAGCAAGAGGGCTCGAGGATGTATGAGGCATTGCAGCCTCATCAGTAGTGCCAACCTCGACAGCTGGAATAACCTCGATGCCCCCAGCAACCTTGGGAGTAGCGGTGGCATTAGCGGGTGCTGCAAAGCTTGGGATATCGATCCTTGCCTTCTTTGAACCCTCGCTTGGTGCATTTCCTTTCCTCTTATAAGCTTGAAGTCCCTTAGCAAGCATCTCAACTGCCTTATTGTCCATCTCTACAATAAAGAAGGGGTCACGATCAAAAAAAAAAAATTATACGAGAAGGAACCTTATGAAATACAGAGATATACTAGTAGGATTGAGAGGACTCAAGTCCATATTAAACAAAGTTTGGTCTTTCAGAAGTTTGGATAGGAGGGGGGCTCAGTAATTCCTAAGCTTGTCGACAGAGTCAAGATCATTCCTTTCCAAGCTTGAAGCTCGACGGACCAAATCCCTCAGCCATCCCTAATAAGAAAGTCCTAAACTAAGGGATGGATAGGAGACAAAGAAGAACCTTTTCTTTTAGTTATGAATTGAAGAAGGGGCACCTTTAAGCAACCCCTTCTTGCCAGCCTCGGGGGATAGATACCACCAATCTTTGGTGGTAGGATGGTATTTAAAGGTGTAGTAATTACAAAATAAAGAGATAGTCGGGAGAACCTTAGTCGAGATACAGAGGGAGAGGAAACCTATGATGAATCTAAAAGAATTTGGGATCATGGAGGCAAGGGAGATGTCCAGAAAATGAAAAAGGGCCAAGACAAAAAGAGGAATCGATAGGTGAAGCCCGGCTCGAAGAGTTTCATTGTACAAGCAAAAGCAACTTGGGGGAGGAGCACAAGCTCGATCGTTCAGTCCAGGGAGCTCTAGTTCGTACTTCGAAGGCATCCTGTATTGAATCCTAATAGAGAAAGGTCATCAGGGTGCAAGGAATAGCGAATGGTCTCAGGTATGAAAACAGGACAAGGTGCTACATTGAGTTCGGCTTCTATCCTAGAGTCGGGATCTCAAGAATTTGAGTCGGTTGGGCTCCTAGAATTGGAAGACTGAGATGCTTTCGAAGATATTTTGGATCAAAGTGAACCCCAAAAAATCCCTAAAAATCAGGAAAAAAAGAAGAAGATAATGAAGTCTCTTAAGAAAAAAAGAGCGAAGCCTACTGAAGAAATCTGAGGACCCCCAAACAATGACTAAAAAGCAGAGCAGCGAAGAGGAAAGAGATGAGGAACTAACCTAAAGCGGATGAAGAGCAAGAGAAGACGATCGAAAGGACGAGAAATGGTTGAGAAAGATGACGACGGCCAAGGATCATAGTAGATTGTTTGAAGGAGATGAGGAAGCATGGAGTAGGAGGGAGAAGGTATCGATGAAAATGAGAAGTCGAAAGAAGGAAGGAAGAGTTTAAATAATAGGAAGAAGCTCGAAGTGGTTATGATTGCAGATTGTCCTCCACTAATTTCGACCCACCACGTGTCCCTCATGCCCATTTCTGATGCCTAACAGGGCATTTATTGCATCATACATGGAGCTCCGCGCCAGATGAGATTTTAAAGGATTGTGTCTTTTTGGGTCTTTTGTATATTAAGAAGCTTTGATGCCAACTTAGAAAAAGCCAAGCATTTTGTTGCTCGATAAGCAGGAAGCAAGCAAAAGACTTTGGCTATTATGATTTTTGAACTTCCTTCATTCAAAATTTGAACTCGGGAGTAGAGGAACAAATGTTGGAGTTAAAATAAATCCCATCGAAGTCCTTAGCTACCAACCCCCATTTTGAAGGAATCCATTAATCCTCTCAACAACAAGCCCATATCATGGAACTTATCGAAGACACATTAAAGCTTAGCCAGATGATCTTGAGTAGTAAAGAGAAACTATTATTTAATTAACCTTGCTTTTTAACTTAGAATGAATGATAGGACCAAAGTTCAGCCCTCCCGACCTTGATTGGTGATGAGTTTTGAAAATAGTTGAAGTCCTATATTGTGGATAATGCGCTCTTTCCAACTGAACCCCTCAAGTCATACCTGAAGAAAAATATGCAAGATTTTATGCATAGATTTTAAAACATTTTTAAAATTAAAGCAGCGGAAGACATAGATTAAATAGTTTAATCTACAATATGTATGTAATCAAATTATAAAATCTTACATCAAGGATCTATAACATGTTATGATGCAAATATAAATCTGAAATTAAATTAATCACAAGTGGTATTGTTCATATCAATACCTAGATCTAGAACAATTCTAGATCTAACCCTAGATCATATTTAGGTTACCAAGAGATTAGATCTCTTACCTTTGCATGGTTGAGAACTCCGTGGTTGATTTTCGTTGTTGCTTTTAGAGCTGTACATGCATCTGGCCTCTATAGGTGATCCATATGAACCTGCAATATAGATCGAAGGTTCGTCGAACGAAGATCCACTCGAAGTGCTAGCTTCTCGCAGATCCCTCTTGATGGTCAATCAAATATATATTCTCTAGATCTCTTGGACACTCCAAGAGATGAAGAATATGAGGAGGAATAAGGAAGTAATCCAACCCTTGCATCTCCCATAAATTAAAAAATAAAATAAGAAAAAATAAATCCTAAGAGAAGACAAATCTTCTCCTTCAGGACATCAATGGTTGATGCCCTAAAAACATCTCTATGCTAGGACAAGAAGAGACCTTCTCCTCTATATTTTTTCTATGTTTCTAGATGTAACATCTCTAATTTTTGCTCTTAAAAATTCTCACAAAATAAGGAGAAAGATTCTCAAAGAAATCCTAAGAGAAGACCTTTCTTCTCTTCTCCTTGTCTCATCAGGACAAGATCAAATCATTTCCAAAAAGAATACCATACCCCAATAACTTGGAGCACTTATCTGTAAGCATACCAACTAGCATCACCTCTCCCTAATACCAATTGATGTTCCATGATATCGTTCGAACATCAATCATCCTTGGCATCACAATCTCCGATACCATGTTGCAGAAGCCCCTGATCTTAAGTATGGACCTAAACGAACCTGTGACGTTCTTTATGGGCAGCAAAATACCGACCCTCCACCTATATCTATGATGGGGCACCTCCCTCCTTGGGCTTGAGGGAGACGCCCCCCTTCTCTAGGGCTTCTTCAAGAACCCTAGGGCGGCAACTCTAGAGAGAAGAGAAGAAGAGAGTTTAGGGAGAAAAGGTCTGTATTCCATAGTATTATGAAACCCTAATACAACCTATGTATTTATACATAGCCATTAGGCCCAACCAAAAAACTCCTCGACTAACGCAATACATGAAAGCACTCACCGAGCCCATGTACACCCATGTCTCCCATGCTCTCATCCTCTGGATCTAGACCCAAACCATACACGAATTAGCCCCCTTAAGACCTCTCAAACTAGGCCTTAAGATCCCTAGGATCAACCCAGATCCTAGCCCAAAATAGACCCTCGCATAACTCTGCTCGTGCACTGAGCCGACTCAGTCTCAGCATTGAGCCGGCTAAGTTCCACTAGGTCGGCTGAGTCTGAAACTGAGCTGGTCCAGTTTTGTGCCATGCCTGTAGTTCCAAAACTCGATCTTTTTGTTTTGCCTATGCTCTGAGACTTAGCTGATCCAATTTTAGATTGAGCTGGCTAACCTGCAGAAAATCTTCTTTTTGCAGTCTTGATTCTCCGACTTTGGTTTCTTACTTCACCTTGAATCCTAGGTCTCTGAAGCACCAACTAAGTCCCTTGAGGCCCTCAATACTCGAACCTCAAGCCTGTGGAGAGCTACATGCCACCTCCATACTAGGATAACTCCTATCCTAGCCCTAAGACCACACCTATCCTAGCCTCCTTGGAGCCCTCGCCCTAGCTCCTCCATTGGCCTTCTAAGGATTGGGAGCACTACAAATCCTCATAATCCCCACTTTGGTGATCCCAAGCCTTGGCAAACCCCTCGGTAATGCCCTCCTACATGATCCTGTTGTCCCTGCGCACTCGACAGCCTCTTGTGCGATCATCTCCTCTGCCAATCCTTTTTAGCTTTTGTGCACCCTTGAGGCCTTTGGGATGACCACCTCCACCACTGAAGATCTTGGCTTGCACCTCTGCACCATCCTGAAATTGTAGGATCTCTTCTCCTTAGCAGCTGCATCGCTTTTCCTGGACTTTTCTAAAGAACTTGCAACGTTCCTGTACCGACACTTGCTGCAAACCCTAACATGGTCTTCTAAAACTATGTCTGTCCTCCTGCACATGCCACTCCACCTGAAATTTTACATCACCGGCACTAGTGCTAGGATATCGATCCTCCCGCACCCCTCTGCTCTTAACTTATTTCAAATTCCTCTCCAATTGTGAAGCCACCTCTCCGGAGCTCCACCTATATCTGAAGTCCATCTGATGCCATAGAATTTGACTCTATCATCGAGTCCCTTGAGGCCAACCACTCAACGCTATACTGCTGAGCCTACTGCTACACCTCGAACATTGTCGCTATCCCTTCAAACCCTCCACACTCCATGGATCCATTCGAAGCCATCTTGGATACCTCCACAATCCATGGGCACCTCCAAAATCCAAGAGCTCATCCAACTCTTCTGAATCTAGTGACTGAACCCTAGGAAATTTTACCCTAGTCCTTCTCTTCTGCCCTTACACCAGCCATCATTTTAGTTGCATCTGGAGAACCATCCTCTACCTGAACCATGACTCTTCTTGATGCTCCTGTAGAAGAAACCTGATCCATGATACTTTCAACTGCCTGAGACCTCCTGGCGCTCCCTGAGACCTCCTGGCTCTCCCTGAGATCTATTCTTGATCTTCCTGAGAAGCCTTTGACACCATCTACTGAGATACACTCCTCGGCTATTGCACCACCAAGCGCCTCTCTACCCCTATGCCTCTAGGGAAGTGCTCCTACAGCACTCTAGTGCTCCCTGACTCGTCTCTATGCTGCTCTACAGCCATCCAGCCCTAACTTGCTAGACCTCCATGTATCATCCATCTCGATCACTCCCAAGGCTTCGCAAATCCTTGTTTTGGTCAAATCGCTAAATACATCTTCGACTACTTCCCCACCTTTCAGACATCGAAGGACGTATAGTCACTTCTTCAGCCTTCCTTCGACTATTACCCCTTGGGAAACCTCTCTTCAACAGTCTTACATTGCCCATCTTTTTGGAGAATTCTTATGCTCTCTGCTAAGATACCTCCCTCAGCTATTGCATCATCGAGCCTCTCTCTGTCCTACATCTTCAGGAAAGCGCTACTGCAGCACTCCAGTGCTCCCTGCCTATCATATAACCATCATACACTTCGACCTTTCCACCAAGACTGATTAACAAATCATGCACCAAATTCTTCCATCCAAGGAAAATCTCTTTCTGTTAATCCTCTCAACCTCTACCTTCAACCCGCTACTCCTGACTGACCAAACCACTACAATAAGAAGGTAGATTTGAGACATACCATGGAATTCTTGTACAGATTTCTGATTTCATCTTGTACGACTTCTCCTTCTCTTTCATGCACCATCAGACTCTGATACCAGATGTAAGCGCACCAACTAGCATTACCTCTCCCTAATACTAATTGATGTTTCATGATATCACTCGAACGCCAATCATCCTTGGCATCACAAGCTCCGATACCATATTGCGGAAGCCCCTGATCTTTAGCATAGACCTGAAGGAACCTATGACGTTCTCTATGGGCAGAAAACCATCGATCCTCCATCTGGATCTATGATGGGATGCCTCCCTCCTTGGGCTTGAGGGAGACGCCCCCTTCTCTAGGGCTTCTTCAAAAATCCTAGGGTGGCAACTCTAGAGAGAAGAGAAGAAGAGAGTTGAGAGAGAAAAGACCTATATTCCACAGTATCATGAAATTCTAATACAACCTATGTATTTATACATAGCCATTAGGCCTGACCAAAAAACTCTCCGGCTAACCCAATACATGAAAGCACTCATCAAGCCCATGTACATCTATGTCTCCCATGCTCTCATCCTCTGGATCTAGACCCGATCCATACATGAATTAGCCCCCTTAAGACCTCTCAAACTAGGTCTTAAGATCCCTAGGATCAACCCAGACCCGCCCAAAATAGACCCTCTTGTAACTCTACCCACGCACTGAGCTGGCTCAGTCTCAGCACTGAGCTGGCTAAGTTTCACTGGGTCAACTCAGTCTGAAATTGAGCTACCCCAGTTCTATGTCATGCCTATAGTCCCAAAACTTGACCTTTCTATTTTGCTTGTGCTCTGAGACTTAGCCGACCCAGTTTTGGACTGAGTCGGCTAACCTATAGAAAATCTTCTTTCTATAGTCTTGATTCTCCGACTTTGATTCTTTGTTCCACCTTGAATCCCAGGTCTTTGAAGTATCAATCAAGCTCCTTGAGGCCCTCAATACCAGAACTTCAAGCCCATGGAGAGCTACATGCCACATCCATCCTAGGACAACTCCTGTCCTAGCTCTAGGACCACACCTATTCTAGCCTCCTCGGAGCCCTCATCCTAGCTCCACCTATGGCCTCCCAAGGCTTGAGAGCACCACAAATCCTCATATTATCCCCACACCCTATTCCTCTCTTTCTAAAATTTTTATCACATAAAAATCATAAAGAATAAATAAGAAAAAAATACATAAAAGAAAAATAAAGAGAAGACAATCTTCTCTTACCTTGTCTCTTCAAGACATCAATCTTTGATGTCTTAGCTGAAGACTCTTCTCTAAGAATCTTGGCACAACAAACCACTCCACACCTTCTCCTCCTTTTCCTCTAATTTTTCATGATTTTTTTGGGATTTATCACATCCTCTAACCATCTAAAAGGAGGTGCCTCAATTTAAGACCAAGACTGGGTCAAAGTTCTAGTCTTAGAAGGAGTCTCATGGGGCGTCCAACTCTTGGACGGCCCACCCTTAATTTTTTGGCATATAACCACTGATTCTCATGTACAAAAGAAAGATAATATGAAGCACAAAAGAGCTGGTGGGCATGGGAGAGGAATCCAAAATAAGAAGGAAGAGATTTGGTCAAAAGGGACTCTTCCAAGTAAGAAGCAAATCCCAACTTCTTCCAAGCTTTGATCAAATCAAATTTTATTCCAAATAATCTAGATATATGGGGTGTGGACAAGCCTCTTAGGCATGGGAAAGCTCATGTAAAAATTCTGAAATAAAAGGTGTGGGCGTGGGCTTTTAGGCACAAGAGAAAGAGAGAGAGAGTCCCGATCCAAGTGGGACCCTCTTGTTTGACTAAGTCAAAATAGGTTTGGATTTAATTTTAATCATATTTAAACTAGATTAAATACAACCTAATTGGAGATGATCCTAGTCCAACTAGGAGTCTGATTAAATCAGATTAAATCAAGATTTAAATCTAATTTAAATCCTAAATCAATTAGGTGCACCCAAGTCCTAGTCAAACAAAAAATTATTCTTTCTTACAATTGGCTTATCCAATAAATCAACTAGACTTAGCTGAATTAAGTCCAAATCAATTATAATTAAATTTAATTCAATTAAATTTGATCTCAGCTCAATTACTGATAAGTGGTAAAAATATAATAATAAAAGTATTAAATTATAAAATAAATTTACCAATTTTTAAGAAATTGATACTTCTATTAATTTTGTGTAGGAAAGAAGGCCACTAATATGAAGATCTTATTTTTCTAGATTAGATGAAATAAATTTCAAGCAAAATGGACTTCAAACGAGCCAAAAATTGAATTTCAAAGAAAATGATATAAAAAAAAATCGACAGGTCCGGTTCAAATTGACTCAAAAAAATTGGCTTAGTAGACCGTCTAGTCTGATCGTGCTCAGACTAATCGCTTGCTGATGCTATGCTTACGCTGTGCTAACGTCAGAATTTTTTGCAGTGCATGGTGGACCACTATGGAGGGCATTTCAGAGATTTCATAGGGGCAAGCGTGTTCCAATTGACTGAAGGAAGTGGCGGTCCATGCAACATCGGGCTCAGGCATGGTCTACAGAGGGTATTCTAAAAATATTGCCTGATTCGATGGATGTTGTTCTCTGAGATTTGATCGAATGGCTAAAATCTGTGCACTGATGAATGGTGGATGCAGCTCCTGGTCTAGATCCAACGGTTGAAGTTCATCCCGATTTTTAACTAAGAATCTGAAGCTCTCATGTGCATGATCTGACAGTCCAGATTCAATCTTCAAGACTGATCCAATGGTCCAAATGAATTCTGACTTGATTTGGATTTTTAAATCGATTTTTGAGTGGTTTTTAGCCCATTTGATCATCATCCAATGGTCTGAATGATCCAGATTTCAATCTGAGTTGTGTTAGGAGTTTTAAACCCAATTGTTTCAGGACTTTTTAAGGGATTTTGATAAAAACTCTTCTCCTTAGTCTATTTAAGGACCCTATTACTATGGCTACTAGGAGAGAGAGTTTTAAAAATAGAGAGTAACAAAGAGAGTTTTAAAAATAGAGAGTAATAGAGAAAAAAAGGAGAGATCTTTAGAGAGATTTCAGAGAGGGTTTGAGAGTTTTAAGGGAGAGAAAAGAGAAAGGGCTTTTATTTCTTTATTATTTTTCTTTCTTCTTCTTTTCTTCTTCCAATAATTAGGACATCGATCAAGGGGCTTCTCTTCTTCTTCATCGAGTTCTCCACACCAAGAGCAACGAACAACTAATTTTAGTGAATAAACAGTCTAATTTCTTCATGCATTTTATTTTATTTGCTATTTTAAAATTATTGTCATTAACTAATTTTTTTTTACTAAGGCTGAGGTGTAGCCACTCTTTTGATGTAATATTCAGTATGATTTATTTTAAATTTAAAATTTTATTCATGAGAAGTATATAAATTTGATCTTAATACTTTTAGATTACTGGCCATCTTCAAATTGATCTGATGAACATAGATGGTACGGACCAAGTACATCTATGTTATTACTTCTTGGTTATATACCTTGTATTATGAATCAAATTAGAATTCATATGCATGCAAAAATTTTAGTACACTTTGGACGTAGCGTATTTTAATTAGAGGATTTTATAAAACTTAATGTATTAATATTTATTTAAATTACATCTGGATCAAAGGATAATTAATAAATATTGATAGTTTTGCTATGCCTGGACCAAAGGATAGTGAATAAACTAGGAGACTCCACCATCACATGAAATAAAATTAACCTAATAACTTGAATATTGTATTGACTGAGTTGGTGAACCAATTACCTTAGTAACCCATTGCTCTTATGTTTAAAATCCTAATAATTACACTCTCTCTATTTTCTTAAAATTTTTATTTATTTCTTTATTTTATTCTTTAATTTTTTATTCTCATAAATCGGTCTTCTAAATAAAGCATAGGAAAGAGCTTTTCAGTACTTATTTTTCAATCCTCTAGAGATGATACTCTACTCACTTATTTTATTATTTGATCGACTGGTGCACTTGCTATAGCTATAGATTAGCATGCATCAAGTTTTTAGCATCATTATCGGGGATTGTTATAAAATAATATTAAAATTTTAATCCTAGCTTTACTTTAAAATTTTATTTTTAATTTTTATTCTTACTTTATTTTTAAAATTTGTTCAGTGCATGACACGTACTAGACATAGTAACTTACTACCTTTAGATCCAAAAATTGAAAGAACCATCAGAAGACTACAACAAGAAAGAAACATGGTAGTTGAAGATCCTAACGACATCAACCTAGGATTGGATATGGCGACCGAGGGAAAGCATGAAGCTATTCGAGCAGTACATTATCTATTAAACGATTACATCACACCATCTATAGCCGATGCAGCTTCGAGCATTAGGAGACTGCCTGTGCGAGCAAACAATTTTGAAATAAAATTGGTGATGATCCAGATGATTCAATCAACTGTCCAATTCAATGGACATGTGCATGATGATCCAAATGCCAATATTTCTAACTTTCTTGAACTTTGTGATACTTTTAAAATTAATGGGGTGTCGGATGATGCTATTAGATTAAGATTATTTTCTTTTTCTTTATGGGATAAAGCCAAAAGTTGGCTTCATTCTCTTCCTACAGGTTCTATCACAACTTGGGATGTCCTAGCCCAAAAATTTTTAGCTAAGTATTTTCCACCTTCCAAGACTACCAAGATGCGCAATGATATCACTTCTTTTATACAAATAGACATGGAGACACTATATGAGGCTTGGGAGCATTTCAAGGAACTGCTAAGGAGATGTCCACATCACCAACTATCCATATGGCTTTAGATATAAACTTTTTATAATGGTTTATTTCCTACTAATCATTCTATGATTGATGCAGCAGGAGGAGGAACCATTAATCGAAAAATGGAGGAAGAAGCCTTTGATCTAATCGATGAGATGGCATCAAATAGCTATCAGTGGCAAACAGAATGCATGATGCCAAAAGGACCAGCAACTGTGCATGGAGTAGATTATGTGCCAACCTTACTAGCTAAAATTACAGTCCTTAGAGTCGAAGTCAACAACTTGAAGGAAATAGCTATGCATGTTCAGAGCATCACTTGTGACCTGTGTGGAGGACACGATACAAGCAAATGTCAGACAGGTAATCCTTTTGCTAAAGCAACTGATACAACTAATTATGTTGGTAATTTTTTTAGGCCACAACAAAACAATCCCTACTCTAATACATACAATCAAGGATGGAGGTAACATCCAAATTTCTCATGGAGTGATCAAAATGCAGCACAACAGCCACCCTTAGGGTTCTAAGTACTTGAAAAGAAGTCCAACATGGAGGAGCTGATGGTCAAATTCATGCAAAACTAAGAAGCAACTATAAAAAATTTGGAAGCCAAACTTAGGTAGGACCAAGTAGTAGCAATTTGAAACTTGGAGATGCAAATAAGCCAAATAGCTAAGATAATCTCCGAGAGACCTTAGGGATCCTTGCCCAGCAACATGGAAACCAATCCAAGGGAGCAAGTTAATGCTATCAACCTAAGAAGTGGTAAAAAGTTGGAGGAGCCACATCAGAAGAAAGAGACTAAAGAGCCAACTACAAATAAGGAACTATCAACTAAAATTCGTCAATCACCAAAACAACCAGCAGATGAATGGTCTTCAGGTATACAGTTTGTCAATCCAAATGTGAAGCTTTATATGCCGCCACTACCATTCTTAGAGAGACAAATACAACATCCAGATAAGAAATTTTCTAATTTTTTTAAAAATTTAAAGAATTTATATATTAATATTTTTTTTATAGATGCTATCACTCAAATGCCCAGGTATGCCAAGTTTCTTAAAAAAATTCTAACAAATAAGAAAAAGCTGAAGGAGCATGAGAGAATAAATTTGAATGAAGAATGCTCAGCAATACTTCAAAATAAATTACCATAGAAGCTAAAAGATCCAGGGAGTTTTACTATCCCTTGCATTATTGGTGATTGTAGTTTTGATAAAGTTTTATGTGATTTAGGAGCAAGTATTAATCTCATGCCTTTTTCTATTTTTAAGAAGCTGGGTCTAGGAGAACCGAAGCCTACCACTATTACTCTTCAATTAGCTGACAGATCCATCAAATATCCAAGAGGTATAGTGGAGGATGTCTTGGTAAAGGTAAACAAGTTTATTTTTTCTATTGATTTTATTATTCTTGATATGGAAGAAGATTATGATGTACCCCTTATTTTAGGGAGACCCTTTTTAGCTACTGGAGGAGCTTTAATAGATGTTCAATAAAAAAAATTAATTCTTAGAATCCAAGATGAATAAGTTACTTTTAATATTTTTAAAGATACTAAATATCCTGATGATAATCAAACTTGTTTTCTAATTGATATTATTGACAATTCAGCATATGAGAATTCTATAGAAAATAGGTTTGAGACTATGAAAGCTAGCAATGTCCAATTGAAAGAGGGCTCGACCAAACATGAAAGTATTCCAATTGAAGTGGCACTAGATTGATTCAACTTAGAACTCAAAGAAAGTCAAGCTGAAGACTATAAATTAGAACTTACTAGATAGGTTGTTTCTTTTCTTTTTAGTTTTGATCATTTTCTTTTCTTTTATTTTTTAGTAATTTGTTGTTGCTCTTTTACTATTTTGATGTATATTTTCAATTTTGCAGAGAAAATTCAATGAGAGCTCAATTTAAATTTCAAAGCTTCAAAGAACCAAACTAAATCAAATCAGGTGTATTCCTTCCTGTCCTTTATTGCATCCTTTATTTTTCTTTCTCCATTAAGACAATGTAGAATAAGTTAGGGGGTAAAAAAAAAGAATTTAACCATATGTCATGAAGAAAATCTTGAGCAAGATAGACTGGACAAGTGATAAAAGAAAGAAGTATCTGCTAATAAATGTAAAGAGTTAAAGAAGTAGATTAGTTGGTCAAAATTTTAGCAGGCTACTTAGGTCATCAAAAGACTATTAGCACTTCTAATTGCACATACACACTAACAAGGCAAAGTAGGTATTGATTATAAGCCAACTGAGGATTCAATTATCATTGAAAATTGGTAATTAATATACTTTCTAATCAAAGAAACTTGAATTTAAGGAAAGAGATACCTACCTAAAAATAAAGTGCAAAAGACAGAGTATATGTGGATTGCCCAAAGCCTAGTAACTGGGTCTCTGCACCTAGGTCAAGTATGAAAATTCACGTAAAACGATGGAGGGAGGGCTAGGATGCTAAGCATATTTTAAAAAAAAAAGAGATAGTGTGAAAGCTACCTTAATTTATGAGTATAAAATTGGGAATGTATAGAAAATTAACCAAAATAGGTGGTAAGAGAGGACACTTTTGTCCTTTAAATTAACACTGAAATGCTAAGTTAGTCATCACGAACATAAGTGTCATAGATCTTTGATGTACTCTAAGAAAGTTTTTAATTGTACTGACTGCAAAATTTACTTCTGAAGCTCAATGCTTAATTAATAGTATTTTTTAAATTTTTTGATCTTTAATTCTAAATTTATCTTTTTGATGGATGATCTTATTCAAACATGGTATTAAATAAAGTATTGCTAAGAGACTAGCAATGACTAAGTTGGAAGGTGTGATAAGTAGTAAAAATACACTAATAAAAGTATTAAATTATAAAATAAAATAACCTATTTTTAAGAGATTAATATTTTTGTTAATTCTATGTAGGAAAGAAGGCCACCAATATGAAGATCTTATGTTTCTGGATTAGATGAAATAAATTTCGAGCAAAACAGACTTCAAACGAGTCCAAAATTGAATTTTAAAGAAAATGATATAAAAAAAACCCGGTCGGTCTGGTTCAAATCAGCTCAAAAAAACTGGCTCAGTAGACCATTTGGCCCGACCGCGCTTAGATCGATCGTCAGTTGATGCCACGCTTACACAGCACTAACGTCAGAATTTTTTGCGGCGCATGGTAGATCGCTATAAAGGGCATTTCGGAGATTTCATAGGGACAAGCGCACTCCGATTGACTGAAGGAAGCAGTGGTCCATGCAATGCCGGGCTTACATACGGTCTATAGAGGGTATTCTGAAAATTTTGCCTGATCTGATGGATGCTGTTCTCTGGGATTTGATCGAATGGCTGAAATCTGTGTGATGACGAATGGTGGATGTAGCTCCCGATCGAGATCCAATGTTTGAAGTTCATCCCAATTTTTAACTAAGAATCTGAAGCTCTCATGTGCGCGATCTGATGGCCTAAATTCGATCTTCAAGGCTGATCCAACGGTCCAAACAAATTCTGACTTGATTTGATTTTTAAATCAATTTTTGAGTGGTTTCTGGCCTGTTTGATCATCATCCAACGGTTAGAATGATCCAGATTTCAATTTGAGTTGTGTTAGGAGTTTTAAACCCAATTCTTTCAAGATTTTTTGAGGGATTTTGATAAAAACTCTTCTCCTTAGCCTATTTGAGGACTTTGTTGCTGTGGCTACTAGGAGAGAGAGTTTTAAAAATAGAGAGTAACAGAGAGAGTTTTAAAAGCAGAGAGTAACAGAGACAAAAAAAAGGAGAGATCTTTAGAGAGATTTTAGAGAGGGTTTGAGAGTTTTAAGGGAGAGAGAAGAGAAAGGGCTTTTATTTCTTTATTATTTTTCTTTCTTCTTCTTTTCTTCCTTCGATAATCAGGACATCGATCAAGGGGCTTCTCTTCTTCTTCATTGAGTTCTCCACACTAAGAGCAATGGACAACCAATTTCAGCGAATAAACAGTCTAATTTTTTATGCTTTTTATTTTATTTGCTATTTTTGAACTTGTTATCATAAACTAAATTTTTTTTACTAAGACTAAGGTGTAGCCACTCTTTTGATGTAATATTTAGTATGATTTATTTTTAATTTTAAATTTTATTCATGAGGAGTATATAAATCTGATCTTAATGCTTTTAGATTACTGGCCATCTTCTAATTAATCTAATGAACATAAATGATACGAACTAAGTACATCTATATTATTGCTTCTTGATTATATATCTTATATTATGAATCAAATTAGAATTCATATGCATGCAGGAATTTTAGTGCGCTTTGGACGCAACATATTTTAATTAGAGGATTTCATAAAACTTAATGCATTGATATTTATTTAAATTATACTTAGACCAAAGGGTAATTAATAAATATTGATAGTTTTGCTATGCTTGGACCAAAGGGTAGTGAATAAACTAGGAGACTCCACCATCACATAAAATAAAATTAACCTAATAACCTAAATATTGTATTGACTGAGTTGGTGAACCGATTGCCTTAGTAATTCATTGCTTTTAAGTTTAAAATCCTAATAATTATACTCTCTCTATTTTCTTAAAATTTTTAATTATTTTTTTATTTTGTTCTTTAATTTCTTATTCTCATAAATCGGTCTTCTAAAAAAAGCATAGAAAAGAGCTTTTTAGTACTTATTTTTTAATCCTCTAGGGATGATACTCTACTCACTTACTTTATTACTTGATCGATTGGTGCACTTGCCATAGCTATAAATTAGCACCCATCAATTGCTCAATCAAATTGAGCCAATTAGCAATCTAATTGCTAATCGATCCTCCTACAATACTTGCATTAGGTCAAACATCAATCGTATTGATGGATTGACCTTAGAATGATTCTAAATTATCGATTAACCATCTGATCAGGTTACAAGCTCTAATGTATGTGACCTCATTGGTTCCAACCTAAGTCAGTAGCATAAGAATGAATTTCTATACCAATCGAAGTTACCATCTAGCAATGGTTTCCGACGTCTGGATAGGTCGAATGTATGCAAAGCAACATTCTTAGAACCCTGGTCCAAAGTTACCATATAATTCATTCCTTTGACTAATAATTCTCAAGATGACTTCAAGTACGCTGTCAAATACTCATACAAGTCATCTCTATTATGTCTCAAAATTTTGCAAATGCTGTGACATCTCACGAGGATTACCCAGGCTTAGGTTTTGCTAAATTAAAAAACAATGAGGCATTCTCTTCCTGAAGCTAATCAAAAGTGGTCAATCTCATCTTGACTCATACACCAACTTCATAAGTACTTGACTATACGTAAAAATCTTTCGAATCTATAGTAAAAATACAAACAGTCTGGTACCAAAGTACAGTGAGTTGCTTGCAAGTCACCGTGGTGATCTCAAGTTGGAGGGATACTTATATCTGTTGGCCTTAGCTAGCTACTTTTTATAAGAGAGTGCTACATTGATCATTTTAGTGCAAATATACTCCTACATCTCACCTGGATGCCATACCAGTGTCTCCACACCACTTGATTATGAGGACAATCAATGCATATGGCATACAGTGACCTACACTCGATAAGTTATCATCCTTATTAATAACTTATCATTTGGTCATGAATAATTTAAGAACCATCCAATAAATCCTCCTTTATCGATTGTTGTAGTTCTAAGGACTTCATCATAATTTAGGAGTTCATTTAAGGAAGATAGAAATTTTATGATGAATCAGCCAAATAACTATTATTATTAGATAATTCATATATTAATTTCAATCATTTATCATTTAGATGATTGGCTTTAGGATATATTTTTTAATAATTCTCACTTGGACTAAAGCCAATCAGAACAATATCAAATATCCTATTTTCCACTTGAGATCATAGAACTCCTTAGTTCCAAGGTCTTAGCAAATGGGCCAGTCAACTTCTTCTTTTACATCAATTTTCTAAAAATCAACATCATCCAAATCTAATATCTAAGGTGAAAGCGATGCAAAATATGCTGGTCCTTGGATTCTTTAGCCATAGCAATGGCTCCAGTGCTATGATAGGACTGGACCATTAGTGGAGGATGCCACTCCCAACCAGCTAATGAACCTCAAGAACTGTGCAGCTTACATGGTAGCATCATATGCCATGATGAACTCTACATCACTATCTGAATAGGCTAAAGTATACTGCTTGGAATCTTTTCAGTAGATTGCTCCTACAATTAGGGTATTACCCGACATTCTCTTGTTGTCATCTTGTTTTGACTGAAATTAAAATATCCACATGTTTTAAGTCAGTACTGCCATATTTGAATCGCTGAACCTTAGCATTTTCTAAATACTTAAGGATTGTCTATATAATCTTTCAGTGGCTCTTATTTGGATCAGACTGGTATCTGCTCACTACCTTTAGTGAGTATACCATGTCTGATCTCATACATGAAGAAATAAGATGATAGCTAAACCTTTATTTCTTACAATGCTGGAATACCATTCTCGACTAAGAGAATTTTATCCTCAAACAATACAAAAAATAATACTATAAAATATTTTGCTCAATTATAAATGCAGGATTTATCTTTATTCATAACAAAGACATACGTTCAAAAAGTATATTCGAATTCTGAGGTAATAGCCAAACAGGCTCTACAAGTCTTTACCTTTCTGTCTGCACTACTCTGATCCTTTTGAAAATTCATTCACACCCAATGGATTTTATTCCTTTAGGTGAATCAACTAGTGTCTATACACTATTAATTTTTATAGACTTCAATTTGGATCATATGGCTCCAAGCCACTTCTCAGAGTCAGACCACTGCATTGTATCCCTATAGATGATTGGATCCTTGTTGTTCTCATCGAGCTCAATAGGATCGCCATCTCGGACCTAGATACTAAAGTATCTATCCGGCTAATGTGGTACTCTACTTGATCTCCTTAAAGGTGATACTTTAATGGGCTCCGGATTTGATCTGATCAAATCCGATTTTGTAGATTTACCAGATAACATCGATTCTTTTCTACCAGTCAAATTTTTATAAGTTCAACTTGATAGGCATCAGTTCCTTCTCTAAGAAACTCCTTTCCAAAAGAAATGCCCTACTATTGATGAACATCTTATGTTCTTTAGCATAGCAGAATTAATAACCCTTAAACACTTATTGGATCAGAATCTAAGTTTATTTGTGTGCAAATCTTTGACATAGGTCGATCAACTCCAAACCTGAAGGTGAGAGAGTTTAGGTCTTTGCCCGATCCATATCCAATATGGAGTCTATGTAATAGATTTAGTCGAAACCTTGTTCAGAGTAAAACAAGTAGTCAGTAAAGCATAACCCTGAAATAGGCAGACTAGTGAATCCTATCGTGAATTGAACCATGTCTAACAAAGTTCAATTTCTTCTTTTAGATATACTGTATTTTGAAAAAAAAAATCCACTGAAAGAGAATCCAATTCTGTCCTAGATATGTCACAAACTTCACTGGATAAGTATTTGCCTCCTTGATCTGATTGAAGAGTTTTAATACTTTATTCAGTTTATTTTTCTATTTCATTATTGAATCATTTGAATATTTTAAATGATTCAAGCTAAACGCACCCATAACCAGATGGTCGTTTGTAATAAAATATTAATATCTTCTTTGGTACTTAAGTTCATAGGTCCACATACATCACTATGTATGAGACTTAGAACTTTATTGACTCCTTCACCTTTTCCAGTAAAAGATGACTTTATCATCTTCCCAAGAAGACAAGATTCACAGGCTATCAATGATTTACAATCATTGATGTCGAGGCTTTTCTCTCAAGCTAACCCATTTATCTTGTTCTTGTCAAGATGACTAAGCCTATAATATCAAAGATAGATATCCATGACATAATCTAACTTAGGTGTTGTTGAGCTTGAGATTGATTTTGATGATTCCAAAATATTGAGTATATTATGTATCTAATCATATATTTCAAGAATGTGTGTAAGATTTTTCAAGTATCCAAAATGAAGAATTTATCTTAAAAATAAATCCTCTCAAGATGCCATATCAAAATACTTAAAAGAGCAAATTCACACACATTTGGATGGCTTGGTATGAAGAAAGTATGATTGAAAGAAAAGAAATTAAAATTGAAGGAAGCAGTTATGTTTAAAAGTGTTTGGGATCAAGAAACTCAAGTTTGGAAGGTCAAACATTAAAGAAAAATGAAGTCAGGATTTTTTGAGATGTCCCAAATTTTTTTCGAGAGCTCTCGAATAGTCTGGCATAATGAAACAGTATTCTGGCATAGTCTCGAGACATCTCATTCTTAGGAGATAGAAACTTTATTTCTATGCTCTAAGAGCGAGAGGTCTCATAGATTTCTCAAGATGATTCATGAAAAATTCAGAGATCTCAAAATCTAACGAGAGGTCTCATAAAAAATCGAGAGATCTCGATCTACGTGTATAGCCTTCAATGGATAGTTTTCCAACGATTATTTTTCGATCCCAATGGCTATTTCAGAGCTTTCAATGGCTAAAACTCTTACTTCAACCTTTTTTAAAGGTATTTAAAGATGGAGAATCAATTAGAAGAAAGAGATTAAGAGATTTAGAGAGAGAATCTCTCAGATTTTGTGAGGAACATTAAATATCCAAAGAAAAGGAAAAAGAGAGGAGTGTTGTGCATAGATTTCAACGAGCCTTCAAAGTAATCTTCTCCAACATCTTCCACATCCTCTCAAGCATAATTTGAAGCAAAGCCAAGCTTCAATCAAGCACATTATTGGCTTGTTCTTTAGGATTTAAAAGAGCTTATACTCTATTTTTTATATTATGCTAAAACTTGTATTTTTTGATTTCTTTACAAGTTTCTTTAGGGGAAAGAAACTTGGGGTTTAGGCCCTTCAAGCCCGGAATTGGATATTGTAGGTTTTGGTTGGTGATCCCAAAAAACCAACTGGGTTGTTAGTGAACCCGAAAAACTAACGGTATTAGGTTTTGGTTGGTGCTCCTATGAAAATTAACTAGCATTGTTTGTGAGCCTGGGAAAACAAACACACTTAATCAAGGGTAGATTATAGTGGAATTTTCAAGAAAAGCTTGGAGAATGGACGTAGGAGCGGATTGCTCCGAACCACTATAAATCTTTGTGTGTTTGTATTATGTTTTTTTCTTCTATCTCTCTATATACTTCGCATGCTTATAATTCTTACTTTACTTTCATAGTTTGATTTTGTTATCTTAATTTCGCTGCTCATATTATATACATCTCATCCTCACCACTTAGATTAAATTCAAAGCACATAATTGCTTGGAGTTAAATTTGGCCAAAGCTTTTATAAGAACCCAATTCACCCTCGCCTCTTGGATTGCTACGTCTGGGCAATAATTGTTATCAGATCAGGTGCTCTGTAATTGATTATTGACCTAATCATCTTGATTTAAAGATCATCGCAACCCCATTTGGCTCATTATTTGCTGAAGGCCAATCCACATCAAGACCACCACTATTTAATGGCATAAATTATACCTTTTGGAAAACTAAAATAAAAATTTTCATACAATCTTTAGACTATGAATTATGGGGAGTCATAACTAAAGGATCACACACACCAACAATAGAAATTAATGGTGTGTCTATTCCCAAACCAGAAAAGGATTGAAAAGAATTTGATAAAAAGATAGCTTAATTAAATGCAAAAGCCATCAATGTTCTTTATTGTTCTCTTGATGTACAAGAATTTAATAGAATATCTACTTGTACATCAGCAAAGAAAATTTGGGAAAGATTAAAATTGACTCATGCAGGAACAAGCCAAGTAAAAGAGTCCAAAATCAACTTGCTTGTTCATAAATATGAAATATTTAAAATAAAAAATATGAGTTAATTTCTAAAATATTTTTCAAATTTATTGATATTATTAATGCTCTAAATGGTCTTAGCAAAATCTACACTAACTATGAACTTGTTTGCATGATTTTAAGGTCTTTGCCAAAGGAATGGAAAGCAAAGATGATAGCCATACAAGAAGCAAAAGACCTCACCAAGCTGTCACTAGAAGAATTGATGGGTTCACTCATGACTCATGAGTTGAACATGGCTCAAAAGGAGGAAGAGGAAGAGCCAAGAAAGATGAAGACCATTTCCTTCAAATCCATTGCGCAACATGAAGAAAGAGATGAGTCGAAAGAAGAAGAAGAGAGTGAAGATGATGATGAGGATATGGAGCTACTCACAAGCAAATTCAAGAAGTTCCTCTTAAAGAGAAGTATGAAAAAGAAAGAAGAAAAAAAAAAGAAAAAGTGTCACATGCTATAATTGCAACAAAAGAGGACATTACAAGCTGGATTGTCCCCTACTCAAAAAGTATTCCAAAAAGATCAAGAAAAGAGCTATGTTAGGAATTTGGAATGATAGTGACACTTCAAGTTTGAATGAGAAAAAGAAAGTGAAAAATCCTTGCCTCATGGCCATTGAGGATGAGGTAAATTCTAAAAACTCCTCCGAGTTTACATTTGAAGAATTGTTTGAAGCCTTCAATGATTTAATGGATGAATTCAAAAAATTAAGACTAAAAAATAAAAAAATAAAAAAATCTAATCTTTTTTTAGCTAATGAAAAGAATACTTTGACTAAAGAAAAAGAAGAATGGATCAAATCTAAAAATTCTTTAGTTAAAGAAAATATGGAGCTTAAAAAGGATAATGATACCTTAAGATCCTCCCTAAAAGAAAAGAAAAATCTTTTAAATAAAAAAAAAAGAGCTCTTGGAAGAAAATAAAAAATTAAGAAAAGAGATTGAAATTTTGAAGCCTATTGCTGAAAAGTTTACCATTAGTTTTCAAAATCCCTAATCAATGATAAAAGTTAATGGAGCTATTTTCAATAAAATAGAAACTGATCTAAATATTTCAAAAAAATAGCAAAATGCTGGGAGTATTTTTACAAGAGCTTCAACTAAAAATCATTCAATTAAATGCTTTAAATGCAATAAAATTGGCCAAAAAATTTTGAATGCAATTTTGAAATAATTGGCCATACTTTGGTTAGAAAAATTTGGATTCCAAAAGAAATCTTGAGCACTAACTTCAATGGACCCAAGAAAACTTGGGTACCAAAAATTATGAAGCAATTTTGTAGGTATACCAAGGATCCAATGAAGCTAAAAGAAGAAAATTTTTATGGATGCCTTGAAAATGAAAATAGATGGATGGTGCTATTTGGTAAAATCTAAACTATTCTAACACCATGCCATCTTTATTTGCTAAATATATTTTGATTATTAATTAGCATAATTATTAAGCATGTTTGATTGATTTTGATGATTTATTATTGCTTAAAATGATCATACTCTATGAATTGAAAGTTTGATGTATTAACTTTAATGATTTGTTAATATGTATGCACATGATAACTCCTTTCATGTTTTGATAAGTATGATTGATTTTGATGCTTGCAATAATTTGAATGCTTTGATTTTAAAGATTAATATACTCTCCTCTATATATCATGCTATAGATGAAATGGTTTATTTTGAAATTTAGCATAATATTTTAAGTCTCTTCATATCAATTTTATAATTAATAAATTTAAATTAAAAGATTCTTATTGGATATGAATGTTTTAGATTGCTAAATATTCATAGAGAATTTTAGTTTTAATTATTTGATATCAAATAATTTACTATTGTCATGTATCTAATTGATTTATCTTTTGGTAAAAAGAGAAGAATGTCTTTGTTTCAAATATGATTTTACATAGCTATATATTTGATATGATATCATTTGAAACAAATTCAAAAATACATATCTTTTTTGAATCTAATTGCTTGATAATTCTTATGAAAAGAAAAAAATGATCTTTTTGAAGAATGACTGAAAATTTCTTTATGATTTATCTTAATTAATTTACTGATATCAATTCAAATTGATTTATCATTCTAAATCCTTAAACTATTTAATTTGAATCAATTCATCTTGATTTAATTCAAAACTAAAATCATTGGTATCAAGCTGAATTTGCAAATTAATCTTTAAATGGTATTGAACCAAAAAAATCATAATTTGATCTAAAACTTAGTTTATTTGGTATCAAGAAAATCTTTCAAAGAAATGACTCTGTTTGTTAAAGTAAGGAGGAGAAAATATTAAAGAAGAAGTAATCATTTAATAAAAAAGACCTTTAAAATTAAAAATATATTTTAAATTTTAAAAATCTAAATTTAGTGGTTAAATTTGTGTTGAATTTGCTTGATTTGAAATAAAGAAGGGAAGAAAGTTGAAAAGTAAATTAATCTTGCTATAAGTATGAAAAATAGGGAGACAGATATTTTCTGACTTAATTTGATTAAAAAATTTTTGACTAATTTGAAAATATATTCTTACTCCAAGAAATAAATTTTGAAACCCATTTAAAAATTTAAATTTGATCCTAACTTTCTCATGTGCATTGCAAAATTCTTATGAATTATTTATTTTAAAATAATATTTTACTTAAATCAATAAATTTGAAAATATGACTATCTTATGCTTTGATACTATTTATTTTACTTTGCTCGATACATTTTTGATACATACCTTTTCCAAATCTAATTGACCAAAATTTCTTAAGAAAAAAAAAGTTTGAATATTAAAGTATATATTATGCTTGATTTTATATTCAAATATTTTGAAAAGTTCTATTCCTCTTAAAACTTAAAAGTGCATATTTGAAAATCTGAAAAAGAATCATATTCATTCAAAAAGAGGGAAAGCATATAATATTTAAATTCAAGATAATTTTTAAAATTAAAATAAATATTTAAAAATTATTTTGAGTCAAATGATAAATTTTCAAAAGGAAGATGATTCATTTAAATTGATTTCATGAATTTAATACATCTCTTAATTTAATGCTTTGATGTTGATTTTGATGACTCATATAAATTAATTTTTTAAACTTAATGCAATTCTTATACAACCATATTATTGATTTTGATGATTATTTCTTATTTCTTTTTCATGAGCTTTTTGATGCTGTCAAAAAGGGGGAGAGAAATGTTGAGTATATGCTTGAAGAAATTCAATGAATTGTATTGATGCTTGAAATGAAAACTTAATACTCACTAATATGAATTGAAATATTTTTTTTATGAGTATATGAAATATGTGCAATGAATCAAAAGAATAATTAAGAACATTCATGAAGTACTCATTCATATGTTTAATCTATACTTCATGATACTTTTTAGCAAAATGCTTAGAAATACATTATTTGCTTTTACTGTGCATATACTCAAAATTTTGTCATCATGAAAAAGGGAAAGATTATTGACCCTGAGATTGATTTTGATAATTCCAAAATATTGAGTATATTATGTATCTAATCATGTGTTTTAAGAATGTGTATAGAATTTTTCAAGTATCCAAAATAAAAAATTTATCTTAAGAATAAATCCTTTCAAGATGCCATGTCAAAATACTTAAAAAAGCAAATTCACATACATTTGGATGGCTTGGTATGAAGAAAGTATGATTAAAAGAAGAGAAATTAAAATTGAAGGAAACAGTTATGTTTAAAAGTATTTGGGGTCAAGAAACTCAAGTTTGAAAGGTCAAACTTTGAACAAAAATAAAGTCAAAATTTTTCAAGATGTCTCAAATTTTTTTCGAGAGCTCTCGAGTGGTCTAGCACAATGAAACAGTATTCTGGCACAGTCTCGAGAGATATCGAGTTGAACTCAAGACATCTCATTTTTAGAAGATAGAAACTTTATTTTTATGCTCTGAGAGCAAGAGGTCTTGGAGATTTCTCAAGAGGTCACACGGTTCTGACGAGACATCTCATAAAAAATCGAGAGGTCTCGATCTGTGCAGACAACCTTCAATGGATAGTTTTCTAATGGCTATTTTTTGATCCCAATGGCTATTTCAGAGCTTCCAATGGCTAGAACTCTTACTCCAACCTTCTCTAAAGATATTTAAAGGTGGAGAATCAATTAGAAGAAAGAGATTAAGGGATTTAGAGAGAGAATCTTTTAGATTTTGTGAAGAACATTGAATATCCAAAGAAAAGGAAAAAGAGAGGAGTGTTGTGCATAGATTTCAGCGAGCCTTCAAAGCAATCTTCTCCAACATCTTCCACATTCTCTCAAGCACAACTTGAAAAAAGCCAAGCTTCAATCGAGCATATTATCGGCTTATTCTTTAGGATTTAAAAGAGCTTATACTCTATTTTTTACATTATGCTAAAACTTTGCTTGTATTTTTTGATTTCTTTATAAGTTCTTTTGAGGGAAAAAAACTTGAGATTTAGGCCCATCCAAGTTCGAAATTGGACATTATAGATTTTGGTTGGTGATCCCAAAAAATCAACTGGATTGTTAGTAAATCCAAAAAACTAACGGTGTTAGATTTTGGTTGGTGCTCCTATGAAAACCAATTAGATTTGTTTGTGAGCTTAGAAAAATAAACACACTATAATCAAGGATAAATTATAGTAAAATTTCTAAAGAAAGATTGAAAAATGGATGTAGGAGTGGGTTGCTCTGAACCACTATAAATCTTTAAATATTTGTGTTGTGCTTTTTCTTCTATCTCTCTCTATATACTTTGCATGCTTATAATTTTTACTTTACTTTCATAGTTTGATTTTGTTATCTTAATTCCACTGCTCATATTATATTCATCTCATCCTCACCACTTAGATTAAAATCAAAGCACATAATTATTTAGAGTTAAATTTGGCCAAAGCTTTTATAAGAACCTAATTCACCCCCCCTCTTGGATTGCTATCTCTAGGCAATAGGTGTGTACATTACACTTAACAGGCTGTGTAAATGTTAAATATCATTTTTTTATTATCCATATATTATTATAACATTATTCATAATAATATCATAATAATCTTTTTTATTGATAAATGATAACCATCTCTGACCAAAAGGCCATCAAAGATCACATTTATCATAAACGAGGGACAATAGTGACAATCACTCAAAATGACATCTATTGAAAATAAGCTTGATAATTCCTAAAAGTAGGATTGGAACAAGACTTCCATCCTCAATGTTCATGTATTTCTCACCATTTTCAAATATCCCACTTACTTGTAGTCTTTGCAACAAATTGCAAAGACTACCGACATCTAATACCCATGTAGTAGAATTATATACAGAAAAATTTTAAGGTGTTATCATATAACATCCTTGATAAGAAACTCTTGCTCATTTCTTGTGTTCAGCCTATCATGGTCAAAAAAAATAAGATAATTCTTCTTCCTATGATCCTGCTTCTAACAGTAGAAGCATTATGCCTAATTTGGATCAATTTTGGACTAATTATTTTTACTAAACTAAGAGGACCTACTATGAATCCATTTGTACTACTGAACCAAATTCAACTTTCGATACTAATTATCGAAGTTAGATCGCATAAGTCATCACTGTCTAACAGTGATAAGAGCAATTAGGATTTAGCCTTATTTTGAGAAAAGAAAATAATGACCAAGGTATATGAATTATATTAATCCTAGAGACTTGGACTTTAGTCTTAAGATTCTTCTACTATTTTATTCAAATTGGTAGCCTCTACCTCCAATTTGGGAAATTACTTTAATTTTCTAGTAGATACTAGAATCCACATAGACTGCACATAAGCCCTGCTATGGTTGGTCAACCTATATACATCTAAGGATAGGTTGATAACCAATTATTTCTCCAAACAAGTTCTAGTAATTTAATTTTACCCTAGAAATCTAATCAATAGGCTAGGGCCTTCATTGTAAGGATCTAGTTAGGTCCAACCATTAACATGACTATACTTGGTACATCTAACCAACGAATGATTAAGTCCAACTATGATTGGTCAACCTAACTACCATTAGAGAGACACATCCAAGTCGTCATATGATGAATGATAACTCCATTAGTCAACAAGCACCATGCCTATGGGCCTCCAATGATTATTGAGTTAATGGACCCATTATCAAACACCTTAATGGGAGGCTATGACTCAATTATCTCCATAACTTTATTATTTTAAGAATCTAATAATTTTAAAAAATTTAAATTATTAGTGATTTAAGAATAGAAAGGATATGGACCAATTTGCTTCCACTGACTTCACCAAGTCAAGTCCTCCCATTGACTTCTCAAGTCATCAACAAGGACTAGGATCAATTTCAATCCATGAGCACCTAGATCAGTCTCACTAAATGAAATCAATCTCATTGATTTTCTATGTGACTTGAGTTAGCATGAATCAATGAGCAACCTAATCAAAAGTTGATTAACCATATTGGTCAGGTAAGCAAAATCGATGGGAGGGTCTGGTGAGGATTGATGGTGCTCCCAAGCCTTGAGAGGCCATGGAAGGAGCTAGGGTGTTCGCTCTAGAGATTTTAGGGGCTTGGTTGGTGCTTCAGAGATCTGAGATACAAGATGAAGCA
The DNA here is from genome assembly GCA_006176705.1 of Cocos nucifera. Lineage (NCBI taxonomy): Eukaryota > Viridiplantae > Streptophyta > Magnoliopsida > Arecales > Arecaceae > Cocos > Cocos nucifera. The sequence goes on along the minus strand of QRFJ01002919.1, from coordinate 109,223 downwards.
AAAAATCAAAGCCGAAGAATCAAGACTACAGAAGAAAGATTTTCTGTAGGTTAGCCGACTCAGTCCAAAACTAGGTCGGCTAAGTCTCAGAGCATAGATAAAATAGAGAGCTGAGCATTCGAAACTACAGGCATGGCATAGAACTGGGCCAGCTTAGTTTTGGACTAAGCCAATCCTTAATTGGCTCAGTGCTGAGACTGAGCCGGCTCAGTGCACGGGCAGAGTTACGCGAGGGTCTGTTTTGGGCTAGGATTTGGGTTGATCCTAGGGGTCTTAAGGCTTAATTTGAGAGGTCTTAAGGTGGCTAATTCATGTATGGGTCGGGTCTAGATCCAGAGGATGAGAGCATGGGAGACATGGGTGTACATGGGTTCGATGAGTGCTTTCGTGTATTGGGTTAGCAAAGAAAGTTTTTGGTCGGTCCTAATGGCTATGTATAAATACATAGGTTGTATTAGAATTTTTAAGGATGGAATCAATACAGATCTTTTCTCTCTTAATTTTTTTTTCTTCTTTTCTTCCTAGAGTTGCCGCCCTAGGATTCTTGAAGAAGCCCTAGAGAAGGGGGCATCTCCCTCAAGTCCAAAAAGGGAGGTGCCCCATCACAGATCTAGGTGGAGGATCAGTGGTTTACTGCCCATAGAGAACGTCATAGATTCCTTCAAGTCCGTGCTAAAGATCAAGAGCTTCTATAACATGGTATCAATACTTGTGATGTCAAGGATGATTGGCATTCGAGCGATATCATGGATCTATAATTTGGTATCAGAGCTAGATGATGCCTGGAATGTTGTGGATGGCAATAGGTTTGCCAAGGCTTGCCTTAGATACCATCAGAAATGGCTAGGTAAGTGGGCTGCCAATTAAAAACCATCAATCTAGGATGTCAGACTTACCTTAGACACTAATTAATTTATCAATTCTGATTTAGTTTGTTTAAAGACTCGGGCTCAACAACTGAGCCACAATTAATATCTATTTGCTAGATGTATGGACTTTAATCAACTACAACTATTGAATTGATCTAAAAAAATGATCTAATCCTAATTAACTATTAATTAGGTTTGAATAATTTCTTAACTAAGTTCATATTTAATCTAACCGTAGGTCTAACCCAATTAAGGAACTGATCAAAGCTAACCCATTACCCGTTAACCCATGTTTTATGAAATTATCTTAGGATCTTCAAATCACAAACCTAGATCCTAAACAATTACTTAATTCTTAATTAAGTTTAAGGCTTATGAGTTTGGATTTATGAATCTTAGAACTAATTTTTGATTTTGTTATTTAAAATATTTTTAAATTTTAAATATTTTACGTTGAATCATATTCAATTTATGATTTTAGATTTAATTTATTTTAATATTTCGATCATATCCTACTATTTTGAATCTAGAATTTTGTAGAAAATAAGTTCACAATTTAAATTCTATAAAATAAATATGTCATATACATTTTAGATTTAAAATAAAAGATACATATCAACATATGCAATAACAGGATCTAGATCTAAACATAAAACATATGATATAAATTTTATCTAAATGAACAAAATTCGATCGTAAATCAATTAATTATTAGATTTAAAATTTAAAAATAAATCATAATTTTTTTTACATCTCATCTAACATATTTATGATTTAGGTTTCTTGGATCAGTATATACTAGGACAATCTTTCCATTGTAAGGGGTAAACCTTACAGCAGGACAACCTTATGGCAATATGTGCAATCCTAATATTATTTAGATCTAATCTAAATAATTTAAAATAGATCTAATATCTATTTAATTTTAGATTTAAATTAAAAAATTAAATCATGAATTTTCTTAGATCAAATCTAACTTGTACTTGATTCAAATTCAGATCAGTACATACTAGGATAACCTTTTCATTATAAGGAATTAACCTTACAATAGGACAACCTTATGACAGTATGTGCGATCTTTAATTAATTTTAATTTTTAAATTTATTTTTAAGAATACATGAATATATTATAAAAGAACCTGGATGCTTTAATACCACTGAAGGGAAATATGCCGGATTTCATGCATATATTTCAAAACTTTTTCGAAATTAAAGCAGGGAAAGACATAGATTAAGTAGTTTAATCTACAATATGCATGTAATCAAATTATAAAATCCTACATCAAGGATCTATAATATGTTATGATGTAAATATAAATCTAAAATTAAATTAATCACAAGTGGTATTGATCATATCAATACCAAGATCTAGAACAATTCTAGATCTAATCCTAGATCATATCTAGATTACCAAAAGATCAGATCTCTTACCTTTATGTGGATCAAGAACTCCACGATTGATTTTTATTATTGCTTTTAGAGCCGCACATGCGTCTGACCTCTAAAGAAGATCCACATGAACCTATAACATAGATTTGAGGTTCGTCGAACGAAGATCCGCTCAAAGTGCTAGCTTCTCGCAGATCCCTCCTGATGGTCAATCAAATATATATTATTCGGATCTCTTGGATACTCCAAGAGATGAAGAATATAAAGAAAAATAAAGAAGGAATCCAATATTTGGATCTCCCATAAATCAAAAAGTAAAATAAGAAAAAATAAATCCTAAGAGAAAATAAATCTTCTCCTTTAGGACATCAATAGTTGATGTCCTGAAAACATCTCTATGCTAGGACAAGAGGAGACCTTCTCCTCTAAATTTTTTCTATGTTTCTAGATCTAACATCTCTAATTTTTACTCTTAAAAATTTTCACAAAATAAGAAGAAGAAGGGTTCTCAAAAAAATCTTAAGACAAGACCTTTCTTCTCTTGTCCTTCTCTCATCAGGACATGATTAAATCATGTCCAAAAAGAACACCATGCCCCAATAACTTGGAGCACTTATCCCCGTACCCTATTCCTCTCTCTCTCAAATTTTTATCACATAAAAATCACAAGGAATAAGCAAGAGAAAAAATACGTAAAAGAAAAATAAAGAGAAGACAATCTTCTCTTACCTTGTCTCTTCAAGACATTAACCTTTGATGTCTTAGTTGAAGGCTCTTCGCCAAGAATCTTGGCACCACAAAACTCACACCTTCTCCTCCTTTTCCTCTAATTTTTCATGATTTTTCTAGAATTTATCACATCCTCTAACCATCTGAAAGGAGGTGCCTCAATTTAAGACTAAGACTAGGTCAATGTCCTAGTCTTAGAAGGAGTCTCATGGGCTGTCCAACTCTTGGACGCCCCTCCCTTAATTTTTTGGCATGCAACCATTGATTCTCATGCACAAAAGAAAGATAATATAGTGCACAAAAGGGTTGGTGGATGTGGGAGAGCAATCCAAAATAAGAAGGAAGAGATTTGGTCAAAAGGGACTCTTCCAAGTAGGAAACAAATCCCAACTTCTTCCAAGTTTTGACCAAGTCAAGTTTTATTCCAAATAATCTAGATATATGGGGCATGGAGAAGCCTCTTAGGTGTGGGGAAGCTCATGCAAAAATTTAGGAATAAAAGATATGGGCATGGGCTTTTAGGCCCAAGAGAAAGAGAGAGTCCCAGTCCAATTGGGACTCCTCTTGTTTGACTAGGTCAAAATAGGTTTGGACCCAATTTAAATTATATTTAAATTAGATTAAATACAACCCAATTAAGGATGATCCTAGTCCAACTAGGAGCCCAATTAAATTAGATTAAATCAAGATTTAAATCTAATTTAAATCCTAAATCAATTAGGTGCACCCAAGTCCTAGTCAAATAAGGAATTATTCTTTCTTGCAATTGGCTTATCCAATAAACCAACTAGACTTAATCTAATTAAGTCTAAATTAATTTTAATTGAATTTAATTCAATTAAATTTAATCTCAGCTTAATTGCTCAATCAAATTGAGCTAATTAGCAATCCAATTGCTAATCGATCCTCCTGCAACACTTGCATTAGATCAAATATTAATCCTATTGATGGATTGACCTTAGAATGATTCTAAATCATCGATTAACCATATGATCAGACTACAAGCTCTAATGTATATAACCCCATAGGTTTGAACCTAAGTCGATATTATAGAAATCAATTTCTGTACCAATCAAAGTTACCATCTAGCAATGGTTCTCGACGTCCGGATAAATCGAATGTATGCAAAGCAACATTTTTAGAACCCTAGCCCATGGTTACCATATAATTCATTCCTTTGATCAATAATGCTCTAGATGACTTTGAGTATGCTGTCAAATACTCATACAAGCCATCTCTCTTGTGTCTCAAAATTTTGCAAATTTTATGACACCTTACGAGGATTATCCAGGCCTAGATTTTGCTAAATTAAAATAAAATGAGACATTCTCTTCTTGAAGCTAATCAAGAATGGTCAATCTCATCTTGACTCATAAACTAACTTTACAAGTACTTGACTGTACTCGAAAAATATTTGAACCTATATTAGAAATATAGGTAGTCTGACACCAAAGTATAGTGAGTTGCTTGCAAGTCACTATGGTGATCTCAGATCGAAGGGACACTTATACCCATTGGCCTTAGCTAGCTACTCTTGATAGTAGAATGCTACATTAGTCACATTCAGTGCAGATGTACTCCTACATCTCACTTAGATGCCATACTAGTATCTCCACACCACTTGGTTATAAGGACAACCAACGCATATGGCATACAGTGACCTACACTTGATAAATTATCATCCTTATTAATAACTTATCATTTGATCATAAATAATTTAAGAACCATCCGATAAATCCTTCTTTATCAATTGTTGTAGTTCTAAGGACTTCATCATAATTTAGGAGTTCATTTAAGGAAGATAGAACTTTTATGATGAATCAACCAAATAACTATTATTATTAGATAATTTATATACTAAATTCAATCATCTACCACTTTGATGGTTGACTTTAGGACATATTTTCCAACAATACTCTTTCTAGTTGGACTCCTTCTAGATGAACTCCTTCAGTTATGCTCCTTCAGGCAGCCCTCCTTCCAGTCGTGCTCCTCCCAACGATGCTCCTTCCAGATAGACTTCTTTCAGACAAAATCTCTCAATCGTGCTCTATCCGGATAAACTCCTTTAGTCACGCTCCTCCTGGCAGCACTCCTTCCAGTTGCGCTCTTTCTGGTAGCACTCTTTCCAATCAAACTTCTTGTTATGCTCCTTCCAATCAGACTTCTTTCGGATGAACTCCTCCAATCGTAGTCCTTTCGATAGCGCTCCTTCCAGTTGGGCTCCTCCCAGCAATGCCCCTTCTAGGCAGACTCCTTTTGGATTAGTCGTGCTTCCTCCAACCAAACTTCTTCCATTCGAATACTCTTCAAGATGAGCTTCTCTCAGCCAGTTGCAGATCTACTTAGTCCATGTTGCACCTGTCAGCTAGAACCATCTAAAAGGACCTCGTTAAAGTACTAATTCATGACAACTGCTTTGCGAAAGATGGAGTACAGTATTTTAGATCTCAATTCAAGAGGCACTTACCTACACATCCAAACTCCTTGAAGCCACTAGACATAACCCCAATAGACCTCAACTAGTTGCAAGTTCATTGCATATATTAAAGTCTTTAACCTACGTTCAAACTCCAGCAAATGGATCTCAATCGCCTGCAAGTCACGATAATGATAACTTATTTTTTGTAACAAACTTTACATGGTTTGAGCAACCCACTAGTAGACGATTATGGCTGTCACCATCAATTTGTTATACACTCTATTTATAAAAAAGACCCTTCAGATACGTTTTCTCTAAGCTCTCTTCTCCTTCCCATTACTTTGCTTCTTTATTTTTTGAGCACTCCATTCCAATTGGTCAGAGAACTACCTTGAGCATCGGAGGATCCTGCTAGAGCCACCCACCTCCGATTTGAATTTTGTTTTGCAAGTCTTGTCAGTGGCCTCGTCTTTCCAATTCTAGCTACCTCTGACGTCCTCATAGATTTTTGCACCAACACTCATCAAAGATCTGATGTCACTAGTAAGACCATCTAAAGCACGTACCTCAAGAGCAAAGTTCAAGCAGAAATGAATGGTAATCATTGTGTGGTTGCTATTTTGGAAATCAATATCCTCGCTAATGTAAATACCATTGGTAATCAAAAACCTCTTCTAGACATAGATCTTGGTCTTGTTGATGCACTTAATCATAGTGTTTAATTTGATCCTATCGATTCCCCATTTCTTGATAAAATTGCAAACATCTCAAATGAAGTGACAACTTCCAATCCTCCCTCTGAAATTACTTAAGTCAGATCCTTTTCGGTCCAAGTCCATGTGTTTGGCAAGCTTCTAATCAATCGACGAAGTAAGTCAGCCTTAGAGACACGAATTTGATGACAGAATGGTGTCCATCAGTTTGATAGACCATGCAAGTATATCAAATTAATGAAAATATGAACAAGGCCAAGGCCTTGATGCTAATGGAAGGGCATCACAAAATGGCCTTCAAAAATGGAGTTTGGGATATCATCTTTTTATAGAAGAAAAAGTGATTGGTGAATGTTGGAATAGAACTCATAGGCTAGCCAAGACGTATCATTAGATTAGAATTTTGCTCATGAGACAAGAGCCAAGAAGCATAATTTAGTGTATAGCGATCATGCAGCCAGAAATAATGCCAACAAACCAGACAATTGTTCTTATTCTAACATCCAGGAAAGTTTTGAGTGATGTTAATGGAACATCAGATTACATTGTCTAACAAGTTGTAGTGACAGAAGTCATGTTGCTAGATAACGAAGGCTTTGGATTAGCCACAAATTGTAAGTAGGCCACCATTGACAATGGGTTCAAGTTGAATCGTTCGCATGAAAGAATGATTTTTTTTTTTATGACATTGCCCATCAGATCGATTTCCATACAGATCTCAACGCACTCCCAAATTTTCATTCATCCATTTGTGTAGATCTCAAAGCAATCATCGAGCAATCCAATGGTGGATTACATGAAGGAAGGTAAATCCTTCTTTCCCGCAAAAGATACAACCCTACCCCTTGATAATTTGGAATCTGGTTGGCAGTTCTAATGTTGTTGTTGGTTCTTAAGGCTTCAACGGTGAGGCAGCTGAATTTGGACATATGGATTTCTTGTTGCTATTTTTTTTTGAATAGTCTGCTCGTCATGAAGCATTTGTGTGCTTAGAAAAGAGCATTTTTTCTCTTGAATTTCTTTAGATCTTCTAGTTATTTTGATCGGATTGTAGGGTTTTAATTGTATAATGGAAATACGAATTTCAAAATATTCATTATGAGATATGGTAGCATCAAACTCTAAACCCAAGAACACTTTGATGGTTTTCAATCAAACATATAAAATAAAAATAGGGACAAAAGAATACCTATCATGCTAAATTCAAAATTTTCACTAGGCATCCAAGTGTTCACCTTCCCAATGGTGATCCACATGAGAACTAGGTTTAAGAATCTAGTTCCCTACTTTGGTTCTTCTTGTTGAATTCTTCTCCAAACAATACTCCTGGCTTTTCTAACAGCACAACATTTCTCAAGTGTTTGGCCTTTCTTTCTCTCCGCTTGGGCTTCTCCCTCTCTTTCTTTTTTCCTTGTTGTTCCTAATTCTCTTCCTTAAATTTTTTCTTATTAAAAGACTTCTTGTCTTTAAAAAAAGATCTTATCTTAATAAGAGAAAAAAGAGAACTATTTGGATAATTTTGGAGACATTGTGTAAGAAAGAAGAGATGAGATTGAATTGCTTGAACCCTTGGCATGCCACCTATTTATAGTTAGCATAGGGATGCATTCCCATCCGAACAAACCCCTTCAACATGCCTAATTAGATTATCACATGCCTCTTTGGATAAAAATTGATGTTTCAAAAGGAAGAGACACCTCATGGAAGGTCCCTTCAGGAGCGTTAACCGATTAAATTTTTGATGTTTCTTCGAAGAGGCACAAGTCATCCCAAGGGGCGTCAACACCATCCAATGGCTTAATCTCCATCCAAGGGCCATCTAATGGCAACAAAACAAGGCACCAACTCCATCTGGGGCATGGAACCAAGGAAGAAACAAGATACACATAAAGGATTTTAAGATACCATAACCACTTGGATTCTAAGTCTTTATTTGGTTATGGCACCAAGAGATAGGATCAAATCCAATCCAATTGGATTCAAATAAAATCTGGAGAAGTTAATTAGGTGCCAACTCTTAGCAAACCCAAATTTGATTCAATCCAATCACGAGCCGAATTAAACTAAATCAGCCCAAATCAAAAACCAAAATCAAATCCGATTTGAATCAGAAGCTAGGATTTGCAGCACGTGCTAGCATGTTCATCCTGCAAATATGATCTAATCTAATTAGATCTTTAATTAATTTTTTTTGTGTGATCCATCGAGTTCTACATCTAGCCAACAATAGATCCAGGTACAAGTTGACCTAATTTGATTGGAATCCTTCTAATCAATTTAGGTCAAATACATGCTAGTCCAAGTTGATTAATTAGAATTCTTTCTAATTGATTCTTAAATTAAGCTCTTTAATTTATAAGTGAAGGAAAGAACCTATTTTTTGGGTCAGGTTTGTTCAAATCTAATTTGATCAAGAGAAATATTTTAAAATTTTTTTTCTTAGATCTAAATCAAATCTGATACTTTTCATATCAAATTTGATAGATCTAATAAAATAAAATAAAAATAAATTAAATCATATTTAATTTATACCTTGTTCTTGGGTAATCTTATTATCCTATGATGATTCTGCTGATTGCCTGAGGTTCAGGATGCAGCCATGCAATTGCTTGGCCTCTACCGGTATCCACTCTGACAGAATCTGGATATCTCCTTCTTCTTGATCTATCCTCCAAAGATCAGATCTAGATCTGATCTTGAAGGTCTTCAAAATAACTTTTGAAGATTTGATGTCATCTCTTGTAGTAGTGCTGCCTTTTTTCTTTCTTATCACCTTTCTCTTGCCTGGATCGCACCAAACTTGAGCCCAAAGCCTCTTGGGCATGGATAGGAGAGAGAAGATCTAAGGAAGGCATGGAGGAGAGAGAGAGAGAGAGCAATGTGGCATGGGCAAAGGAAGAAGTTCTTTTAAAGCTAGGTGCAGACAGGGTTTATATAGATCCTGCTGTGTCATGTACTACCACATCATCCCGGCCAATCACGTCTCTTCGTGCAATCAGATCTAAATCTGATTGGTGGGATAATATCATCTGATCCAATCAGATAAGAGCCCCTCTCCAACACCCTTAGGTGGTGCCAAGATTGGTCAAAGCAAAGTCCTTGGTGCCACCTAGTTTGATTCCAAGAAGCAACCTAGAGTCCCATCTGTATGAAACTCCAGGCATCCCTATCCTTGGACGCACACCTTCCTAGGTATGCACCCCCTCCTTTTCTCTTTCTAGCAAGGGGATAAGCCCCTATCTGCTCTCCTATGGGTGCATGACACATGGGCAGATGTTTAAGTATGAAAGATCAACGTTTGACCAAAGTCAAAGGGCAAGAATTAACAGGTGACAGAAAATGATAGGTGTTGTCTCAAATTTATCTCATAAATTAAGACAATCCTTTTCTAACCTAAACAAGCTCCAGTCAGACTAAGTAAAGGTACCTGAGTGAGCACAAACACATTTGGCTCAGTTGAGACAACTTTTAATGATTGTAGAAGGAGAACATTAGGCTCAATTGTGAGCTAGCATGATTTTCTTGAATCTAATTCAAATCAATTGAACTAGATTAGTCCAATTGATGATCTAGATCCAAATCCTTATTTGTGTGATCCAATTAGGTTTAATTTTGTATGGTAATGGGATATATTGCGATCTCTATCATCGACATCATCGAAATATCTTTCAATGGATTAGAACTTTTCTGATTCAGATAATTAGAATGATCGATCATCCAAATCACTCTAATTGCTCCCAAAATCCACCAGTGACACCTAGCAGTATATGGTGGCAACCTATCAAAACTAAAAATGAACCTTTCGATGTAGTTATATGTGTGATTAAGTTCTTCTATCTTGAGCCTCGATCAGATTAGGGTTAAGGTGAACTCATCAAACCCTAATTTCTGTCATATGATTTAATCATTTGATTCAAGTCCGATGTGAAAACCTTAACAGAAACTCTTTCTATTATTTCACTCTACCATGGCCATGGGCTTATGGACTTGATTCTCATGATCATCATAGGACTGCTCCTCATCTACCGAGGTAAATAGATTTTCTTTTCGTGCAATCCAATTTCTACAATGAACATGCTATAGCCAACATACACCTTAGGATTCCGAATGGCTAGAAGATCGAGTCATGGTGTAGTCAATATATAACACCCTCAAAGTAAACTACCGATGCCCCTCAGGTCAAAGAACCAAACACACCACTGCAGCTTCGAGCCAGTCATTGATGAGAAGGTAGACTTTCTTATGACTGCTCGAGGTGGCCACGCTCAGTGCCCTCGTTCTCTAACGAGTACCTATACTCTCGCTCCGATGTCTCTACACCATAGACTCAAGACTCATCTACTATAAAGAAATGATTATACACCAACCTTCCGGATCAATCACCATCCTCATGATGATCCTACGATCGAAAGTATTTTATGAGTTAATAATGAAAATTCATGTCTTAAATTTTCAACTCTTAAAAATATGAACTATCATTACCATTAACTCAATGGATGTGTCACAGACACTAAATACACATTATGATAGAAAATAATCCATTTTATTATTTATAGTCAAAATTATAATTTTGTCCTTAGAAGTGTATAATAACTGTCAGTCAATTTTGGCTTCTAGGGCACACATATCTAACAAACTTCCACTTGACCTAAAGTCAATTGGCTACAATTCTAAGTCCCATCTTCTCAAGATGGGCTTCGATCTTCTGCTGGCCCAACAGCTTTATAAGTGGATCCACCGCATTGTCTGCAGAGTCGACTCTCTTAATCTCGATGTAACCTTTCTCGAGGTAATCGCGGTTGAGGTAGCATCACCACTCGATGTGCTTAGATTTTTGGTGAGACCTCGGCTCCTTAGCAAGGGCTATGGTGCCATTGTTGTCACAATATAGAGGAATGGCATCTGATGGCATCACTCCAATCTCTGCAGCAAACTTTTTATACCAGAATGCCTTCTTCGTAGCTTCTAACGTAGTGATGTATTCTGCTTCCATGGCGGGAATCTACTATCACTGTCTGCTTGAAACTCTTCCAACTGATAGCACCACCATTACACACAAACAAACTTTTAGATGTCGACTTTCGATCATCTACATCGAACATAAAATCCGAGTCTATATACCCCTAAACTTGGAGTTCTCCATTACCAAAAACCAACAACATATCCTTAGTTCTTCTCAAGTACTTAAGGATACATTTCACAAAAGTCCAGTGTTCTTCATCTGGATTCGACTGATATTTGCTCGTGACACTCACAGCATGGGCTATATCAGATCATGTACATAATATGGCATACATGAGGCTCCCTATTACTAAAGCACAAGGGATCTTCCTCATGCATTCTATTTTCTCAGGTGTGCTAGGGCATATCCTTTTGGAAATATGAATGCCATGTCCGAAGGTACCAAACCTCTCTTGGAGTTTTCCATGCTAAACCTCTTTAGCACTTCCTCTATGTACATCTTCTGTGAAAGTCCTAGCATCCTATTCGGTCTATCTCTATAGACTTTAATTCCTAGAATATAGAATGCTTCTCCTAGATCTTTTATAAAGAATTCTTGGATAACCACATTTTAACTATGGTCAACATGAGAATATCATTCCCAATAAGGAGGATATCATCCATGTACAATACGACAAAGATAATAACGCTTCCACTGACCTTTTTGAAGATGCATGGTTCCTCCTCATTTTTGATGAAATCAAATAATTTGATCACATCATTAAAATGAGTATTCCAACTCCGAGATACTTGCTTAAATCCATATATGGACCTTTGCAGTTTGCATACCTTGTGATCAGCATCACTGGATGTGAAACCTAGTGGCTATTCCATATAGATATCTTCCTTAAGGTATTCATTTAAGAACGTCGTTTTTACGTCCATTTGCCATATTTCATAATTAAAATAGGTTGCAATAACAAGCAATATGCGGATGGATTTTATCATAGCTATTGACGAAAAGGAATCCTGATAGTCAATGCCTTCGCATTGACTATACCCTTTTGCCACTAATCTAGCTTTGAATGTCTCCATATTTCCATCTGTACCAATCTTTTTCTTATAGATCCATTTACATCCAATAGGTACTATACCTTTGGTGGATCTACCAAGATTCAGACTTGGTTTGGGTGCATCGAGTCAATGCTTCATTGCCTCTAACCATTTCTCAGAGTCGATATCCAATATTATCTCATTATAGATTTTGGGATCATCACCATGAACCCCATTACCTACGAGGAATATTTTCTCTATTTTCTCTAAAATAGTACTTAAGTACCTCTCGGGGGGATAGAAAACTCTTTTCAATCTACGAGGTGGAGGAGGTAGTGATTATATTGGCTCAACCTGATTTGGTTCCATTTGGTCCTTAGCCCGTTGCTCTTGTGAGACTTTCTCCTCGAGCTTGATATACTTTCTAATGTCGCTATCTTGAATAAACTATTTTTCAAGAAAGATGGCATGTCGACTCACAATCATATTGTAATCTTCTGAAATGTAGAAATAATATCCTAATGACTCTTTAGGATATCCTATGAATCGAGCTCTAAAAGACCTAAAGTCTAACTTGTCCGCTTGTTGTCTTTTGACATGAGCCGGACAACCCCAAATTCTGAGATGACTCAGACTTGGTTTCTTACCATGCAATATCTCATACGGTGTGGTAGGAATGGTTTTAGAAGGAACCCTATTCAGTAAATATATTATAGTTAACAGACTGTGTCCTCAAAGAAAATCAGGCAGATCTATGAAGCTCATCATGGATTAGACCATATCTAATAGGATCCAATTTCTCCATTCTGAAATTTTGTTGAGTTGAGGTGTTCTGGGTAGAGTCCATTAAGAGACTATGCCATTTTTCTTGAGATAGTCTAGCAATTCCTGACTAAGATATTCACCTCCTCGATCTGATCAAAGAATCTTAATGGGTTTTTTAGTTTGCTTTTCTACTTCATGTCTAAATTTCTTGAACTTTTCGAAAGCTTCAGACTTGTGTCTCATAAGATACACATATCCATACCTAGATAAATCATCGGTAAAGATTATGAAGTAGACAAAGTTGCCTCTAGCTGACACATCAAATGGGCCGCACACATCAGTATGAGACAGAAGATCCGTGGCCCTTTTCCTATGTCCTATAAAAGGGAGTTTAGTCATTTTGCCATGAAGATAAGATTCATAAATTGGATATGACTTGAAAGTCAATGGATTCAATAGCCCAGTTTTCTTCAAGTTGTTAATCCTATCTTCTGCTATATGACCTAGTCTTAGGTGCCATAGATACCTATCATTTGGATTATCTCTAGGTCATTTTATGGCATTTACATTTTGCTTGATATTAAAAATAGATACATCAATTTGTAACTGGTAAAGATCGTTAATCAGAAAATCACTTATAATTTTATTTTTTTCATAAAGAATATTATAATGATCCTTAAGAAAACTAATTACATAGCCTTCTAGTGCTAGGCATGAAATAGAAATCAAATTTCTGCTTGTTGTACGCACATAATAATAATCTTTTAATACTAAGTCTAAACCAGATGGTAGTTGAAGAGGGTATATTTTCACGGCCACAATAGCAACTCTTGCTCCATTTCCAACATGCAGGGTCATCTCACCATCCCTCAACCTCCTGCTATCCTTAAGACCCTGCATGGAAGTGCATAAATGAGCACTGAAACCAGAGTCAAGCATCCAACTAGATGCAGAAGAAATCGTAAGATTAGACTCAATGATGAGCATACCTCCAGAAGGACCTGTATCCTTATTCTTTAGGATGGCCAGGTAAGTAGGGCAGTTTCACTTTCAGTGGCCGTCAGTGTTGCAATGGAAACACTTTTCTTTGTCAACAGCCTTCTTTTTCAGCTCTGCCTTTTTCTTCTTTCCTCCTTCCACCTTCTACTTTTTCACAAACTTCTTCTTCTTTTCAAAAGATTTTCTCTTAGAAGAAGTCCATTCCATAGCAAGCACTGAGCCTTTAGAATCTTTCATAGAAAGCTCAGCAGTAACCAGCATGTTCATAAGTTTGATCAGAGAATTTTGAAGTTTATGCACACGGTATTCATGACGAACTACCCATAGCATCAGTCAAGGATTGCAAAATTATATCATTCTATAGATCCAGATCCAACTTCACTCCGAGCTTCTCAAGATCTTCCAAATCCTTGATCATTATCAAACAATAATCTTAGACTGACTATCCATCATGTATTTTAGCCTTGAATAGTCATTTAGTGACTTGATACTTGGTTGCACGACTCTATTCACCAAACATCTCTTGTAGGTGAGCTAACATTTGGTGGGCAGTCTTGATATCTTCATGTTGGTGCTGAAGCTCATCAGACATTGAGCCCAACATATAATATCTGACCTTGTTATCTTCGTCCGTCCACTTATCAAGAAATGCTCTTTATTTAGCAGATGGACGACCTGGTAAGGTGGGAGGGTCCTGGTCCAATACATGAGTTAACTTCTCGGAACCCAAAATGATTTTGAAGTTTTGGAGCCAATCCTTGTAGTTGGGCCTGGTCAGTCTACGGGTGTCCAGGATATGTGCTAGTGGGTTAGATGTAGATATTTTTCTATAGAGAGTCAAAGTTTCTAGTTAGATATTGTAATTAAGACTTGACCAATTTATTTAAAAGTTTTATTTTTAAATAAATTAGCTTCTACTATTTTTTCGAATCCCTACACTCCCTCTATGGAGATGCAAAAATCTCCATGATTAATGATTTCTAGTGGGTGGTGCGATCCCACCAACTGACTCATCACCTCACCTAACAGTTATTGGTGATGGGTTAGCTAATGAGTGAACAACACTTGTTCAATGATTCTCTAATCATGGTGCACTCAAACTTGATCTCTAATTCATGAATCTCACCATGCCCGAAATATTGATCCACTCCTTAGTTAAGTCAGATCCACCATTTGCACAGATTGGATTCCAAATTGAGTCTCTCACCATATCCAGAATATTAAGCCCAATCCATCCTCCAGCCCATAGCATCCAATGTCTAATAGATATGGTTGCATCTTTTCGATGCAACTAAACCACTGTAACTAGTCGAGAATAATCAATCCTGAAAAGGGTCCGCACATCTACAATGATGGAAGACCTTAGACTTAATCTTTTCTTAGGAAGATTTTTAGATCTTATTAAACTAGACTTGACATAGTCATAATCATTATGACTAACGTAGTGGCATGGGTTAGCTCGGATTATTGGCCACCTCAGATCAAGACCGAGCCAACAAATATGGCTAGATAAGTGAGACTGGTGGAAGGGATATGCCATTAACTCGATAAGAATGCATCGAGTCGAGTAGCTTCCTATTAAAAATTAGTCGGTCGTATCTGCCAAACTTACCTTAGACACCAAATTGTTGAGCCAAAATCAATCGGATTAGCCTACAATCCAGACTCTAAGCACTGAGCCTAATTAGGTCTTAGATTGATCGATCACTCATGTAATTCGATCTTGATCCAAACTTAATCCTATTAGACTGGTCAATTTAAGCACTTTTGATCCCATCTAATCAACTCTTGATTCAGTTTAATCAACCGCTTAGATCTAATTAAGCTACCTAAGTCCGAACCCAATTTTATGAATATGTCTTAAATTAAAAATTTTTAATTTTTAGACTTAACATATTTCATAATCTTAATTCTTAATTAAGTTTAGGGTTCATAAATAAAATATGTAAATAAAATTCTAGGATTTCAGGATCTTGGATTTTGCAGAAAATAAGTTTTTGATTTTTGATTAAGAATGGACGGACAGCACCCCTACATATCATAAGAACATCCCATCGAATGGAAGGAGAGGACATTTAAACCCTACTTTATTCTTATGATCGAACGGCCAAGAAAAATGTCTTAATCAAGAATATGAAAACTATAAAATTAGTTAGATCTACATCATATATCTCATATATAAAAATTGATCTAACTATAAACATGTTTTGCATACATCTCATGTATCATATCATGCATATTTTTAGATCTAAATTATCTCATAATTATCTAAAACACTAAATTTAAATTGATCACATCAAAATAAATTTTATTCTAGATAATTATGTAGAACTATTCTACAACTAGTCTAAATATGCATTCATCATATCTCATATGAATCAAAAATTAAATAATTTTATTTTTTATTTTTTAGATTTTATTATAATATTTATAACATCAAAAAATAGTAAATAAATAGATCAAAATTTAATCAAATTAAATTATGATCATGCAAGACTATACATAGAATAATTCTATTCTATAACTAGTCATGCATCTTGTACAAGTTAGATCTAAATTATTTAATTTTTAAATTTTTTATTTTAGATCTAATCACATCTCATATGATATCTAAAATCACTTAATTATTAGATCAAAAATAAATTAAAATTAGATCTAAATTATTTATGGGAACTTGGCTCTGATACCAGTTGAAGAAGAAAATCTATTTCCCAGATCAAGTTCGTTCAGATCTGATTTGATCAAAAAAAATATTTTAAAATTTTTTTTTAGATCTAAATTAAATTTGATACTTTTCAGATCTAATTTGATAGATCTAATAAAATAAAATAAAAATAAATTAAATCAGATTTAATTTATATCTTGTTCTTGGGTAATCTTATTATCCTGTGATGATCCTACTGATTGCTTGAGGTTTTGGATGCAGCCACGCAATCGCCTGGCCTCTATCGGTATCCACTCAGACAAGATCTGAATATCTCCTCCTTCTTGATCTATCCTCTAAAGGTCAAATCTGGATCTGATCTTGAACGTCTTCAAAATAACTTTTGAAGATTCGATGTCGTTTCTTGCAGCAGTATTGCCTTCTTCCTTTCTTGTCATCTTTCTCTTGCCTGGATCACACCAAACTTAAGCCCAAAGCCTCTTAGGTGTGGAGAGGAGAGAGACGATCTGAGGAAGGCATGGAGGAGAGAGGGAGAGAGCAATGTGGCATGGGCAAAGGGAGAAGTTCTTTTAAAGCTAGGCGCAGATAAGATTTATATAGACCCTGCTGCGCCATGCAGTGCCACATCATCCCGTTCAATCATGTCTCTTCGTGCAATCAGATCTAAATCTAATTGATGAAATAACATTACTTGATCCAATCAGATAAGAGCCCCTCTCCAACACCCTTAGGTGGATCCAAGACTGGTCAAAGTAGAGTCCTTGGCGCCACCTAGTTTGATTCCAAGAAGCAACCTGGAGTCCCATCTGTATGGGACTCCAGGCATCCCTATCCTTAGGCGCACGCCTTCCTAGGCATGTGCCCCCTCTTTTCCTCTTTCTAGCAAGGGGAAAAGCTCCTATCTGCTTTCCTATGGATGCATGACACATGGGTAGATGTCTAAGTATCAAAGGTCAATGTTTGACCAAAGTCAAAGGGCAAGAATTAGCAGGTGACGAAAAATGATAGGTGTTGTCTCAAATTTATCTTATAAATTAAAACAATCCTTTTCTTATCTAGACAAACTCTAGCCAGACTAAGTAAAGGTATTTGAGTGAGCACAAACATATTTAGCTCAGTTGAGAGAACTTTTAATAGTTGTAGAAGGAGAACATTAGGCTCAATCGTGTGCTAGCATGATTTTCTTGAACCTAATTGAATCTAATTCAAATTAATTGAACTGGATTAGTCCAATTGATAATATCCAAATCCAAACCCTTATTTTTGTGATCCAATTAGGTTCAGTTCTGTATGGTAATAAAATATATCGCGATCACTATAATCGACATCATTGAAACATCTTTCGATGGATCAGAACTTTTCTGATTCAGACAACTAGAATGATCGATCATCCAAATCATTCTAATTGCTCCCAAAATTGACCAGTGACACTTAGCAGTATATGATGGCAACCCATCAAAACTGAAAATGAACCTTTTGGTGCAGTTATATGTATGATTAAGTTCTTCTATCTTGAGCCCCGATCAGATTAGGGTTAAGGTGAACTCATCAAACCCTAATTTCTGTTATATGATTTAATCATTTGATTCAAGTTTGATGTGAAAATCTTAATAGAAACTCTTTCTGTTATTTCATTCTGCCATGACCATGGGCTTATGAACTTGATTCTCATGATCATCATAGGGCTGCTCCTCATCTACCGAGGTAGATAGATTTTCTCTTGGTGCAATTCAAATCCTACAATGAACATGCTATAGACAACATACACCTCAGGATTCCGAATGGCTAGGAGTCGAGTCATAGTGTAGTCAAACTATAACACCCTCAAGGTGAACTGCCAATGCACCTTAGGTCAAAGAATCAGACACACCACTGTAGCTTCTAACCAGTCATCGACGAGAAGGTAGACTTCCTTATGATTGCTCGAGGTAGTCACGCTCAGTGCTCTCGTTCTCTAACGAGTACCTATATTCTTGCTCTGATGTCTCTACACCATAAACTCAAGACTCATCTATTATAAAAAAGCGATTGTACACCAACCTTTCGGATCAATCACCATTCTTATGATAATCCTACGGTCGGAAGTATTTTATGAGTTAATAACGAAAATTCATATCTTAAATTTTCAACTCTTGAAAATATGACCTATCATTACCATTAACTCAAGAAATGTATCACAGACACCAAATACACATTATGATAGAAAATAATCTATTTTATTATTTATAGTCAAAATTATAATTTTGCCCTTAGAAGTATACAACAAGTGTTAGCCAATTCTAGCTTTTAGGGCACACATATCTAACAATAAGAATCTAAAAGATAAGATTGATGTCTAGCAATGTGTTTTATCTATCTAGAAGATATAGAATTTGGTAGAAATATCAAATATATCATTCAATGGTAAGTTACCATACAATTCAATCTCTCGACTATACTGCATCCTCAATATAACTATGGATATGTAATTATGTCAAATCTAATTTCATATTTATATTTCTCTCAATCTTATAATGATAATTTAATTAATAAAATATTAGAAACTCTTTCTAATTTTCATGTTACTTTGATCAAAGACTTTCTGAATTATTATATGATTAGAGTACGTAGCATGCGATCTTCTCTTACCAGAAGTGATCGATTTCTTGTTGACTGATTCATAACCTTCGTATGCAATCCACCATATCTAGATCATCCTGCATATAACTTTAGTCATGAATGAGTATGAACCAAAATATGAATTCATGTATATCTAAGGATCAATTGTACTACTCCCACTTAGAGAATCATCTTAATATGTAAGTAAGACTTCATAAGATGTTCTCTTGGTGAATCAATTTAGTGAACTCATTTTCTAGTGAGCACCTACATCCTTATATTAGTATTCCTACACAAGTGATTGTGAGATCAACCATTCTCTCCATTGAGCGAACATAAGATGTACCAATTTTATCAGTATCATTAATCTATAATTGAAAATATTTTAGATTAAATTTTTAGAATTTTAGATCTCAGTGGCATGATCTCATTATAGTCTTAAAACCATTGTCCTAGTTTATAGAGTTCATTATAATCTTAATAATTATAAGGTGTAGCATATGATGAATCAAAAATGCTTTTTATTTATTCATGAAATGTCATATACATGAATAAGAAAATTAAAGAAAATCCCGTCATAATATAAATTGTGATTAGCTTGCAGGGCATAATTATTTCATAGACTTATTATCTTGTAGCTTTATTCTGAACGACTTTTTTGTTTTTCTATTTTTCTTTCGTTTATCTCTTTGTATGTTCTTTGCTTCTTTTCATCTCTGATTGAAAAAAATCTAGGCAAATGTTTTATAACTTTCATTCTTATTAAAAATAATAATAATAATAATTGGGAGGGGTTCCTTCCAAATCATCTTTACTAATTACTACCGAAAGGAGAAGAGTGATTAACAGGAAAGAAGGAAAGTGGAAAAGCCATAAGGTGTAAGCGCGATGTCAAACAGATGGTCATAGAAACAATGACATGCTATATGTGCCTTAAAATATAATTAGATCAGCCTCGCAATGGAAAAACCAAAGGTATGTGACAAGATTTTTAATCGGACACCACTACATCCACTCTCTTTAGCTGGTTATAATGACAATTACTTCAAATCAATAGATCCTAGCTACTTCAAACACCTAAAGTATGATGAGCACTCTACTCTGAAAGGCACTAAATAAGACAACATTTTTGTCATCTTGTCCAACAGGGAAGCCGATGGTGACCTCAACCCTAAGAGATTTATCACTCTTGTCACCTGCAGCTAAGTACCTTCACTGCGTTCTAGAGAATGCCATGTTGGTTTGTACACACCGTGATAGGTCCTGATATTCTGGGATTAGACACGAGATGGTAATTTTTTTTTCCTTTTAAGCAAAACAGGATTTGGAGGTCATATTACCAAAAATGAACCATCGCAAGTCATTTAAATTCTGATATTTAATTATAGCTAAGGTATCTAGCGTGACTTGAATCCAGACCACTTGGTTAAAAGATTAAGCCTATTCCACTAGGCTACCACCATGATGGTCATGAGATGGTAGTTCACCGGCTCCTTACCAAACTAAGTCCAAAGCCTGTTTGCGAGAAATTGAGAGAAAGCTAACGCCTGAGTTAACATTAAAGATCATAGAAGAAGTAATGAATTAATTCAATGCGAAATTTTGAGAGTGAAAAATTATATTGAATGGATGGCTAATAAAACATACTTGCAACTAAGAGGAATGGCTTAGTTTACATATATATTGATTATAAAGTTCTTAACCAAGCCAGCTCCTAGGACAAGTTTTTTTGCATTACCTATACCATATATTTACCACCGGACAAGGAATGTAATCATTCATTGGATGGGTTTTTAATATATAATCATAGAGGTTAAAGATTAAAGAAGAAGTAATAAATTAATTAATTGTGAAATTTTGAGAGTGCAAAATTATCTTGAATGGATGGCTAACAAAACATCCTTGTGACTAAGATGAATGGCTTAGTTTACATATGTGTTGGTTGCAAAGTTCCTAACCGAGCCAGCTCCTAGAGCAAGTTTTCTCGCATTACTTATATCATATATTTATTAGTGGATACACCGGACAAGGAATATAATCAGGTGGGTTTTTAACATATAATCATAGATGTTAAAGATTAAAGAACAAGTAATGAATTAATTAATTGTGAAATTTTGAGAGTGAAAATTTATCTTGAATGGATGGCTAACAAAACATCCTTGCGACAAAAATGAATGGCTTAGTTTACATTTGTGTGGGTTACTAAGATCCTAACCGAGCCAGCTCATACGGCAAGTTTTTTTGCATTACCTATATCATATATTTATCAGTGGATACCACTGGACAAGGAATGTAATCATTTATTTGGTGGGTTTTTAATATATAATCATAGAGGTTAAAGATTAAAGAAGAAGTAATGAATTAATTCATTGGGAAATATTAAGAGTGAAAATTTACCTTGAATGGATGGCTAACAAAATATCCATGCGATTATGATGAATGGCTTAGTTTACATATATGTTGATTATAAAGTTCTTAATGAAGCCAACACTACAAGAAAATAGATTATTGTGATGGTTAATTACCATTGCTAATAACAATTTTGTTGTTGCTAATACTGTTAGCGATGGATTCGATTGACAAAATTTTATCAAAAATAATATTATCACTAATTACCATCATTAGTGATGATAAAAATTTCATCGTTAATAAGCATAATTAGCAACGATATTAGTGATAATTAAAATCATTGCTAATAATTTAAATTTTTATTAAGTAGAATTTTAAAAAATTATTAGCGACGATAATTGTCATCGCTAACACCATTGTTAATAATTTTTTTTTATTTTTTTAAAAAATATAATAAAATATTTTTAAAAATATTTTAATCATAATAATAAGTAGTAGTATTTTAAAATTAGTTATAAATAAAATAATAATTTTTAGCATAATTATAAATATAAAATTAATTATATTATATTAAAAATATAAATTATGTAATTTTATAAATTTATACTGATTTACAAGTATCAAAATTATATATATATCCAAAAAAAAAGGAAATCATATGAGATGCTCCTCATCCTCTTTCTACTCCTGTACATCATCTCTAGCAACTGGCGGATGAAAACCAGATGTTCCAACATCCTGTAATAAAGAAAAATAAAATATTATTAATAAGTTTTGATATGAAAGTATATATGTCGATATAGAGATGTATATTTTGATATACTAGTCCGATTCTCAAATAGATTATTCTTATACGTTCTATTCGATGACACGGAGCTATAGACACCTTCGGTCCATTGATTGGATGGTTAGATTGAATTTTTACTTCCTAAATCTTCTTCCATGACTCAAGCCTAAACATGTGAAGCTTCTAAATATAAAAATTTAAAATAAGTAAAAAAATTATAGCCAGACTTATCTGCTGTGATAATTATGATAATGAGCCTAGCTAATCGCATAGATGCAGATCCTAGAGAATCTTAATGACTGTATCGTGGATGGCAAGCATCTCGAAAGCTCTGAGGTTAGCTCCAAAACCCCCACACGACCTCTTCTACATGTGTATCACCCCACATTTGGGTCATTGAGGCCTGAAAGGAGGATGTCGAAGAGTATCGAGCTACTAGAAGGTTGAAGCTATGGCCAAATTATGTGATCCAGCTCCTGAAGGAAAATTCTGATTTTTCGGACCAGGTTCGTTCAGATCTGATCATATCAAGAGATATATTTCAAAATTTTTTTTCTTTGATCTAGATCAGATCTGGGATATTTCAGATCTAATTATTATTATTTAAGAAATTAAATAAAATCTAAATAAATTAAATTAAATTTAATTTACCTTGATATGGGTAATCCTATTACTCGTTGATGATCCTGTATGCAGCAGAAGGCTCTGGATCTAGCCACGCAAGTACCTGGCCTCTACCGGTATCCACTCGGGCTGGATCTAGAGATCCTTCTCTTCTCTATCACATCTCCAAAAATTAGATCTGGATCTGATCTGAAGGATCTTCAAAACTCCTTTTGAAGATCGGCAGTCATCCTTTGTAGCAGTGCAGCCTTCTAGCTTTCAGTCGCCTTTCTTTGATCTGGATCACACCAACCAAAAATCCAAAACTCTTTTTGGACGTGGAGAGGAAGGGGAGAAGGTGGTTTGGCATGGAGGAAGAGGGGAGAGGCAGCCTTGGGGTGTGGGGAATTGTGATTCAATCATCCTTTGAGTTGGGCACAGGGTCTTATTTATAGACTAAGCGTGATCCAACTCCTCTTCTTCCCAACCAATCACAACCCTTTGTGAAATCAGATCTAAATCTGATTGGTGGGAATAGAGTCCCCTGGATTCCTCCTTAGAGGGTGCCTAAGACCAGTCAAAGTTGGTTCTTAGGAGAACTCTAATTGGAATCCAAAAAGGAGATGGAGTCCTTGTCCAACAAGGGACTCCTAGGCGCCTCCAACTTGGGCACACGCCTAGGGTGGCGTGCGCCCTTCTCCTTGCCAGGTTCTGGCAGGGGGACAGGCCCCCACCAGCTCTCCAATAGGTGCATGACATGTGGTCAAAAGTCAAAGTGTCAATGGTCAACATTTGACCAGTCAAAGGTAGACTTTTGACCAAAGTCAAAGAACAAGAAATGGCAGGTGACCAAAAATGGCAGGTAATGTCTTACAAAATAAGACAACCTTTTCTGACTTGGACAACCTCCAGTCAGACCATATGAAGGCCTCTGATTGAGCACAAACTCCTTTGGCTCAGTCAGGACAACTTATTTATGATAGTAAAAGAAGAACGTTAGGTTCAATCGAGTGCTAGCACGATTTCCTTGAACCTAATTGAATCTCATTCAGATCAATTGAACTAGATCAGTTCAATTGATGATCACCAGATTCAAACCCTTGTTTGTGTGACCCAGTTAGGTTCAGTTCTGTATGGTAATGGGATATGTCATGATCTCTATCATCGACATCATCGAAACTCCTTTCGATGGATCAGAACTCTTCTGATTCGAACAGCTAGAATGATCGATCATCTAAATCATTCTAATTGCTCCCAAAATCCACCAGTGACACCTAGCAGTATATGGTGGCAACCCATCAGAGCTGAATGCGAACCTCTTGGTGCAGCTACCTGTGTGATTAAGTTCTTCTATCTTGAGCCCCGATCAGATTAGGGTTAAGGTGAACTCGTCAAACCCTAGTTTCTGTCATATTATGTAATCATTCGATTCGAGTCCGATGTGAAAATCTAAATAGAAACTCTTTCTATTATTTCACTCTGCCATGGCCATGGGCTTCTGGACTTGATTCTCATGATCATCATAGGGCTGCTCCTCTACCACCGAGGTAGATAGATTCCATCTTGATGCAATCCAGTTCCTACAATGAACATGCTATAGCCAACATACACCTCAGGGATTCCATATGGCTAGGAGACCGAGTAATGGTGTAGTCAAACTATAACACCCTCAAGGTGAACTGCCGATGCACCTCAGGTCAAAGAACCAGACACACTACTGCAGCATCGAGTCAGTCATTGACGAGAAGGTAGACTCCCTAATGACTACTCGAGGTGGTCACGCTCAGTGCCCTCGTTCTCTAACGAGTACCTGTACTCTCGCTCCGGTGTCTCCACACCGTAGACTCAAGACTCATCTACTAAAGAGAAGCGATTGTACACCAACCTTCCGGATCAATCACCATCCTCGTGATGATCCTATGGTCGGGAGCATTTTATGAGTTAATAATGATTATTCATGTCTTAAATTTTCAACTCTTGAAAATATGAATTATCATTACCATTAACTCAAAGGATGTATCACAGACACTAAATACACATATGTGATAGAAAATAACCCATTTTATTGATTATAGTCAAAATTATAATTTTGCCCCTAGAAGTGTATTACAAGTGTCAGCCAATTCTGGCTTCTAGGGCACATATATCTAACAATCTCCCACTTGTCCTAAAGCCAATTGGCTACAAGTCTAAGTCCCATCTTCTCAAGGTGGGCTTCGATCTTCTGCTGGCCCAACGGCTTTGTAAGTGGGTCTGCCACATTATCTGTGGAGTTGACTCTCTTGACCTCGACGTAACCCTTCTCGAGGTAATCGCGGATGAGGTGGTATCGCCGCTCAATATGCTTGGATTTTTGGTGAGACCTCGGCTCCTTAGCAAGGGCTATGGCGCCATTGTTGTCGCAGTATAGAGGAATGGCATCTGATGGCATTACTCCGATTTCTGCAGCAAACTTCTTGTACCAGAATGCTTCCTTCGCAGCCTCTGATGCAGCGATATATTCTGCTTCCATGGTGGAATCTGCTATCACCATTTGCTTGGAACTCTTCCAGCTGACAGCACCACCATTGCACACAAACAGACTTCCAGATGTCGACTTTCGATCATCTATATCGGACATGAAATCCGAGTCTGTGTATCCCTGGACTTGGAGTTCTCCATTACCAAAGACCAACATCATATCCTTAGTTCTTCTCAAGTACTTAAGGATACATTTCACAGAAGTCCAGTGTTCTTCACCTGGATTTGACTGATATCTGCTTGTGACACTCACAGCATGGGCTATATCAGGTCGTGTACATAGCATGGCATACATGAGGCTCCCTATTGCAGAAGCATAAGGGATCTTGCTCATGCGTTCTATTTCCTCAGGTGTGCTGGGGCACATCTTCTTGGAAAGATGAATACCATGTCTGAAGGGTATTAATCCCCTCTTAGAGTTTTCCATACTAAACCTCTTTAGTACTTTCTCTATGTACATCTTCTGTGAAAGTCCTAGCATCCTATTCGGTCTATCCCTATAGACCTTAATTCCTAGAATAAAGGATGCTTCACCTAGGTCTTTCATGGAGAATTTCTTGGACAACCATAATTTGACTGTTGTCATCATGGGAATATCATTCCCAATAAGGAGGATGTCATCCACGTACAATACGAGGAAGACAACAGCGCTCCCACTGACCTTTTTGAAAACACATGGTTCCTCTTCATTTTTGATGAAACCAAACATTTTGATCACATCATTGAAACGAGTGTTCCAGCTCCGAGATGCTTGCTTAAGTCCATATATGGACCTTTGCAGCTTGCAAACCTTGTGATCAGTATCACTGGATGTGAAACCTAGCGGCTGTTCCATATAGATATCTTCCTCAAGATATCCATTTAAGAATGCCGTTTTCACGTCCATTTGCCATATTTCATAATCGAAATAGGCTGCAACGGCAAGCAATGTGCGGATGGATTTTAGCATAGCCACAAAAAAAAGGTATCCTGATAGTCAATGCCTTCGCATTGACTATAACCTTTTGCCACTAGTCTAGCCTTGAATGTCTCCACATTCCCATCTGCACCAATCTTTCTCTTGAAGATCCATTTACACCCAATAGGTACTATACCTTCTGGTGGATCTACCAAGGTCCAGACTTGGTTTGAGTGCATCGAGTCAATTTCTGACTGCATTGCCTCTAGCCATTTCTCAAAGTCGATATCTGATATCGCCTCGTTGTAGGTTTTGGGATCATCACCATGAGCACCATTACCTACGAGGAACATTTTCTCTACTTTCCTCTGAAATAATACCTAAGTATCTTCTCAGGGGGACGGAAAACTCTTTCCGATCTACGAGGTGGAGGAGGTAGTGTTCTTATTGGCTCAACCTGATTTGGTTCCAATTGGTCCTTAGCTCATTGTACTTGTGAGACTTTCTCATCAAGCTTGAATCTGCTTTCCAATGCCGCTATCTTGAATAAACTATTTTTCAAGAAAGATGGCATGTCGACTCACAATCACATTGTGGTCTTCTGGAATGTAGAAATAGTATCCTAATGACTCTTTAGGATATCCTATGAATCGAGCTCTGAAGGACCTAAACTCTAACTTGTCCGCTTGTTGTCTTTTGACATGAGCCGGACAACCCCAAATTCTGAGATGACTCAGACTTGGTTTCTTACCGTGCCATATCTCATACGGTGTGGTAGGAATGGTTTTAGAGGGAACCCTATTCAGTAGATAAATTGAAGTTAACAATGAGTGTCCCCAAAGAAAATCAGGAAGGTCTGTGAAGCTCATCATGGATCGAACCATATCCAATAGGGTCCTGATTTCTCCGTTCTGAAACCCCATTGAGTTGAGGTGTTCCTGGTGGAGTCCATTGAGAGACTATGCCATTTTTCTTTAGATAGTCTAGAAATTCCTGGCTAAGGTATTCACCTCCTCGATCTGATCGAAGAACCTTAATGGATTTTTCAGTTTGTTTTTCTACTTCATGTCTGAATTCTTTGAACTTTTCAAAAGCTTCAGACTTATGTCTCATAAGATACACATACCCATACCTAGACAGATCATCGGTAAAGATAATGAAGTAGACAAAATTGCCTCTAGCCGGCACATCAAATGGGCCGCACACATTTGTATGTACTAGGGCAAGGAGATCTGTGGCCCTTTCCCCATGTCCAACAAAAGGGAGTTTAGTCATTTTGCCTTGAAGACAAGATTCACAAGTTGGATATGACTCGGAAGTCAATGGACTCAATAGCCCATTTTTCTTTAATTTGTTGATCCTATCTTCTGCTATATGACCTAATCTCAGGTGCCATAGATATCTATCATTTGGACTATCCCTAGGTCGTTTGGCATTCACATTTTGCTCGATAGTTAGAACAGGTACATCAATATGTAGCTGATAAAGACTATTAATAAGAAAACCATTTGCAATTTTATTTTTTTCATAAAGAATGTTACAATGGTCCTTAAAGAAGGTAATCACATAGCCTTCTTGTGCTAAGCATGAAATAAAAATCAAATTCCTGCTAGCTGCAGGCACATAATAACAGTCTTTCAAAACTAAGTCTAAACCAGATGGTAATCGAAGAGGGTATGTTCCCATGGCTACTGCAGCAACTCTTGCTCCATTACCGACGCGTAGGATCATGTCTCCATCCCTCAGCCTCCTGCTATCCTCAAGATCCTGCATAGAAGTGCACAGATGAGCACTAGAACTAGAGTCAAGCACCCAACTGGATGCAGAAAAAATCGTAAGGTTAGACTCAATAATGAGCATACCTCCAGAAGGACCTTTTTTCTTATTCTTCGGGGTGGCCAGGTAAGTAGGGTAGTTTCGCTTCCAATGGCCATCGCTGTTGCAATGAAAATACTTTCCTTTAACATCAGTCTTTTTCTTCGGCTCTATCTTCTTCTTCTTTGTTTCTTCCATCTTTTACTTTTTTGCAGACTTTTTTTTCTTTCCATAAGACTTTCTTTTGGAAGAAGTCCGTTCCATAGCAAGAACTGAGCCTTTAGAACCTTTCATAGAAAGCTCAGCGGTAACCAGCATATTCATTAATTCGGCCTAAGGAATTTTGAAGTTTATGCATGTGGTAATTCATGATGAATTATCCATATGCATCAGTCAAGGATTGCAGAATAATATCGTTCTGTAGGTCCAAGTCTAACTTCACACCGAGCTTCTCAAGCTCCTTTATGTCCTTGATCATTATCAGACAGTGATCTTGGACTGACTGCCCATCACGCATCTTAGCCTTAAAAAGTCATTTCGTGACTTGATATTTGGCTGC
Source organism: Cocos nucifera (assembly GCA_006176705.1). NCBI lineage: Eukaryota > Viridiplantae > Streptophyta > Magnoliopsida > Arecales > Arecaceae > Cocos > Cocos nucifera. The sequence continues at coordinate 80,549 of QRFJ01002919.1, read as the reverse complement.
GCGACTCTGTTCACCAAACATCTCCTACAGGTGAGCCAATATTTGGCGAGCAGTCCCGATATCTTCATGTTGGCGCTGGAGCTCATCAGACATCGAGCCCAACATGTAATATCTGGCCTTATTATCTTCGTCTATCCATTTCTCTAGAGACGCTCTCTGTTCAATGGATGGACGCGCTGGTAAGGTGCGAGGATCCTGATCTAGTACATGGGTTAACTTCTCAAAACTCAAAACTATTTTATAGTTCCTGAGCCAATCTTTATATTTGGGTCCGGTTAGTCTATATGTGTCCAGGATACGTGCCAATGGATTGGATGCAAATATTTTTCTATAGAGAGTCAAAGATTCTAGTTAGATATTGTAATTATGACTTGACCAATTTATTTAGAGATTTTATTTTTAAATAAATTAGCTTCCACTATTTTTTTGAATCCCTACACTCCCTCTGTAGAGCTGCAAAAATCTTCACGATTAATGATTTTTAGTGGGTGGTGCGGTCTCACCAACTGACTCATCACCTCACCTAACAGTTATTAGTGATGGATTAGCCAATGAGTGAACAACTCTTGTTCAATGATTCTCTAATCATGGTGCACCCAAACTTGGTCTCTAATTCATGAATCTCATTGTATCTGGAATATTGATCCACTCCTTAGTTAAGTCAGACCCACCATTTATATAGACTGGGTTCCTAATTGAGTCTCCACCGTATCCAAAATATTGAGCCCAACTTATCCTTCAGCCCATAGCATCCAATGCCTAATAGACATGGTTGCATCTTTCCGGTGCAACTGAGCCACTATATCCAGTCGAGAACAATCAACCCCAGGAAGGGCCCGCATATCTATAATATGGAAGATCTCAGACTTAATCTTTTCTTAGGGAGAATTGATTCAGGTCTCATTAAACTAGACTTATCATAGTCATAACAATTATGACTAACCTAGTGGCATGGGTTAGCTCGGATTATTGACCACCTCAGATCAGAACTGTGTCAACAGATATGGCCAGGTAAGTGAGACTGATGGAAGGAATATGCCATTAACTCGTACAAGAATGCATTCAGGTCGAGTAGCTTCCAATTAAAAACCAGTCGATCGTATGTGCCAAACTTACCTTAGACACCAAATTATTGAGCCAAAACCAATTGGGTTAGCCTACAATCCAGACTCTAACCTCTGAGCCTAATTAGGTCTTGCTTGATCGTGACTCGATCTTGACCCAGACTTAATCCTATTAGGCCGATCAATTTAAGCATTGTTGATCCCATCTAACCAACTCTTGATTCGGTTTGATCAACCGCTTAGACCTAATTGAGCTACCCAAGCCCGAACCCAATATTATGAATATGTCTTAGATCTGAAATTCTCAATTTTAGACCTAATTGATATTCCATAATCTTAATTTTTAATTAAGTAGGGTTCATAAACAAAATATGCACAATAAATCCTAGGATTTCAGGATCTAGGATTTTGCAGAAAGTAAGTTTTGGGTTTCTGATTAAGGACGAATGCGCAGCACCCCTATACATCATAAGAACACCCCATCGAATGGGAAGAGAGGGCCTTTAAACCCTTCTTCGTTCTTATGACTGGACGGCCAAGAGAAATGCCTTAATCAGGAACATGCAATACTACAAAATAGTTTTAGATCTATATCATATATCTCATATACAAATTAGATCTAATCATGGACATATTTTGCATACATCTCATGTATCGAATCATGCATATTTTTAGATCTAAATTATCTCATAATAATCTAAAAAATTAGATTTAAATTGATCTAATCAAAATAAATTCTAATCTAGATAATTATGTAGAACTATTCTACAACTAGTCTAGACATGCATCAATCATATCTCATATGATATTTAAAATTAAATAATTTTATTTGCTATTTTTTAGATATCATTATAACTATTATAATATTAAAAATAGTAAATAAATAGATCTAAAATATGATTTAATCAGATTAAATCAAAAATATGCAAGACTATTCTATAGAATATTCTATTTTAGAACTAGTCATGCATATTTTCTAATCTTAGATCCAAATCATTTAATTTTAATTTTTTCTGATTTCAGATCTGATCACATCTCATGTAATATCTAAAATTATTTATTTTTTAATTAAAATAAATTTAAAATTAGATCTAAATACTTTTAGAACCTTGGCTCTGATACCAGTTGAAGGAAAATCCTGATTTCCCGGACCAGGTTCGTTCAGATCTGATCAGATCAAGAGATATATTTCAAAATTTTTTTTCTTTGATCTAGATTAAATCTAAAATATTTTAGATCTAATTATTATTATTTTATAAATTAAAATAAAATCTAGATAAATTAAATCAAATTTAATTTACCTTGATATGGGTAATCCTATTACCCATTGATGATCCTGTATGCAGCGGAAGGTTCTGGATCTAGCCACGCAAGTGCCTGGCCTCTACTGGTATCCACTCAGGTTAGATCTAGAGATCCTCTTCTTTTCTATCACATCTCCAAAAATTAGATCTGGATCTGATCTGGAGGATCTTCAAAACTCCTTTTGAAGATCAACAGTCATCCTTTGCAGCAGTGCAGCCTTCTAGCTTTCAGTCGCCTTTCTTTGATCTAGATCGCACCAACCGAAAATCCAAAACTCCTTTTGGATGTGGAGAGGAAGGGAAGAAGGTGGTTTGGCATGGAGGAAGAGGGGAGAGGCAGCCTTGGGGCATGGGGAATTGTGATTCAATCATCCTTTGAGTTGGGCGCAGGGTCTTATTTATAGACTAAGCGTGATCCAACTCTTCTTCCCAACCAATCACAACCCTTTGTGAAATTAGATCTAAATCTGATTGGTGGAAATAGAGTCCCCTGAATTCCTCCTTAGAGGATGCCTAAGACCAATCAAAGTTGGTTCTTAGGAGAACTCTAATTGGAATCCAAAAAGGAGATGGAGTTCCTGTCCAACAGGGACTCCTAGGCGCCTCCAACTTGGGCACATGCCTAGGGTGGCATGCGCCCTCCTCCTTGCCAGGTTCTAGCAGGGGGATAGGCCCCCACCAGCTCTCCAATAGGTGCATGACATGTGGTCAAAAGTCAAAGTATCAATGGTCAACATTTGACCAGTCAAAGGTAGACTTTTGACCAAAGTCAAAGAACAAGAAATGGCAGGTGACCAAAAATGGCAGGTAATGTCTTACAAAATAAGACAACCTTTTTCTGACTTGGACAACCTCCAGTCAGACCATATGAAGGCCTCTGATTGAGCACAAACTCCTTTGGCTCAGTCAGGACAACTTATTTATGATAGCAAAAGAAGAATGTTAGGTTCAATCGAGTGCTAGCACGATTTTCTTGAACCTAATTGAATCTCATTCAGATCAATTGAACTGGATTAGTTCAATTGATGATCACCAGATTCAAACCCTTGTTTGTGTGACCCAGTTAGGTTCAGTTCTGTATGGTAATGGGATATGTCATGATCTCTATCATCGACATCATCGAAACTCCTTTCGATGGATCAGAACTCTTCTGATTCGAACAGCTAGAATGATCGATCATCTAAATCATTCTAATTGCTCCCAAAATCCACCAGTGACACCTAGCAGTATATGGTGGCAACCCATCAGAGCTGAATGCGAACCTCTTGGTGCAGCTACCTGTGTGATTAAGTTCTTCTATCTTGAGCCCCGATCAGATTAGGGTTAAGGTAAACTCGTCAAACCCTAGTTTCTATCATATTATGTAATCATTCGATTCGAGTCCGATGTGAAAATCTAAATAGAAACTCTTTCTATTATTTCACTCTGCCATGGCCATGGACTTTCTGGACTTGATTCTCATGATCATCATAGGGCTGCTCCTCTACCACCGAGGTAGATAGATTCCATCTTGATGCAATCCAGTTCCTACAATGAACATGCTATAGCCAACATACACCTCAGGGTTCCGATATGGCTAGGAGATCGAGTAATGGTGTAGTCAAACTATAACACCCTCAAGGTGAACTGCCGATGCACCTCAGGTCAAAGAACCAGACACACTACTGCAGCATCGAGTCAGTCATTGACGAGAAGGTAGACTCCCTAATGACTACTCGAGGTGGTCACGCTCAGTGCCCTCATTCTCTAATGAGTACCTGTACTCTCGCTTCGGTGTCTCCACACCGTAGACTCAAGACTCATCTACTAAAGAGAAGCGATTGTACACCAACCTTCCAGATCAATCACCATCCTCATGATGATCCTATGGTCGGGAGCATTTTATGAGTTAACAATGATTATTCATGTCTTAAATTTTCAACTCTTGAAAATATGAATTATCATTACCATTAACTCAAAGGATGTATCACAGACACTAAATACACATATGTGATAGAAAATAACCTATTTTATTGATATTAGTCAAAATTATAATTTTGCCCCTAGAAGTGTATTACAAGTGTCAGCCAATTCTGGCTTCTAGGGCACATATATCTAACAGCTCCTACTCACCTCTCCAGTAGCTCTAAGCCATCCCTTGAGATGAAGGAGGGGCTAAGAGAATGGATCCTCATTGAAAGAAAAATAGTAGAGTTTCTAGCTTTACTATCAAAAACTTTTTTTGATAATTATGTAGTAAAATTTTAAAAAATAATCTAATTAATTTTATAAGCTAATGATCAAATCAATAAAACCCTACTTCTAGGATCGTAACATGACATATATGCATTAAAAAAAATGAAAATAAAAATTATAGGAAGCAAATCATATTTACCATTCCTACACTACTTGTGTTCAGAACATAATACCTTGTGCGGGTAGTCAATCGCCACAACTGATACAACATCAGGGAGGTCCTCTCATCATGACATAGTGATATACGACATCTGGCCTCTACGGATTGTCCACATGAGGTCCTAATCCCGATTGGCTCCTCCCAAGTGCTAGCTCGATGTCGGAATGCTTAACGGCTAATGTAGACCGATCTGAATCGATCTTTCTCTAGTGATTTTTTGGATGCTCCAAAAAATTACCAGAGATAGAGGAGAGGTAGAGAAATGTTTCTCGAGAGTCTCATGATTTTGTGATGCTAACAATTCATGTTCTCTCTTCTTGAACCCTAGGCTAAAATCCTAGGGCAGCACTCACCCAAAATATCCTACTCTCTTTTTGGAAACATTTTCTTTCGAATATTTTTCAAGTTATCTCATGCACAGGGGCTCACTCACGTAGAAGGGACTCTCAATTTCTTTGATGTGCTTACGCCCTAGGATAATCTCTTTTTATTTGCACCAAAACCGATGTAGAGTGCGCATGGAGGGATAAGGATAGGTGGTTGCCCATTCAAATTCAAACTCTATTTGAATTCAAATGGCAACCAACCAGAGCATTATCCATTGAAGTGTGAGAAGTTAGGGTGTGCACCCTCTGTGCATGAAAAATATTTCATGAGAATCTAATTCTCATAGAGAAAAAAGATGGTTGCAAGTCAAGGTGATGTGGCATAGGAAAGACTAGTCAAACTAGTCTTAATCTCTTATCCAATTGAAACCCAATCCAAACTAATTTGGCTAGGCTCAATTAGATCAGATTAAACCCAACTAATTTAGGCTTAAATTAACTTAATTAAATCTTAATCAAATCAATAATTAATTATTGTTAACCTAAAGATTGATTTTGATGATAACATAAAGTTTTGAGTATAGGTTATAAAGTCTAACTTTATTTTTTAGGATATGTAGTTTAAATTTTAAGTACTCACCTTGCTTCAAGTGATTTTTATTATCAATTAAATTGAGTACTACCACTCAAGAGGTTCATGAAAAAATCAAGAATTGACATACCCTTACAAGAATGGTTAATGAGGGATAAATCAAATTTTGGAAGCAAGTCTAGCCTATAAAAGAAATTAAAAAAGAAAGGCTATCAAAAATCATTTGGCACGCTTGGCATGCATCTTAGTCGACTAAGTATCAGAGAACAGCAAAAATAGGAAGCATAGAAAGGTTGAAATTCAGGATCCAGGAGATTTAGTTGACTCAGTTTGAAAGTTAGTTGACTAAGTATTAGAAGATAGTAGAACGCAGAAAGCACAGAAAGGCTAAAGTTTTGGATCCAGGAGACTTAGTCGATAAAGTTAGAATGTTAGTCGACTAAGTCACCATAACAACTAGTTTTTATAACTATACTTTTTCAGCCTCAACTTTTTTGAATGGCTAAATTTTTATTTCTAACAGCTAGGATATTAAATGAGGCCTCTTCAGATATTTTTGAATACAGGAAAAGCCTTGGAATATAAAAAAAGTATTTAAGAACTTCAAAAAGGGCTTTTGAAGAGTTTATTAAGCATTCATTGTGAGAGTCATTTAGTGAAGTGAAGAAGGAGTTTTTCAAAAAATATTTTATCCTTCCAATCATCCTCAAAGTAAGAGAAGTCAAGACACAAACATTGAAGAGTTTCACTAACTTCTCTCAAACATTCAAGAAGAAGAGCAAAGCAAACAAACCTTCCACTCACAAACTCTTATTTAGGCTTCATTGTGTTTTTTTTCTAAATTTCTTATTGTAATTAGACTTTTATTTATTTATAAGTTTCTTAAGGTAAGAAACTTGGATTTGTCTAAGCCTAGAGTTGGACATTTATAGTGGTTTGATTGGTGAGCTAAGGTTAAAATCAATCAAAATTGATTGTTAGTCTGAAGAAAAATAATCACTTATAAGATTTTGGTTGGTGATCCATGAAAAATCAACTGGATTGATTGTTAGCCCAGAAAGCAATCATTGTAAAGATTGTAGTTAGTGAGCCTAGGTCAAAACCAATCAGGTTGTATTGTGAACCTAAGAAAAATAATCAAACTTTAATCAATTGAGTGATTATAGTTAAATTTTTAAGTAGTATACTTGACGAGTGAACGTAGGTACTGAGTTTGGCACCGAACCATTATCAAATTTGTGTATTTGTACTTATGCTTATTATTATTATTATTTACATCCTTTATCCATTCATTGCTCTTTACATTCAAGATTATATTATTTATTATATGCACATCACTTAGTTTAAATCATTCAAATCTACATATTAGTTATTTAGTTTTTAAAATATCCAATTCATCCCCCTCTTGGGTAGCCATACTTGGGCAACAATTGGTATCAAAGTGGGTGTTCTAATTTTTTTTTTTTAATTTTAGAGTTAAAGATCTTATGGCTGATCCATTTGATTCTTTATTGAGTGAAGGACACTCAACCATTAGATCTTTTTTTTTAATAGCACTAATTATACTTATTGGAAAGCTAGAATGAGAATTTTTGTCTAAGTACAAGATTATGACATATGAAATGTCATGCTCAATGATCCTCATACACCCATAATGATTGTCAATGATTTATGTGTACCTAAATCTAAAAAAGATTGGAATGAGCTAGATAAAAAGCTAGCTCAATTAAATGCTAAAGGTATTAATATTTTATATTATGCATTAGATTATAATGAATTCAATAGAATATCAATATGTTTATCTATAAAAAAATATTTAGAATAGACTTGAAGTGACCTATGAGGGTACAAGTCAAAGAATCTAAAATAAACATGTTGGTTTATAAATATGAGTTGTTTAAAATGGAACCTCATGAGATAATAAGTGATATATTTATAAGATTTACTAAAATTATAAATAAATTAAAGAGTCTTGGAAAAGATTATTCTAACAGTGATCTTGTATGCAAAATTTTTTGTTGATCTAAAGATTGATTTTAATGATGACAAAGAGTTTTGAGTATAATTTTTTATGCTACTAATATTATTTTTGAGAATGTGTAGTTTAAATTTTAAGTGCTCACAATACTCTAAGTAAATTTTATTAATTAAATGAAGTATCACCAATCAAGAGGTCATTGATGAAAAACTAGACTTTGTACATCTTAAAAAGGATGGTTAATGAGAGTTAAATCAAATTTAGAAAGCAAGTCTAGCCTACAAATGAATTCGAAAAAGAAAAGTTGCTAAAAACCTTATGGCATACTTGGCACACAACTTAGTCAACTAAGTCAGGAGTTAGTCGACTCAGTCTTAGAGGATAAAAAAGATAGAAAGTACAGAAAGATCAAAATTTAGAATTCAAGAGACTAGTCGACTAAGTCAAAAAGTTAGCCGACTCAGTCTTAAAGAATAGTAGTATGGCAGAAAGATAAATTTTCAAGCTTTGTCCACTTAGTAGACTAAGTCAGTTTGAGTAGATTAAGACTTAGTCAACTTAGAGAAACTTGGTCAACAAGTTCATTGTAATGACTAGTATTTTCAGAACTACACTTTTTCAGCTCCAAATTTTTTCAGCAGCTAGATTTTTATTTCTAATAGCTAGAATATTAAATGGGGCCTCTTCAGATATTTTTGAATAGAAGAAAAACCTTAGAATATAAAAGAAATATTTAAGAACTTCAAGAGGGGCTTTTGAAGAGTTGATTGAGCATTCATTGTTAAAGCCATATAGTAAAGTAAAGGAGAAGTTTTTCAGAAAATATTTTGTCCTTCCAATCATCCTCAAAGTGAGAGAAGTCAAGACACATGCATTGAAGAGCTTCATCAACTTCTCTTAAGCATTCAAGAAGAAGAGCAAAGCAAACAAGCTTTCCACTCACAAACTCTTCTTTTGAGCTTTATTGAGTTTTTTCTTAAACTTCTTTACTTATTATAATTGGATTTTTATTTGTTTACAAGTTTCTTAAGATAAGAAACTTGGGTTGGTCCAAGCTTAGAGTTGGGTATTGTAAAGATTTCATTGATGAGCCTAGGATAAAACCAATCGAGATTGATTGTTAGCTTGAAGAAAAATAATCACTTATGAGATTTTTGTTGATGATCCAGAGAAAATCAACTGAATTGATTATAAGCCCAAAAAATAATCTTATATAATTTTGGTTAGTGAGTCAGAAAAAATTAATAGGATTTAATTATGAGCTTGAAAAATAATTGAACTGTAATTCTAGTTGTGAATTATAGTTGAATTTTCAAGTGCTTTACTTGGAGAGTGGATGTAGGTGCCAAGTTTGGTGCCGAAGCATTATAAAAGCTTGGTGTTTATATTTATATAGTTTCATTTCTATTGTTCTTCATCCATATTTGTGTTTTACTTTATTTCACCAAGCACACCATATTAAAATTCAACATATTTATAATTTAAATCTTTAAATATCCAATTTATTCCTCCTCTTGAGTAGCCATACCTGGGTAATAATTGGTATTAGAGCAGGTGCTCTGTTATTAGTTATTGACCTAATGATCAAGAGCTAAAGATCTAGGCAACCCAAATAAGTTCTTTGTTTAATGAAAGCCATTCCATAGATAGACCCCCATTATTAAATAAATCAAATTATATATATTGGAAAGCTAGAATGAAAATCTTCATATAGTCACATGACTATGATTTATGAAAGATTATAATCAATGGCCCACACACATCCAATGCATTGATTGGTGATAAAAAAATAATCCAATTAAATGCTAAGGTTTTAAATATGCTTTATTGTTCATTAGATATAAATAAGTTCAATCTAATTTTTTCTTATATTTTAATAAAATAAATTTGGAAGAAATTGAAAACAACTTATGGGAGAGCAAATCGAAGAGAGAAATCAAGCTTCCAAGAAGAGAAGAAAGCTCACCCCAACCTATGCTTCATAGCTCATGAAGATGAAAAGAAGAAAAGGAAGAAGAGGAAACATAAGAAAAAGAAAGCGTTAATTAAGGGGAGCAAAGCGAAGAAATGAGAAACGAAAAGGAGGAAGAAAGTGCTAAACTCTTTACCTCATGGCCAATAAAGATGAGGTAAATTCTAAAAATTCTTTCCAATTTACATTTGATAAATTATATAAAGCCTTCAATGATCTAATGGATGAATATAAAAAGTTAAAGCTAAAAAATAAAAAGCTTAAAATTTCAAATATATCTTTATTTGAAGAAAAGAATAAGATTTTGATAAAGAAAGATAACCTTTTGAAAGAAAAGAAAATATTGGATGAAGAAAAGAATAAGTTTGTAATTGAAAAGGATGAATTATTGAAGGAAAAAAATCTTTGATTGAAGAAAATGAAAAAATTTCAAAATTTGAAAAATCTCCTATAGAAGAAAATGCTAAACTAAGAAAAAAGATTGAAATATTAAAATCAATTGCCAAAAAAATTACATTTAGTTTAGAAAATCTTCAATCAATGATGAGAAATCAAAAATCTATTTTCTACAAAATTGAAATTAGTTTGAACTCTTTGAGAAAATAGAAAATAGTCAAAAATGCATTTTCAAGAGCTTCATATAAAAATCATTCGATTATTTGCTATAAATATAATAAAATAGATCATAAAATTTTAGAATATAATTTTAAAAGAATTGCCCATACTTTTATAAAATAAATTTGGATTTCAAAAGGAACAATGTATTCTAACCTCAATGGACTCAAGATGGCTTGAGTAACAAAATTATAAAATAATTTTGCAGGTATGCTAAGCAACTAATAGAATAAAAAGAGAAAAATCTTCAAGGATGGATGCTTTGAAATGAAAAAGGATGGGTAATGATGTTTGGTAAATATTAAACTCTTCACATATCTATGCTCACAATGATCATACTCATGACTTGAATGATTTGACTACTTGGATATATTGATTGCATTTAAATTTTAAAATTAATATACTTCGCTCATTAATACAAGCATATATCTTATTTTTAAATTTTGTATGTTCTCTTAACTTCCCATATCACATGGTTAAATTGAGAAATTTGAGTTAAAATGAGCTTGATTGTACCTAAAATAATTTGAGTGTCCAAACTTGTAAGTTAATTTAACTTTTGACATTCTTATAAGACTTATAATTATTAAAATATCTTAAAAATTGCCTAATTCAAAGTATTTTATGATAAGTCATCTATTCGTAAAAGATCAAGTACCTGATAATGTTGATTTATATTACATCTTGGCTTGATCTCTAAGGACTTAAAAAATTTTTTAGTTGAATCTAACTTTTGAAGCCTTTATCTAGTTTTTCTTTGATCTAATCTTAATTTGATCTTATTTGATTTGATTGATTATCATACCATCACTTGGATGTCAAATAATTCAATATTTTATCTTATTGATTTTGATGATATTATTTTGATTGATTATGATTGAAGATATATTGAATAAAATCAATTTATGAATTTTCATGATTAGAGTTTAAGAATAATTTAAAATATTGATCTATTTATATTCGATAAGCTGAATCTTTTGAAGAAATATTTTCAAACTCAATTGGTATCTTGGATTATAGTAAATACTATGAATGACAATAAGGAGAAGAAAATTTGGTAAATAGAGAAAATAAAGTTAACATATCAAATTACATTAAAATCTTGTCGTAATATGATATTTTTCATAATATGATTTTGATTTAGATATGAGATACACAATTCAATAAGTATAAGAATTGATTCAGCTGTATCAAGAGTAAGCAAGGAATGAAACTATAAAAAAAAAATTGTATATAGTAAGGGAGAGCAATTTTTGAATAAAAATTAACTCAATTGATTATAACATTAAGAAGAAGCTTAATATTCTTAGACTATTAAAGAAAAATATACTCTATTGATTTTATTGATTACCTCCTTTTGAGTTATTCTTTTTGATGCTGTTAAAAAAGGAGAGAGTTATTGTTGAGTATATGCTTGAGCTTAACTAGAATGAAGTATATTTTAATTATTTAGTGATTTCATATCTTTTAAATGTATAATTCTTTAGAAACCCACTATATATTATTTTGTATATACTTAAAAGTTTGGTCATCATTAAAAAAAAGGGTGATTGTTGACTTAAAGATTGATTTTGATGATGACAAAGAGTTTTAAGTATAATTTGTTATGTTACTAATATTATTTTTGAGGATGTGTAGTTTAAATTCTAAGTGCTCACAATGCTCTAAGTGATTTCATCAATTAAATGGAGTATTACCGATCAAGAGGTCATTGAAAAAAAACTAGACTTAACATATCTTAAAAAGGATGGTTAATGAGAGTTAAATCAAGTTTAGAAAGAAAGTCTAGCCTAAAAATAAATTTGAAGAAGAAAAATTTTTAAAAATCTCATGGTACGCTTGGCTCGCAACTTAGTCGACTAAGCCAAGAGTTAGTCGACTCAGTCTCAGAGGATAAAGAAGATAGAAAGCAAGAAAGATCAAAATTTAGGACCTAGGAGACTTAGTCGATTACATCAGAAAGTTAGTCGACTCAATCTCAAAGAACAGTAGTAGGATAGAAAGATAGATTTTCAAGCTTTATCTACATAGCAAACTAAGTCAATTGAGCAGACAAAGATTTAGTCAACTCAGAGAAACTTAGTCGATTAAGTTTACTATAATGGCAAGTTTTTCTATAACTACATTTTTTCAGTTCGAATTTTTTTTCAATGGCTAAATTTTTATTTCTAATAGCTAGGACATTAAATGGGGCCTCTTCAGATATTTTTGAATAAAGAAAAAGCCTTAGAATATAAAAGAAATATTTAAGAACTTCAAGAGGGGCTTTTGAAGAGTTGATTGAGCATTCATTGTTAGTGCCATATAGTGAAGTGAAGGAGGAATTTTTTAGAAAATATTTTATCCTTTCAATCATCCTCAAAGTGAGAGAAGTCAAGACACAAGCATTGAAGAGCTTCACCAACTTCTCTCAAGCATTCAAGAAGAAGAGCAAAGCAAATAAGCTTTCCACTCATAAACTCTTCTTTTGGGCTTCATTGAGTTTTTCTTTCTAAACTTCTTTACTTATTGTAATTGGACTTTTATTTATTTACAAGTTTCTTAAGGTGAGAAACTTGGGTTGGTCCAAGCCTAGAGTTGGATATTGTAAAAGTTTGATTAGTGAGCTTAGGACAAAACCAATCAGGATTGATTGTTAGCCTGAAGAAAAATAATCACATGTAGAATTTTAGTAGGTGATCTAAAAAAAACCAACAAGGTTGATTAAGAGCCCGAAAAATAATCTTGTATAGTTTTGGTTGTTAAGCCAGAAAAAATCAACTGAGTTTAATTATAAGTCCAAAAAATAATTGGACTATAATTCTAGTTGTGAATTATAATTGAATTTTCAAGTGGTTTACTTGGAAAGTTGACGTAGGTGCTGAGTTTGGTGCTGAACCACTATAAAAGCTTGGTATTTATGTTTGTGTAGTTTCACTTCTATTATTCTTCATCCATATTTATATTTTATTTTATTTCTTTAAGTATATAATATTAAAATTCAGCATATTCTAAGTTTAAATCTTTAAATACCTAATTCACCCCCATCTTAGGTAGTCATACCTAGGCAACATTCTTAAGTCCTTATCAAAAGCTTCGGAAGCAAAAGTAATAGCAATTCAAGAAGCCAAGGATCTTAGCAAGCTTACTTTGAAAGAGTTAATTAGATCGCTCATGATATATGAGCTCAATGTGAATCAAAGCATGGAGGAGGAAGAGATGAAGAAGAGAACCCTTGCACTCAAGTCATCGGCCATTGAAGAAAGTTTAAGTGATTCTACTAAGGATTTGGAAAATGATGAAGAAATGGCGGTGATTATAAGAAGGTTCATAAAATTTATAAGAAAGAAAAAAATTCTAAACCAAGAAGAGAAAAAGAAGAAAAGAATAAATTTAGAAAATATAAAAAGGACTATCCCCCACTGAAAAAGTGCTCAACAAAATTAAGAAGAAAAGCTATATTGGCTAATTGAAAAAATAGTGAGAGCTCAAATTTAGAAGAAGAGTCATCCTCAAGTAAAGAAGAGACAAACCTATGCTTGACGGTTCATAATGAAGAGACAAGCTTAAATCAATCAAATGATTTTACTTTTGATAAATTACATAATACATTCTCTAAATTATTTAATAATTTTAAAAGGCTATTTAAATGAAACAAAGAGCTTAAGAAAGAAAATCAAGATTTGAGTAAAGACAAAGATAGAATAAAAGAAGATAAGAAAGATTTGCAAACTAAACAAGATGACTTAATTAAATAAAATGAGAGTATACAAAAAGAAGTAGATAGATTAAAATCCATAGTAGATGACAAGAATGAAATATTAGTTAAACAAAAAGATTTGTTAGAAAAGAATGAAACTTTAAAAAATGAAATAAATGAACTAAAATCAATTATAGATAAATTCTCTATTAGTTCACAAAATTTGCATATGTTAATGGATAAATAAAATATGACATCTAAAGCTAACTCTTTTGCAAAATTAATATTTTCAAAAATTTTTATTGATAAATATTATTTTGATAAGAAATTTATTACATGTTTTAAATGTAACAAAGCTGGACATAAATCATTTAATTATTAGGCTAATACATATAAAATATAAAGATCAAATAAATTTGGGTTCTAAAAGGAACCATTGATACTAACATCAAAGGATCTAAGTTAGCTTGGGTATCAAAATATACTTGATCTTTGTGAGTGTAGGTGTGCTTGACATCTCTTTAATCCAAAAGAGAATGGCACCTTAATTGTGGATGCTCAAGGCATAAAGTGGAAGATGAAGGAGTTAAAATTCTTGGAGATAAGTTAGCCTCGGTAATTGATAATTACTCCTACCATTCAATTAGAAAAAATATTGAAATATTGATGCATGATTTAAGTATTAGTCAATTGCATATCAAATGATTCAATATTTTATCTAGTTGATTTTGATAATGTTATTTTGATTGATAATATAATTGAGTATTATGTTTGATTATGATTGAAGGTATATTGAATAAAATTGATTTATGAACTCTCATGATTAGAGTTTAAGAATAATTTGAAACATTGATCTATTTGTGTTTGCTTTTGAAAAAACATTTTCAAACTCAATTGGTATTTTGGATTATAGTAAATACTATTAATGACAATAAGAAGAAGAAAATTTGGTAAATGGGGACAATGAATCTAACATATCTAATTACATCAAGATCTTGTCATAATATGATTTTACTTTGGTTATGAGATATAAAATTCAATAAGGATAAGAATTGATTAAGTTGTATCAGGAGTAAGCAAGAAATGAAAATAAGAAATTTGGCATATAGTAAGAGAGCAATTTTTGAATAGAAATTAAACTTAATTGATTATAATATTAAGAGTGAGAAATGTTTGCTGAATATTATCTAGCTTGATTTGATTGAAAATTCTAATTAACCTATGTTAAAAAATTGAATCTGAAAACATAATTCTCATTTGCCTTGATACTATATATTAAAACTAGTGACTTGCTTGATAGATTTCCGATATATGCCTTTTTCAAATTTAAATGACTAAAATTTATTTTTTTAAAAAAAGAGAGAACATTTTGGCATCCAAATTTAAGCTAATTTTGAAAAAGATCAAATGATTTAAATCTATTTTGAATAAAAAAATAATGTTTTAAAGGGGAGTTGAATTGATTTTTTGAATTTCACACATTCTGAATTTTGTTATATTCTTGAACTTGAATTGATTTTGATGATTAATTTTTAAACTTTTTTCATGAGCTTTTTGATGCTATCAAAAAAGAAGAGAGTTATTGTTGTATATATATGCTTGAGCTTAATTAGAATGAAGTATATTTTTATCAATTAGTAGTTTCATGCTTTTTAAATATATAATTCTTTTGAAACTTCCTATATATTATTTTGCATATACTCAAAAATTTTATCATTATCTCAAAGAAAGAGATTGTTCACCTAAAGATTGATTTTGATGATGATAAAGAGTTTTGAGTATAAGTTATAAAGTCTAACTTCATTTTTGAGGATGTGTAGTTTAAATTCCAAGTGCTCACCTTGCTCCAAGTAATTTTTTTTATAAATTAAATTGAGTACCACCACTCAAAAGGTTCTTGAAGAAAATCAAAAATTGACACATCCTAAAAAGATTGGTTAATGAGAGATAAATCAAAATTTGAAAGCAAGTCAAGCCTATAAAAGAAATCAAAAAAGAAAGACTATTAAAAACCATATAGCATGCTTGGCGCACATCTTAGTCGACTAAGTCTACAAGTTAGTCAATTAAGTATTAGAGAACAGCAGATGTAGAAAGCATAAAAAGACTAAAATTCAGAATGCAAGAGACTTAGTTGATTAAGTTTGAAAGTTAGTCAACTAAGTATCAGAAGATAGTAGAATACAAAAAAGCTAAAGTTCAGGACCTAGGGACTTAGTCGATTAAGCCAGAAAGTTAGTCGACTAAGTCACTGTAACGATTAGTTTTTTTCAGAACTATAGTTTTTCAACCCCAACTTATTTTTTAATGGCTAGATTTTTATTTCTAACGGCTAGGACATTAAATAGGGCCTCTTTAGATATTTTTGAATAGAGAAAAAATTTTAGAATATAAAAAGAATATTTAAGAACTTCAAGGACTTTTGAAGAGTTTATTGAGCATTCATTATGAGTGCCATTTAGTGAAGTGAAGGAGTTTTTCAAAAAATATTTTGTCCTTCCAATCATCCTCAATGTGAGAGAAGTTAAAATACAAATATTGAAGAGCTTCACTAACTTCTCTCAAGCATTCAAGAAGAAGAGCAAAGTAAACAAGCCTTCCACTCACAAACTCTTCTTTTGGGATTCATTGAGTTTTTCTTTCTAAATTTTTTTACTTATTGTAATTAGACTTTTATTTATTTACAAGTTTCTTAGGATGAGAAACTTTGATTGGTCCAAGCCTAGAGTTGGATGTTTGTAGTGGTTTGATTGGTGAGCCAAGATTAAAATCAATTGGGTTGATTGTTAGCTCGAAGAAAAACAATCACTTGTGAAGTTTTGGTTGGTGATCCAGAAAAAACCAACTGGGTTGATTGTGAGCCTGAAAAATGATTGTTATAAAGATCATAGTTGGTGAGCCTAGGTCAAAACCAATCGAATTGGATTGTGAACCCAAGAAAAATAATCAAACTATAATCAATTGAGTGATTATAGTTGAATTCCCAAGTGGTATACTTGGGGAGTAGATGTAGGTGCTGACTTTGGTACTGAACCACTATAAAATCTATGTGTTTGTACTTGTATTTATTATTATTATTCTTTGCATCCTTTATCTTTCCATTGCTCTTTACATTCAAGATTATATTGTTTATTATATGCACATCATTTAGTTTAAATCATTCAAATATGCATATTAGTCATTTAGTTTTTGAAATACCCAATTCACCCCCCTCTTGGGTAGCCATACCTAGACAATAATTAAGCCCAACCCTTGATCAAATCAAGAAATAAACCTTCTCAGTGATTAGGTCATCTCATAATCTAATCGGATCAAACACAATTGAATTCAATTGGACTTGATTCAAAACTCATCACTCAATCAAGTTAAGCTAATTAGTAATCAAACCACTAATTAAACCTCTCATAAACATAGAGTTTAAATCTAGTGGGTGCCGAGCAATAGAGTCCCATTTCCATGAAACTCTTGATCGAAGAGTCCTAAATCAGTGGAACTCTTGATCCTAGTATCCCAAATGAGTAAAACTTGTGATCGTAGAGTTTTAGATCAATAGGACTCTCGATCATAGAGTTCCAATGTAGTTGGACTCTTGGTCGTAGAGTTTCAGTCTAGTGAGACTCTTGACCATAGAGTTTTAGTCCAGTGGGATTCTACATTAGCCATTAGATCAAATAGGAACCTCTAATGTATGTGATCCTATAGGTTCGAATCTAAGTCGATAGCATAAGAACCAATTCTTGTACTAATTGATGTGACCATCTAGCAATGGTACCCAACATTTGGATAGGTCAAATAGTGGCAATTGCAACATTCAAAACCTATTCAAATATGGTTATCGTGTAATTCATTTTGACCTCTGTGTTTAGGATAACTTAGAGTTAAACTGCTAACTCTAAAAAGTACACCCATATCGTGTCTCAATATAATTAGTCCTGTGACTCCTTACAAGGGCTACCCTAGCTAAAGCTTTGCTAAATTGAAACATAATTCAACACAACTCCTAAAATTTAGAGTGGTCAATCCTATTTTGATTCACACATCGACTTCTCAAGTGCTTGACTGTGCCCAAAAATCTTGCATCACTCAATTAGAAATTTAGATAGTTTAGCACCAAAGCATAGTGAGTTGCTTGGAAGTCATCGTGGTGATCTTAGGTTAAAGGGATACTTATATCCATATCCCTTCAAAAAAAATCTTAATAGCAAAAAGCTCCAGAGTTGATCACGTTCAGTGCAGATGTACCCCTATATCTTAGTTGCATACCATACTAGTGTCTCCATACTCTTTGGTTAAGAGGACAACCAACCCATATCACATATAATGACATACACTCGATAAACGTTGTCATCCTTAGTAACAACATATTATTTGATCATAAATAGATTTAAGAACTAAAAGATAAATCCTCCTTTATCAATTCTTAATAGTCCTAAAAACCTTATCATAATATAGGAATTCATTAGAAGATGCAAAGAATTTATGTTGAAAAGCCAAAATAATATTTATTTATTTATAATTCAAATACAAATACAAGAAATAGCTGAATCATCAATAGGCTGACGAATGGCTTTGGAACACCATTTTCAATAATCTTTCACTTGGACTAAAGCCAATCGATACAATATCTAATACCCAACTTTGATTTAAAATCGTCGAACTTCTTTACCACAATGACTTGAGTGAATGGGTTGGCCAGATTCTTCTTTCCGTCGATCTTCTAAAGGTCAACGTCATCTCGATCTATGATCTTTTGGATAAGATGGTAGCGATATAGAATGTGTTTCATCCATTGGTGTGCCTTTAGTTCCTTCGTCTGAGTAATGTCTCCAGAGCTATCACAGTATAGCAAAATGAGACCATCAAGGAAGGGTGCCATTCCAAGTTCAGTGATGATTTTTCTCAACCACATAGCTTCTTTATCAGCATCTGATGTAGTGACATACTCTATCTTACATACTGAGTTAGCTATAGTATGCTGCTTGGAACTCTTTCAATAAATAACTCCATCATTAAGGATAAATACATACCCCAATACACTTTTACTGTAATCATGATTAGATTGAAAACCGAAGTCTGTAAATCCCACAAGTTTCAAATCTGACTCATCATAAACAAGCTATTGGTCCTTAGTATTTCTCAAACACTTAAGGATGGTTTTAACAACCTTCCAGTAGTTCTTTCCTAGATCAGATTAGTATCTACTCACTATCTCTAGTGAGTATGCCATATCTGATCTCGTACATGTCATAGTTAGAACCCACTATTGAAGCATATAGAATTTTACTCATATGCTTTCTCTCTCTTAAGGTGTTATCAGACAATCCCTTTTCAAGAGAAAAATTTCATGGCCTGTTAGTACATAGTCTTTCTTGAAATTCTTCATGCTAAATCACTTCAGCATAGTATCTATGTATGTGGACTGGGACAACCCAAGCAACCTCTTAGATCTATCTCTATAGATCTTCATCCCTAGGATGTAGGAAGCTTCTCCTAAGTTCTTAATGGAGAACTGAGATGACAACTAAATATTTATTTTCTATAATGTAGGGATGTCATTCTTGATTAAGAGAATGTCATCCACATACAACATAAGAAATACTATTGTTAGAGCATTAGTCCACTTATATATGCAGGGCTCTTCTCTGTTCTTAGTGGGACCATACGTTTTGATCGTCCTATCAAAACACATGTTCCAACTCGAAGATACTTGCTTTTATTCATAAATAGATTTTTGAAGCTTACACACCTTAGACTCATCTATAGATGTGAATTTTTCAGATTGTATCATATATACCTCTTCGTCTAGCTCTCCATTTAGGAAAATTGTCCTCACATCCATCTGCCAGATTTCATAGTCCAAATGGGCAACTATCACAAGCATAATCTAAATGGACTTGAGCATTGCTATAGGAGAAAATATCTCATTATAGTTTGTACCATAACATTGACGATATCCCTTGGCAACCAGATGGGTCTTATAGGTCTCCATCTTTCCATCTGCACCCCTCTTGCTGTTGAAGACCCATTTATATCCTATGGATTTTATCCATTTAGGTGGATCAACTAATATCCATACATCATTGATCTTCATGGACTCCATTTTAGATTTAATGGCCTCAAGCTATTTCTAAAATTGGATCTCTATATTGCATCCATGTAAGTAGTTAGATCCTCATCATTCTTATCAAGTTCGACAAGATCACTATCCCGAACAAAAAAATCATAGTATCTATCTGATTGACATGGTACTCTACCAGACCGTGTTAAGAGTGTAGGTACATTGGGCTTCAGATTTAATCTAATCAAATTCAGTTCAGGTTCAGTTACTTGTGTCGGATTTTTCACCCACCGAACTTCCTCAAGTTCGACCATAGAGGCATAGTTCCTTCACCAAGGAACTCTTTTTCTAAAAATATTGTCTTAAGGCTAACAAACATCTTTTGTTCATTAGTGAGGTAAAAATAATATCCTTTGGTCACTTTTGGATACCTTATAAATGATGAAAAATATGCAGGATTTCATGCATGAATTTTAAAACTTTTTTGAAATATAACACAATAAAAGTTATAGATTAAACCATTTAATCTACAAATGCATGTAATCTAATTATTAAACCCTACATTTAGAACCTATAACATGCCATAATGCATTCTTAAATCTAAAAATAAAAGATTTAGTATTGATCAAATCAATATCCTAGATCTAGAATAATTCTAGATCTAAGTCCTAGATCACATCTAGGTGAGAGAAGAGATCAAATCTCTTATCTTAGCATGAGTTGAGAACTTCACGGTTGATTTTTATTATTGCTTTTATAGACGCATATGCATTCGGCCTCTACAGGTGATCCACACGAGACTGCAATAAAATCGAAGGTTCATCGAATGAAGATCCGCTCGAAGTGCTAGCTTCTCATAGATCCCTCCTGATGGTTAATTTAAAGTTTATTCTTCAGATCTCTTAAATACTCTAAGAGATGAACAATAAGAGGAGGATTAAGAAAGTAATCTAATCCTTGGATCTTCCTAAAATCAGAAATAAAATATATTAGAAAAAGATCCTAAGAGAAGACAAATCTTTTCTTTCATGACATCAATAATTGATGTCCTGAAAACATCCCTATGCTAGGACAAGGAGAGATCTTCTTCCCTAAACTTTTTTGATGTTTCCAGATCTTACACTTACAGATTTTTCTCATAGAAAAATCTCATATAATATGGAGAAAAAGGATTTTCAAAGAAACCCTAAGAGAAGAGCTTCTTCTCTTCTTCTTCTCTCATCAGGATATGATCAGTCACGACATGATCAGATCATGTCCAAAAAGATCATTATGCCCCAACACCTTGGAGCACAGATCTCCACGCCATCTTCCTCTTTCTCTCTCAAATTTTTTCATATAAAAATCACATAAAATAAATAAGAGAAAAATACTTAAAGAAAAATTAAAGAGAAGACAATCTTCTCTTACCTTTATCTTCATCAAGACATCAACACTTAATATCCAAAAGAAAAAGCTTTCCTCCATGAATGTTGGCACCCATAACCTCCACACCTTTTCTCCCTTTTGCATTTGAAATTACCATGGAATCATCAAGAGAAAATGATGCCTTCTCCTATCATATAGGAGGCACCACAAAATAAGAAAGACTAGGTCAAATGACCAAGTCAAACTTGGAAACAAAGCGGAGATTGGGGGCATCCAACTCTTGGATGCCTCCCCATAATTTTTGTACATGGAGAGAAGGAAACCATCTCCCAAATAGAGAAGAAAAGGTGCAACAAACAATAAGATTGGGCATGGGTTTATTTCCATAGAGAGAGGAGGAGAGTTTTAACAAATTAAAACTCTAATTTAGTTTGACTCATTCAAATTAATTTTCAAATAAGACCAAGTCAAATTTGTATCCAAATTAACTAGGATATGGGGAATGGAAAATCAATCTTAGGCATGAAAATTATAGAAAAAATCTAGAAATAAAAATAAGTGGGCAATGGGTTTTGAGATCTTGGCACAAGGAAGAAACAAGGAATCCTAGTCTAACTAGGATTCTCAAATATTGACTAGGTCAAACCAATTTTAAATCCAATTAAAATAGGATTAGTGCAATCCTAACTATGAATGATCCTAGTCCAACTAGGAACCTAATTAAGTCAGGTTTAAATTATATTTAAATCTAATTTAAATCCTAACTTAATTAGAAATTAGGTGCACTCAAAACCTAGTCCAACTAGGAATTATTTTTTCTTGCAATTGGCTTATCGAATAAATGAATTAAACTTAATATAATTAAGTATAAATTAACTCTAATTGAATCTAATTCTTTTAGACTTGATCTCAGTCCGATTGCTCAATCAAATGAAGCCAATAAGCAATCCAATTACTAATCAATCCTCCTGCAACACTTGCATTAGGTCAAACATCAATCATATTGATAGTTTGACCTAAGAATAATTCTCAATCATTGATTAACCATCTAACTAGATTACAACCTATTAGGTGTGTAATCCTATAGATTTGTACCTAAGTCAATAGTATAGGAATCAATTCCTGTACCAATCGAAGTAACCATCTAGCAATGATTTCCGATGTCTGGATAGATCGAACGTATGCAAAGCAACATACTTAGAGCCCTGGCCCATGGTTACCATATAATTCATCCTTTTGACCAATAATGCCCAAGATAATTTCAAGTATGCTATCAACACTTATATAAGTCATTTCTATTGTGTCTTAAAATTTTGCAAATCTCGTGACTGTTCACGAGGATTATCTAGGCCTAGGTTTTGCTAAATTGAAACATAATGAGTTATTCTCTTTCTGAAATTAATCAAGAGTAGTCAATTCTATCTTAACTCATACATCAACTCTATAAGTACTTGACTGTACTCAAAAATCTTTCGAACATATATTAGAAATACAGATAGTCCGGCATCAAAGTACAGTGAGTTGCTTACAAGTCACCATGGTGATCTCAGGTCCAAGGAATACTTATACTCATTGGCCTTAGCTAGCCACTCTTGATAGTAGAGTGCTACATTGATCATGTTTAGTGAAGATGTACTCCTACATCTAACTTGGATGCCACACCAGTGTCTCCACACCACTTGGTTATGAGGACAACCAATGCATGTGGTATACAACGACCTACACTCGATAAGTTATCGTTCTTGTTAATAACTTATCATTTGATCATGAACAATTTAAGAACCATCTGATAAATCCTCCTTTATCGATTGATTGTGGTTCTAAGGACTTCATCATAATTTAGGAGTTTATTTAAGGAAGATAGAACTTTTATGATGAAATAGCCAAATAATTATTATTATTAGATAATTTATATATTAATTTTAATCATCTATCACTTAGATGATTGGCTTTAGGATACATTTTTCAACAATAAAAATATATTTGTCAGATCTAGGTCCAAGCTTGTCCATTATTAAACATTTGATATAAGTCAGACATCTCTAAACTTTAACATGCGAGAGTACTGACTTACGCCCTATCCATATCTCATATGACATTTTAGCTACAGACTTACTAAGAATTCTATTTAGAATATAACAAGTCGACTCAAGCGCATATCCTCAGAAGAAGATCAACAAACTGGCAAATCCCATCATGGATCAAATCATGTCTAATAGGGTCTAATTCATTCTTTCAGATATATCATTATACTATGGTATTCCAAGAAGAGTCTATTGGAAGATAATCCTGTGCTCCCCCAGACATGTTAGAAACTCACCCCCTTGGTTAGATCGAAGAGTTTTAATACTCCTCCAGTTTATTTTTCTACCTCATTATGGAATAGTTTGAATATTTTAAACTATTCCAACTTGTGTTTCATCAAGTAGACATACCCATACCTTGATAGGTCGTCAGTAAAAGTTATGAAGTAAAAATATCCACCTCTAGCACTTGACCTTATGGGTCCACATACATCCATATGTATTAGACCCAGGAGTTAATTGGCTCGTTCATCTTTTTCAGTAAAAGATGACTTGGTCATCTTTCCAAGAAGATAGGACTCATAGGTCAGAAGTGATTCAGAATCACCGACATCAAGAATTTCATCTTGAGTCAACATGTTTATTTTGTTCTTGTTAATGTGACCTAGCCTACAGTACCAAAGGCAGACTTTAGATACATCATTTATGCAAGGACATTTACTAGAGGATTGAATCATATTAATAGGCTATGATATAATATAGATTTTGTTATTCAATTATCCAACAAAAATTATAACACCATTCAAATTGATATTATAAAAAAAAAATTTTGTTAAAAATTCATAATTTTTTTTGGCTAAAAGGCCTACAGAGAGAATATTCAACAAAAAGCTTGGACAATAATGACATTTATAAAGAATAACATTATGAAAATTGATTATAAGATTCATGATTTCTAAAGCTAGAACTAAAACTTATCTTCTATCATCGATGTTCAGGAATCTCTTGCCTTCATCAAATTTACTACTTACCTATAAATCCTGCATCAAATTACAAATATGATAAGAGCTTTCGGTATCTAATACCCAAGCAGTAGTATCACATATTAAGAAGTTGTAAGGTGTTATCATATAATTATCTTTTTCAGCAACTACTTGCTGCTTTCTCGGCCTATTCAGATCCAAGAAGGCAATGTACTAAGACAGTTCCTCTTTTAGTGCCCCAGCTTCTTACAATAAAAGCACTATGCCTGGCTCCAGTCAGGCTTGGATTTCTTGGTCTGACCCTATGTAGACATCCCAGCATGCTGTTGCATGCACCTTCTTTTTCTTCTTCTTATTCTTCTTCCCTTTCTTAATGTAGGAAAAACCTAGTTCTCCATCGCAGGATCGATCTAATCTGATATGATCTGTAGTAAAATTTTTTAAAATTTTATTACAAACTTTGATCAAATCTAAGAGTTCTTGGATCTAATCTATATGATCTGATGTTAAAATTAAAAATTAAATTAAATTAGAATAATCATTATTATCTAATTATTTATCCTGATGATGATCTATCAGCACCCAAGGTTCTGGATCTAGCCATGCACATGCCTGGCCTATACTATAGTCCACTCAGGCTAGTTCTAGATGTCTTCTCCTCCTAAATCTAATCTCCAAAGATCATATCTGGATCTAATCTATAGAGCCTTTAAAATAAATGTTGAAGGCTGCACGGTCATCTCAAGAACACCGTCATCTCCTTACTTGATCTTTGCGCCAAGAGAACTTGGATCTTCCTTATTGTTTTTGCCCAACCACTTAGGCATGGAGAAAAGGTAGATGAGCAGAGGAAGGAGGTGTGGAGAAGGTGGGAGAGGCAGGGCTTTGCCTTATGGAATTTTGATGCACAACAGCTTGCGCAGGATCCCTTTTATAGACCAACTCTAGAGTCCCCTTGCATAGTACTTTGACCTAGTCAAAAATGACATGCAGAAGGACTCTTCACCTATTCTCCATGCCACACCCATTTTTTTCTAATTTTGTTGTAGAAAATTTAGAGAAAAATGGCATAAAAAATTGGATAAGAAAGAGGGTGGTGCAAGCAACTAATCCCTAGAGTCTTTGATATCATCAAGACTCTTTGACCTAGTCAAATCCAATTTGACTGGATCAAATCCCTCATCCATATGGGGCACACACCTAGGGGGACGTGCACCCTCTCCTCTCTCATGAAATCACCTAGGGGTGCGTGCTCCAAGAAATTGTCCATGGGGTGCATGCCCCCTCTCCATTCTTTCTTGCATCTGGGTCAACCTTTGACCCTTATCCTGAAAGATTGAGAATTTGGTAGGTCTTGTCCTATTCCTATCTGATGGATTAGGATAATACTTTTCTGACCTAGACAAGCTCCTGTCAGATTAGGATAAATTCATATAGGATTCTCAAGTGAGCCAAATCTAATTTGACTCAGTCGAGATAAACCAAAATGATTACAAAAGGAGAATATAAGGCTCAATCCTGTGCTAGCATGATTTTCTTGAACCTAATTAGATCTAATCCAAATCAATCGAACTAGATTAGCTTATTGATGATATCTAAACCCAAATCCTTATTTGTGTGATCTAGTTTGATTTAGTTTTATATCGTAATGAATCATGTCGCGATCTCTATCATCGACATTATTGAACACCTTTTAATGGATCAAAACTTTTTCGATTCACCCAATTAGAACGATCGATCATTAAGATCATTCTAATTACTTTCAAAATCCACCATAACACTTAGCAGTATATGATGGCAATCCATTAGAATCGAATGCAAACCTCTCAGTGCAACTATCTGTGTGATTGGATTCTTCTATCATAAGCCTTGATAGGATTAAGATTAAGGTTAACTCGTCAAACCCAACATCCAATCATATGATTGAATCATTCAATTTGAGTTCGATGTAAAATCTTAATAAAAACTCTTTTCTATTATATCACACTATCGTGGCCATGGGCTTAATGAATCGATCTCATGATCATCATAGGACTACTCCTTTATCAAGGTTGAAAGATACCATCTTGGTGCGATCTAGTTTGTACAATGAATATGCTATAGCCAATATATACCTCAGGATTCCGAATGGCTAGGAGACCAAGTTATGGTGTAGTCAAACTATAACACACTCAAGGTAAACTATTGATGCACCTTAGGTCTGAGAATCAGACACACAACTACAGCATCGAGCTTAGTCATTGACGAGAAGGTAGACTCCCTTATGACTGCTCGAGGTGATCACGCTCAGTGCCCTCATTCTCAATGAGTATCTGTACTTTTGCTCTGGTGTCTTCATACTATAGACTCAAGACTCATCTATCCTAAGAAAGTGATCATACACCAATCTTCCAGATCGGTTACCATCCTCATGATGATTCTATGATCGGGAGTAGTTTATGAGTTAATTATGAAAATTCATGTCTTAAATTTTCAACTCTTGAAAATATGAATTATCATGCCTATTAACTCAAAGAATGTATTATAGACACTTTACACACAATATGTAGAAGAAAATAATTTTTTATTAATTTTAAATCAAAATTATAAAAATATCCCTAGAGAGTGTATTACAAGTAGCAGCCAATCTAGCTTCTAGGGCACTCATCTAACAAACTCCCACTTGACCTAAAGCCAATTGACTATAAATTTAAATTCCATTTTCTCAAGGTAGGTTTTGACCTTCTATTGGCTGAATGGCTTCATTAGTGGGTCTACCACATTATCTATGGTGTCAACTTTTTTGACCTCAACGTAATCCTTCTCGAGGTAATTGCGGATGAGGTGATATTGTCACTCAATGTGCTTCGACTTTTGATGAGACCTCGGCTCCTTAGCTAGGACAATGGTGCCATTATTATTGTAGTACAGAGGGACGGCATCTGATGACATCATTCCAAGCTCTACAGTGAACCTCTTGTACTAGAATGCTTCTTTCGCAGCTTCTGATGTAGCGATATACTTTGCTTTCATTATGGAGTCTGCAATCACTATTTACTTGAAACTCTTTCAGTTAATGGCACCACCATTGCACACAAACAGACTATCAAATGTCGACTTTTGATCATCTATATCAGATATAAGGTTTGTGTCTGTATACCCTTAGACCTGGAGTTCTTCATTATCAAAGATCAAAGATATATTCTTAGTCCTTCTCAAGTACTTAAGGATACACTTGATAGAAGTTCAATACTCTTTGTCTGGATTCGACTGATATCTACTCATGACACTCACTACATGCGCGATATCAGATCATGTACACGACATGGCATACATGAGACTCCCTATTGCCGAAGCATAAGGAATCTTGCTCATGCATTCAATCTTCTCAAGTGTATTGGGACACATGTTCTTGGAGATGAATGCTATGTCTGAAGGGCATCAATCCCCTCTTGGAGTTTTTCATGCTGAACCTCTTTCAACACTTCCTCTATATACATCTTCCGTGATAGACCCAGCATCCTATTTGGTCTATCCCTATAAACTTTTATTCTTAATATAAAGGATGCCTCTCCTAGGTCTTTCATAGAAAATTCTTTTGATAATCATATTTTAATGGATGCAACATGGGAATATCATTATCAATTAGGAGAATATCATCCACGTATAATACGAGAAAGACAACAGTACTCCCATCGACCTTTTTGAAGATACAGAACTCCTCATTTTTTATGAAATTAAATAATTTGATCACATCATTAAAATGAGCATTCCAGCTTTCAAATGCTTGCTTAAGTCCATATATGGATCTTTGTAGCTTGCAGACCTTATGATCACCATTACTGAATGTGAATGTTATGATTTGATGCCTCGAATTCAATTCACAGCAAGAAGAGAATCAATTTTTAACACAGCAGTTGGGCCGACTTTGATATGCGGTCGAGTTATTTCGGATTGAGATTGAGCCAACTCGAACCATAGCCGAGCTGGCTCTCTCAGGTAGACGGACAACAGGAGTCTAGATGAGACGCAGTCGAGCTAGAGTGACCCCTAACCAAGCCAGCTTGATGGTGGTAAACAAAATATGATGGGGTTTTTTTTTATTTGGACTCAAATTATGATTAATCCAAGGGGTCTATGGGAGTTGCATGTGGACCACAAGATCCAGCGGCCATGGATGATTGTGATCATGATTTGAAGATTAAAAAATATTCCAAGACTCCATCAAGGACATTTTTGACTCATATTAGGAGAATGAGCCTTGTTAGGACTCTTATGAACTATTGAGAAGAGGATTCTTATCCTATTTAAAGGGCTGAGGTGCTGTGAAGCAAAAAAGATGGTGTGTATAGCATGAGAGGTACATAGAGAGGCTCAGACAGCCGTCGAGAGGAGCTTGATAGAGCGTAGAGTATGTGCAGCCCATGAGAGAGAGAAGTAATAGGTGCATAGCATCTGACGAGGAGGCTATGAGGGCAGAGCATCTTATAGTTTCTGTAGGTCTCCTTCGAATTCTGAGAGAGCTTTTATGAGCGTAGCTTCTAGTTAAGAGTGATTTATGTATGATTAGTTAAGAGTGGATGTTCTCCTCTTGTACTTATTTTTCTCTTTCATAGTGAAGCTTTGCATGCCCCATGGAGGTGAGCCTTTAGGCTGATCCACATACTTGATTATTTTTTTATTCTATTTTTTGTTCTACCATAATAATTTGGTACTAGATTCTTAACAAATGGTATCAGAGAAACTGATATCCCAATAGTTTGATATCAGAGCAAGTTGATCCTACAACAATTGATATCAGAGTCAGATAGTACCAAAGTGTAGATTGTAGAAGTGGATAGAGAATGAAGAATATGCAGAAGATAAGTACAATCAAAATGGAGATCAATAGGTTTGATGGGAAGGATAATTTCTTCTTATGGCAAGCAAGGATAAATGACATCCTCATCCAACATGGATTAATCGACGTTCTCTTATATGACAAGACGCCGGCCATCTAGAGGTGAGGGATTGGAAGCGAATCCAGATGCAGACAGTGAGCATGATCTGCTTGTACCTTATGGATGATGTGATGATCCATGTATTTGGCGAGACTTTTTCAACAACACTATGGTTGAAGCTCGAGGAATTGTACATGGTGAAGTTGCTCACTGACATGCTATTTCTTTGGAGGCAGTTCTACCAACTATGGATGAATGAAGGCTAGAGCGTGCGGGAGCATCTATCCAACTTTCAGAAGATCCTCACCAAGCTCCTTAATGTTGGTGAAAAAGTTGAGGAGAAAATCAGGGCATTGATCTTGCTAGTATCGCTCCCTCCTTCGTATGAGTTCTTGGTGATTGCTCTTCTAGTGAAAAAAAGCACCATCAAGATGGACAAGATCACTACAGGGATACTCTAGAACGAGGTTCTCAGGTGAGAGAACCCAGCCTCAAGCTCAAATGGTGGCAGTTCAACTTTGATAATTTATGAAGGAGCAGGAGGTAGTAGATAGAGCGATAGAGGATCACGAGGAGGATGATCCAGGTCCAAGACGAGGGATCCTAACAAGATCAGATGCTACAGGTGCGATGTGTTGGGGCATCAAGTCAAGGATTGCCCACAACTCAAGGATCAGATGAGGGCTACTACAGCGATGGCAAGTAGTGAGTCAAAGGATGATGTCCTGAAGATATCTGATATGGTATCTAGTTTTTTTCAACAGTAGATTTTAGATTCTGCATGCACATATCATATTTGCTGTAGAAAGGAGCAGTTTGACTTCCTAAAGAGCAGTGGTGGCACTGTTTATCTACCGGATGAATCGAGCTATGTGATTAGCAGCATCAGGATGGTCAGCTAAAAGATACATATTGGTGTAGTGAGAAGATTAGGGGAGATCTAATACATAGTTGATTTTAGGTGGAATCTTATCTCACTAAGTAGACTTGATTTAAATGACTATAGGTGGGTAGCTAGTGATGAAATCCTAAAGATCATGCACGGCAATAGGATGATATTGGAGGAAAAGAAGAAGACAAGAGGATATTATCATCTGGAAGAAAGCCCAGTGCGAGGTAGACCTTCAGGAGGCAAAGGGAGCCCAGTGCAAGATAGAGCTCCAGGTGGAGATGGATCAAGCATGAGATAGGAGACTCAAGAGGATGAGAGGTGACGTCGCAAAGTGAAGTTTCTATTGTCACAGAAGAATTCTCCGAGCAAGTTTTTGGTCAAAGTGGACACAACCCATGATAGAGATGGGATTGAGCGACCTGGCTCGACTCCCATGTTTGCCCATCCATGATCAACAGGCATGCCCCAGGGCATGGGAGTGAGATGGATCACAAGCTCTCAAAGTCAGATGGAGGCCGAATGTCAAGTCGAGATGGAGATTGTTAAGACTTAATGCTTTGAATTTGATCCACAGCAAGAAGAGAATTAATTTTCAGCACAATAGTTGGGCCGACTTTGATATGCGATCGAGCCGGCTTGAATTAAAATTGAGCTAGCTCGAACCATAGTCGAGCTAGTTCTCTCAAGCAGACAGATAGTAGGAGTCCAAACGAGATGTAATCGAGCCAGGTTGACCCATGATCGAGCTGGCTCGACAAAGGCGAACAAAACATGATGGGATTTTTTCTATTTGGACTCAAATTATAATTAATCCAAAGGATCTATGAGAGTTGCGCATGGACCACAGGATCAAGTGGCCATGAAGGGTTACGATCATGATCTGAAGGTCAAAAAATATTTCAAGACTCCATCAAAGATATGCTCGACTCATATTAGGAGAATAAGCCTTGTTAGGACTCCTGTGAAATACTGAGAAGAAGATTCTCATCCTATTTAATGAGCTGAGGTATTATGGAGCAAAAAAGATGGTGCATGTGGCATAAGAGGCATGTAGAGAGGCTCAAGCAATCATCGAGAGGAGCTTGGCAGAGCATCGAGTACGTGCAGCCCATGAGAGAGAGAAGCAATAGGTGCATAGCATCCGACAAGAAGGCTATGAGGGCAAAGCATCTTGTAGATTCTATGGATCTCCTTGGGATTATGAGAGAGCTTTTATGAGAGTAGCTTCTAGTTAAGAGAGATTTGTGTATGGTGAGTTGAGAGTGGGTGTTTTCCTCTTGTACCTATTTTTTTCTTTTATAGTGAAGCTTTGCATGTCCCATGGAGGCAAGCCTTTAGGTTGATCCATGTACTTGATTATTTTCTTATTTTGTTTCTTCCTTCTTTCTGCCATAATAATTTGGTACTAGATTCTTAACAAACGGTATCACAATAGCTGATATCCCAATAGTTTGGTATTAGAGTGAGTTGATACCATAATAGTAAAACCAAGTATCTATTTCATATAGATATTTTCCTCAAGGTATCTATTTAAGAATGTCATTTTCACATTCATTTGCCATATTTTATAATCAAAATAGGCTACAATAGCAAGCAGTGTGCAGATGGATTTTAGCATGACTACGGATGAAAAGGTATCCTGATAGTCAATGTCTTCATGCTGACTATACCCTTTCACTACTGACCTAGCCTTGAATGTCTCTATATTTTCATCGGCATCTATCTTTCTCTTGAAGATTCATTTACACCCTATAGGTAGAATACCTTCAGTGAATGTACCAAGGTCAAGACTTGATTCGAGCGCATTGAGTCAACCTTTGACTTCATTGCCTCTAACCATTTCTCGGAGTCGATATCAGATATCATCTCGTCATAGGTTTTAGGATCATCATCATGAATTTTATTTTCTGTGAGGAATATTTTCTCTACATCCTCTGAAATGGTAGTAAGTACCTCTCAAGAGGATGAAAAATTCTACCTGATCTACGAGGTAAAGGAGGTTGTGTTTTGATTGACTAAGACTGACTGGGTTCCATAGGTTCATTAGCTCGTTGCTCTTTGGAGACCTTCTCCTTGAGCCAAATTTATCTGCTGGTGCCACCATCTTGAATAAACAATTTTTCAAAAAAAATGGCATGTTGAGTCACAATCATATTATGGTCTTCTGAAAGACAGAAATAATATCCTAATGACTCTTTAGGATATCCGATAAAATGAGCTCTAAATGACCTAGACTCTAATTTATTTGTTTGCTGTTTTTGATATGGGTTGAACAATCGTAAATTTTGAGATGATTCAGACTTGATTTCTTACCATGCCATATCTCATATGGTGTGGTAAAAATGGTTTTAGAGAAAATCCTATTCAGTAACTAGATTGTGGTCATTAGACCATGTCTCCAAAGAAACTCAAGAAGGTCCGTGAAGCTCATCATGGATCGGACCATATCTAATAGGGTCTGATTTCTACATTCTAAAATTTTGTTGAGTTGAGGCATTCCAGATGGAGTCCACTATGAGGCTATGCCATTTTTCTTAAGATAGTCTAAAAATTTCTAACTAAGGTATTCACCTACTCGATCTGATCGAAGAATCTTAATAAGCTTTTCGATTTACTTTTCTACTTTGTGTCTGAATTTCTTAAACTTTTTAAATGTTTCAGACTTATATCGCATTAGATACACATATCCATACTGAGATAGATCATCGATAAAGATAATGAAGTAGATATAATTACCTCTGATTGGCACATCAAATGGGCTATACATATCTATATGTACCAGGGCAAGTAGGTTCTTGGCCCTTTCCCCATGTCCCATAAAAAGGAGCTTGGTCATCTTGCCTTAAATGCATGATTCATAAATCGGGTATGACTTAGAAGTCAATGGATCCAGTAGTCCAAATTTCTTCAATTTGTTAATCTTGTTTTCCGCTATATGACATTGCCTAAAGGTCCTATAGATACCTTTCATTTAGACTATCCCTAGGTCGCTTAGATCCTATGACTTTCATGTTTTGCTTGATATTAAACACAGAGATATCAACATGTAACTGATAGAGATCATTAATTAAGAAACCACCTGCAATTTTATTTCTTTCAAAAAGAATAGTATAGTGGTCCTTAAGAAAGCTAATTACATAACCTTTCTATGCTAAACAAGAAACAAAAATCAAATTCCTACTTGCTGCAGGCACATAATAACAATCTCTAAGTACTAAATCTAAACTAGATAGTAGTCAAAGAGGACAGGTTCCACGGCCACAGCAGCAACTCTTACTTCATTACTGACATGTAGGATTATCTCACCATCTCTCAGCCTCCTGCTCTCCTCAAGACCCTACATGGAAGTACACAAGTGAGCACTAGAACCAGAGTCAAGCATCCAACTGAATGTAGAAGAAACCATAAAGTTAGATTCAATTACGAGCATACCTCCAAAAGAACCTGCTTCCTTCTTATTCTTCAAGCTGGCCAAGTATAAAGGGTAGTTCCACTTCCAATGGCTATTGGTGTTGTAATGGAAACACTTTCCTTTACTAGTGGCCTTCTTCTTTGGTTCTCCCTTCTTCTTTTTCCCTCCTTCTACCTTTTGCTTCTTCATAGACTTTTTTCCTTTCCAAAAGACTTTCTTTTGAAGGAAGTTCACTCGATAGTAAGTACTAAGTCCTTCGAACCTTTCATAGAAAGCTCAATGATAACCAGCATGTTCATAAGTTCAGTCAAGGTACATTGCAGTTTATGCATATGAAAATTCATGATGAGCTACCCATATGTATCAGTCAAGAACTGCAAGATCAAATCAATCTGTAGATCCTTGTCTAACATGATACCAAATTTCTTAAGCTCCTCTAGATCTTTGATTATTGTCAAACAATGATCTTGGACCGATTGCCCATCATGCATCTGAGCCTTAAAAAGTCTCCAAGAGAGTTAATACCGGGCCGTGTGAATAACTCTTATAAGTGAGCCAATATTTGGTGAGCAATTTTGATGTCTTCATATTGGTGTTGTAATTCATTTAACATTGAGCCCAACATATAGTACCTAGCTTTGTTATCATCATTCATCCACTTCTTCAGAGATGCTCTCTATTTAGTGGTTGGACGTACTGGTAAAGATGGGGGGTCTTGATCTAATACATAGGTTAGCTTCTCAGAACCCAAAATAATTTTAAAGTTTCTAAGTCAATCTTTGTAATTGGATCTGGTCAGACTGTGGGTGTCTTGGATTCGGGCTAGTGGATTTGACGCGGACATATTCTTGTAGAGAGTCAAAATTTCTAGTTAGACTTTGTAATTAGACTTAACCAATTTATTTAAAAATTTTATTTTTAAATAAATTAGGCTTTCACTATTTTTTTAGATCCCTACATCTCTTGGTAGAGATGCAAAAATCTCCGTGATCATAGATTTTTAGTGGGTGGTGCGGTCCCATCGACTGGCTCACCACCTCGCCCAACAGTTTTAATGATGGGTCAACTAATGAGTGGACAACTCTTGTCTAATAATTCTCTAATCATGGTGCATCCAAATCTAGTCTCTAATTCATGAAGCTCACCATGCCCAAAATATTACTCCAATCCTTAGTTAAGTCAAACCCACCATTTGCATGAATTGAATTTTTGATTAGATCCCTCACCATATCCAAAATATTGAGCCCAACCCATCCTCCAACTCATAGCATCCAATGTCGAATAGACATGGTTCCATCTTTTCGATGCAATGGAACCACTGTAACCAGTTGAGAATAATCAATGCTGGGGAGGGCCCGCACAACTACAATGGTGGAAGACCTATGATTTAATTTTTTTTTTAGAAAGATTTAATTTAGGTCTCTTAGACATGACTTGACTTAGTCATAACAATTATGACTAATCTAGTGGCATGGGTTAACTTGAATCGTTAGCCACCTTAAATTAAAATTGGGTCGACCTAAATGGCTAGGTAAGTGAGACTGGCGGAAGAGATATGCTATTAACTCAACAAGAATGCATTTAGGTTGAGTAGCTCCCAATTAAAAATCAATCGATCATATCTGCCAAACTTACCGTAGACACCAAATTATCGAACTAGAATCGATCGGGCTAGCCTACCATCTAGGCTCAATCCACAAAGCCAAATTAGGTCTTAACTTGATCGAGCATATGTGACTGTGAGTCGACTTTGATCCAAACTTAATCCTATTGGGTTGGTCAAATCTAAGCACTCTTGATCCCACCTAATCAAATCTTGATTTGATTTGATCAATCGCTAGATTTAATTGAGCTACCCATATCTGCATCCAAATTTATGAAGGTATCTTAGAGCAAAAAATTCATAATTTTTAGATCCAATTAATTTCATTATCTTAATTCTTAATTAATTTTGGATTCATAAACAAAACATGCATAAAAATCCTAGGATTTCAGGATTAAGGACAAACACGCAGCTCCCCTACATGCCATAAGAGCATCCCATCGAATGAAAAGAGAGGGTTTTAAAACTCTTCATACTATTATGACCGAACGATCAAGGAAAATGCCTTAATTAGAAATAATAATTACACTGCAAAATAATTAGACCTATAACATATATCGCATGTAAAATTATAGATCTAACTATGCATGCTTTGTGTACATCTCATGTATCAAAATTTAAACCAACATATGCATGATTTTAGATCTAATATATCTGATATAATATGTGAAAAATAAGTGTAATGATCATATCACATAAAATTATATTCTAGACAATATATAGAATAATTCTATCAACCTAATCTAGACATGCATCAAATATATCTCATATATTAATTAAAATTTTTAATCTATTAATTTTAGATCTAATCACATCTGATGTGATATCTAAAATCATTAATATTAGATCATAAATAAATTAAAAAATAGATCTAAAATAGGTCTAAAGAACTGCAAACATAGCTCTAATACTAGTTGTAGGAAAACCTAGATTTTCATCGCAGGATCGATCTGATCTGATTAGATCCGTAGCAAAAATTTTTAAAATTTTTTTATAAATTTTGATCAAATCTAAGAGTTCTCAGATCTGATCCATATAATCCATTTTTTCTTCTAATTTTGTTGTACAAAATTTAGAGAAAAATGATGTCAAAAATTGGATAAGAAGAGGGTGGCGCAAGCAACTAATCCCTAAAGTCTTTGATCTCATTAAGACTCTTTGACCTAGTCAAATCCAATTTGACTGGGTCAAATCCCTTATCCATATAAGGTGCATGCCTAGGAATATGTGCACCCTCTCCTCTCTCATGAAATCACCTAGGGGCGCACACCCCTAGAAATTCTCCATGGGGTGCACGCCCCCTTTCCCTTCTTTCCTGCATCAAGGTCAATCTTTGACCCTTATCCTGAAAGATCGAGAAATTAGTAGGTCTTGTCCTATTCCCATTTGATGGACTAGGACATCACTTTTCTTACTTGAACAAGCTCCAGTCAAATCAGGACAAACCCATAAAGAATTTTTAGATGAGCCAAATCTAATTTGACTCAGTCGAGATGAGCCAAAATGATTATAGAAGGAGAATGTTAGGCTCAATCGTATGCTAGCATGATTTTTTTAAATATAGTTGGATCTAATTAAAATCAATCAAACTTGATTAGCTCAATTGATGACATCCAAAACCAAATCCTTGTTTGTGTGATCTAGTTAGGTTCAGTTCCATATGGTAATAAGATATGTCGCGATCTCTATCATCGACATCATCAAAACATCTTTCAATGAACCAAAACTTTTTTGATTCATCCAATTAGAATGATCGATCACCAAGATCATTCTAATTACTCTCAAAATCCATTAGTGACATCTAGTAATATATGATGGCAATCTATCAGAATCGAATGTGAACCTCTCAATGTAGTTGTTTGTATGATTGGGTTCTTCTATCATGAGTGTTGATAGGATTAGGGTTAAGGTTAACTCGCCAAACCCAACATTCCATTATATGATTGAATCATTTGATTTAAGTTTGATATCAAATTTTAATAAAAAATTCTTTTCTATTATATCACACTGTCATGGCCATGGGCTTAATGAATCAATCTCATGATCATCATAGGACTACTCCTCTACTGAGATTGAAAGATTCCATCCTGGTGCGATCTAGTTCCTACAATGAACATGCTATAGCCAATATACACCTCAGGATTCCGAATGGCTAGGAGATCGAGTTATGGTGTAGTCAAACTATAACATTCTCAAGATAAACTATTGATGCACCTTAGGTCAAAGAATCAGACACATAACTGTAGCATCGAGCTTAGTCATTGACGAGAATGTAGACTCCCTTATGACTGCTCGAGGTGGTCACTCTCAATGTCCTCATTCTTAATGAGTACATGTACTCTCACTTCGATGTCTCCACACCACAGACTCAAGACTCATCTATCCTAAGAAAATGATCGTACACCAACCTTTTAGATCGATTATCATCCTCATGATAATTCTATGGTGTGGAGACATCGAAGTGATAATCCTCATGATAGATCGATTATCATCCTCATCTATCCTAAGAAAACGATCGTACACCAACCTTTTAGATCGATTATCATCCTCATGATAATTCTATGGTCGGGAGTAGTTTATGAGTTAATTATGAAAATTCATGTCTTAAATTTTCAACTCTTGGAAATATAAATTATCATGCCTATTAACTTAAAGGATGTATCACAGATACTTTATACACAATATGATAGAAAAAAATAATTCTTTATTAATTTTAAATCAAAATTATAAAAATGTCCCTAGAGAGTGTATAACAAGTATCAGCCAATCTGACTTCTAGGACACTCATCTAACACTTAAATGATTGATGATCAGAAGAAGACCCTCCCACTATATTCATCGACTTCTTGTCGAACTGGTGATCTTAGTCGAACTGATTTGTCTTTGTATCTAAAATGAGTATGGAAGGAGAGGAAAGACTTTAGGTAAAGAGTTCAATATGACGTCTTTCTCAATCTACTCATGCAAAGAAAAGTTGAGCTTGCTTAGGTGCTCAATCTTCTTAATCATGTATAATACATGATCAATGACTGATACCCCATCCCTCATCCGAGCATTGTAAATAGCATAATTGGTCATGTGCCTCTCAACATCATCAGGCATGCCAAAGGACTCATTCGATATTTGAAGCATATCCTATGGTTGAGTGTTCTCAAATCTATGGCTGAACTCATCACTCATAACTGCTAGTATAATACAATGAATGGTGGTATGATCATTAAGCCACTTCTGATAAGTATCTTGGAGCATCCCTCTTGCATTCGGAGCTAGCTCCTCAGGTGTCAGATTTGTTCAAATGTACAAAATCTATTCATGCTCTAAGAGTACTATTTTCAACTTTCGATACCAGGGTATCAAAGTTGGGTTCCATTAATTTGTCATTGTCCAATAATGATCGGAGCAACAGAATAGTGGCCATAACTATACAAAAAAGAAAAACTAAAATCTAATTAGTATATAAATTATTAAGCTTAAAGATTTGAATTTTAGTCTAAAGGTTCTCCCACTATTTTATATGAACTGATAGCCTTTACCTCCAATTCAAAAAATTATCTTAATTTCTTAGTAGGTACTAGAATCCACATAGACTACTCACATGCCTGACTTTGGCCAATCAACCCATATGCACTATAGGTAGGTTCATAACCAATTGTTTCTCTAAACAACTTCTAGTAATTTTAATTTTACCCTAGAAGCCTAATCAGTAGGCTTTAGCCTCTACTGAAAAAGTTGGTTAGGTCCAATCATTAACATGACCATATTTGGTGCATCTAACCAATAAATGATCAGGCCCAACTTTAATCAGCCAACCTAACCACCATTAGAAAGATAACCAAATTATCATATTATGAATGATAATTCCATTAGTCAATAAGCACTAGGCCATTGAGCCTCCAATAATTATTAAACTAATGGACTATAATCACTCAACTTAATGGGAGGCTATGATCTAGTTATCATCATAATTATTTTATTTTAAGAATCTAATAATTTTAGAGGATTTGGTTAACCCATTTTTAAGAAGAGAAGAGAAGATTGACTAGCCAATTATGATCCTCCCACACTAACTTCACCAAGTCAGGTAAAAAAAAATCTAATTCAAGCTAGTCTTAGGAGCATCTGAATTAGTCACACTAATTTGCCTAATTGACATAGATGAACTCAAATCACCAAGCGATCTAATCAAAATCTAATTCACCATATTGGCCAGGTAAGTGAGATTAGTGGAAGAGATATGCCATTAACTCGTCAAAGATCGAGTCAGTACGTGTAACTCCCAATTAAAAATCACTAGTCTAGACTACCAAACTTACCTTAGACACCAACCAGTACATTAGTTTCAACTTGATCAACCAAGTAAATTTTGGGTTTGACCATGGAGCTATGAATCAAGTCCATTTGGTTCTCATTAAAGACATGAACTTGACCAACTACAACTATTGTAATTAAATCTAAAGAGTCCTTGACCTAATCTAAATCAATATTTGGTTAGATTTGATCAATTACTCTAATTTAGCCTATTCTTTAATCTAACCTTAGGTCTAACCCAATTAATGAACCTAATTCATCTAACCTAATAACCCAAATTTTATGCTTATGTCTTAGAATCTTTAATTCATAATTCTATATCCTAATTCATAACCCTTAATTTTTAATTAAGTTTTGGGTTGATGGGTTGGGGTTCAGTATTTTAAAAATTATTTTTAAATTTTGAAAGGATTTATGATCTAATACTATCCACTAAATAGATCGACTTATTTCAAAAATGGATCGGCTTATTTCATAAATAGCTACTAGTTGTAGGTTTAAATCTAAATCTATGTATAATACATAAAACCATGAACTCATTTTAGATCTAATTTAAACACTTTCAAGATTAAAATTTAGATTAAAATTAATTTTAAAAATTCTTTCAATGTTTATCTTCACGAATGAGTTTATGGTGGCACCTCTACCACCATAAAAGATCCTTATCGAATAGGAGGACATGGCCTTTAAACCATGCTTATCTCTTATGACTGAATGGCTTGGTGGCTCATTCAAGCTCAATTACTAAGCTACTCAAATATAGAATATATCTAATATGCTACTTTTTAGATTTTAAAAAGCATATATATCATATTAAACTATCTAGTTCTCTGATACCACTAAAAGAAACACGGCAGGGTTTCTAGCTTTACTTTCAAAAAATTTTTTCGATAATCATGCAGTAGAATTTTAAAAATTAATCTAATTAATTTTATAAGCTAGTGATCTAATCAATAAGGCCCGACTTCTAAGATCATAATGTGACATATATGCATAAAAGAAATTGAAAACAAAAATAGCAGATAGTAAATCATATTTATCATTCCTACACTACTTATGTTTAGAATACAACACCATGTATGGGTAGTCAATCACCACAATTGATACACTATTAAGGAGGTCCTCTCATCACGATGTAGCAACACATGATGTCTGGTCTCTATGGATTGTCCACACAAGATTCTGATCCCGATCGGCTCCTTCCGAGTGCTAGCTCGATGCTGGAATGCTCGATAGCTAATATAGACTGATCTGAATTGATCTCCCTCTAATGATTTTTTTGATGCTCTAGAAAATTACCAGAGGTAGGCAGAGGTAGAGGAAGGTCCCTCGAGAGTCTTGTGATTTTGTGATGCTCATAGCTCATGCTCTTTCTTCTCAAATCCTAGGTTGAAATCCTGGGACAGCACTCACCCAAAATACCCTGCACCACTCTCTGGAAACTTTTTATCTCAGATATTTTTGAAGTTATCTCATGCACTAGGGCTCACTCACATATAAGGGACTCTCGATTTCTCTGATGTGTGCACGCCCCAGGATAATCTCTTTTTATTTGCACAAAACCAATGTAGAGTGCATGTGGAGGGATAAGGATCGGTGGTTGCCCATTCAAATTCAAACTCTATTTGAATTTAAATGGCTACTAACCAGAGCATTATCCACTAACATGTGAGAAGTCAAGTGGTGTGCCCTCTGTGCATGAAAATATTTCATGAGAATCTAATTCTCATAGATAAAAGAGATGGGCATAAGTCAGGGTGATGTGGCATAGGAAAGACTAGTCAAACTACTCTTAATCTCTTATCCAATTAAGAACCAATCCAAACTAATTTGGCTAGACCCAATTAGACCAAATTAAACCCAACTAATTTAAACTTAAATTAACTTAATTAAATTTTAATTAAATCAAAAATTAATTAATCCCAATCCCTAATCAAATCAGAAAATAAATCTCTTCAACGATTAGGTCATCTCATAACCTAATCGGGTCAAACCCAATTGAATCTAATTCAATTAGACTTGATCTAAAAACTCATCACTCAATCAAATTAAGTTAATTATTAATCAAATAACTAATTAAATCTCTCATAAATATAGAGTCTAAATCCAATGGATGTTCGGGCAATAAAGTTTCATCCTTGTGAAACTCTTGATCGAAGAGTCCCAAACCAGTGGGACTCTTGATCCCAGTATCCCAAATGAGTGAAACTCATGATCGCAAAGTCCTAGACTAGTAGAACACTCAGTTACAGAGTTTTAGACAAGTAGGACTTAGAGTCTCAATGTAGTAGAACTTTTGGTCACAGAGTCCCAGTCTAGTGGAACTCTTGTCCATAGAGTTCTAGTTCAGTGGAACTCTATATCAGCCATCAGATTAGGTAGGAACCTCTAATATGTATGACCTCATAGGTTCAAAATTAAGCTGATAGTATAGAAATCAATTCTTGTACTAATCGATGTGACCTTCTAGCAATGGTACACGACGACTAGATAGGTCGAATAGTCATAATTGCAACATTTAGAATCTATTTGAAAATGGTTACTATATAATTCATCCCTTTGATCTCTGTGTTTAGGATGACTTAGAGTTAAACTATCAAATCTAAAAAGTATATCCATATCATATCTCAATGCAATTAGTCCTATGACTCCTGACAATGCCTATCTTGGCCAACGCTCTGCTAAATTGAATTATAATTCAATACAACTCCTCAAATCCAGAGTGATCAATCCCATCTTAATTCATACATCAACTTCTCAAGTACTTAACTATGCCTAAAAATCATCCATCACTAAATTAGAAATTTAGATAGTCCAGCACCAAAGCATAGTGAGTTGCTTGGAAGTCACCATGGTGATCTCAGATCAAAGGAACACTTATACTCATATTCTTTTGGAGCAAATCTTGACAACAGAAAGCCCAGAGTTGGTCACGTTCAGTGCAGATGTACCCCTACATCCCACTTGCATGTCATACCAATGTCTCCATACTCTTTGATTAAGAGGACAATCAATCTATATAATATACAATGACCTATACTCGATAAACATTGTCATCCTTGGTAACAACATATCATTTGATCGTCAAAAGATTTAAAGACTAAATAATCAATCCTTCTTTATCAATTCTAAATAGTCCTAAGGCCTTCATCACAATATAGGAGTTCATTAGAAGATGCAAAGAATTTTTGATAAAAAAATTAAAATAATATTTATTTATTTATAATTTATATATAAATATAATAAATAGCTCAATCATCTATAGACTGATAATTGGCTTTGGAATACTATTTCCAACACTCACTGTGTCACTATATGAGATACTCCGTATAATCCATCTATAAAGTTTAGAAATTCATTAATGCATACATGTCAGTGCATATAAAAATTTAATAAATAATATTTTAAGTTTATTACCATAATCTATCAAGATCTAGGATCTAAGTAATCACCAGTCTGCCTAGACTAGTGTGTGGCCTCCCGTAGCTGCAGCTATCCTGGTGCATGATCCAGATATCATGTCTATAATATATAAATAATAAAATTAAATTAATTAAAAATATATGATTAATTTAATATGAAATTAATTTAAATATATATTTTTTACTAATTCATCAGCCATAACATATATGCCAATGGAGCTACTAGTGTCTATGATCGAATAAAGCTAGGTGGACCAATTCTGTCGTGCCCTCTGCCACCTATCAAAGTAATCCTTCGTACTCCACTGGGTTGTGGAGGGCCTCCTATATGTCCATCCATATCTAGTGATCTATGTAAGACTTCAAGTTTGATGGTGACTGAGAATTAGAGTGCTCTATAGTGGACCGCTGAAGGTTGTATAGCCTATCCTAGAACCTCCATATGGCCACTTGCTTAAAGGTCCGATGGCCAACCTCCTCATCTTGAGGAGTCTCAAATCAATAGTATTTATACAAGTAGAAGCAATCATGTATTAATAAATAGAATTCAAACCTACCATGAATTTAAAAATTAAATATCTATAACTTATTAAAAACATCTCCTAGGTTGCATCACGAGCCCACGATGGCCAACTGGAAAACTCGTTCACCAACCTAGCATAAATCATCGGATGATCTTGGCAACCACACAAGGCACCCTGACTCTATAAATATGCTGCAAAATTGATTTTAAATAATAAATATTAGTCTCTAAAATGGTAAAATTTTAAATATATTTAGTGAAGATATAGTACATACAAGTGGCTCTGAATATGGACGAGCTTTCTATCCTCCAATCGAGTTGGAGGTGTCGCGAGCTGGACGGATCCTCTACCACACCATTGACTTTGAGAATCGGGCACTTTTTCATGTGACTATGGGGTCACTAG
The DNA here is from genome assembly GCA_006176705.1 of Cocos nucifera. Classification (NCBI taxonomy): domain Eukaryota; kingdom Viridiplantae; phylum Streptophyta; class Magnoliopsida; order Arecales; family Arecaceae; genus Cocos; species Cocos nucifera. Next base: position 36,706 of record QRFJ01002919.1, on the reverse strand, counting down.
TGATCCCACGACATTCAAATCTAAGGGTATCAAGATATCATAAAGAATATTATACTAGATAATAAAGATAAAATAACATAAATAGAATATCTAAAATATTAGAGTTTACCATATGGTATGTATGCCGTAGAACCATGCAAGCTAGCTGCATGAGAGCTCTCTCCTGGACTATGATGGCTCCGACCTCTGAAAGATATGATCTATAATCTCTAAAAATAAAAATAAATAGATTTATAGATTAATTTTATAGTTATAGATGGCAATGCAAGACAAGTATTTAAAATAAGTTCATCATAAGTGAGGAGCACTACTCATCAATCTCTTCAAATATTTGGTACTCAAATTCTTTGTCTGATTTTTTCTCTTCGCCCTCTTCTTCACTTTCTTGGATAAGATGCTTCTTAAAAACAAATTCAGTTGATCTACCTTCTTATGTTGGCCAACATATAGGAGAATTTTTGGAGCATCTAACTCTACATCTATTAATTACTGATGAACTCCTAATTTTTTATCCTCCTGAAAGCATTCTGATAAATGGAGATCTTCTTCTTCTTATTCAAGATCGTAATGAATGGCTTGAGAACTTAGCCTTATATATAGCCCGCCAATCTTTTCCTTCTCTCTTTTTTGATGGAAAAGAAGTATAATACACTTGAATAGCTTGTTGGGCTAGTATAAAGGAGCCATTGACATATTCTTTTGAATCCATGTTTGATTTCAATAAGCCTGTGCCATAGACCAATCTTCATACAATTGTTGGTATCAAACCATCAGTACTTAAATAGAATGACACAATTATCTCTAAGGTAGGTCAACTTGATCACTTCTTCGAGAATTATATAGTAGTCACTCTCCGCCTCTGCCCACCACCTACTCTTAATACACATACTACTGTTGATTGTACTCTTATGATATCCATATTGCTGTGTGTGAAATTTAAAATTATTTATGATACAGCCATTATAACATGTCACGTACTTTATTGGCCTGTAACTTAATGGCTTTAGCTTCTTAGGTATGGATTCATCCTCTTGCACGACCTGTATATTATAAAAAAATAAATTAAAAAAAATTAAAAAAATAAAAATACAATGGTCTCTTATGTTGGAAATCAGGTAGTACACAAACTAATTCTTTATAATTTACATAAAATGCTGCAAAAAAGAGATTTAAAATAATTTTTAAATCTAACTAAGCATACTAATCTAAATCAGGACTACCTAAGGATCATCTAACATACTTCAATAAATTTTTATTTAGATCTAAAATTAAAAACAAAAAGGTTGAAATTATACCTGTCGCTTTTTCCTCTGTTCTTTAACAGGATCAATTGGATCTCTCAAGATCCTATCGTAGCCATGTATGCGCCTAGCCTCTACTGGTATCCACATAGAGCTCTCTCCAATCAAAACTCTGAAGTTACTAAGGTGCTAGCTCTCTTGCAGACTTTGTTCTTTGGCTTAAATTTGGATCTATTTCTTGAACAGATTGCTGCAGCTTTCAGGGGACTTATCGAACTACTAAAAACAATCAAGAACTCTTTCTTGATTTCTTTCTCTTCTCTCTCAAAGGGCTTTCTCTCTTCTCTTAGATCTAATTTATAGAGGAGATAAGTGGGCATGGAAAGGATGGAATAAGGAAGAAGAAGGGGGCAGTAATCTTTGTCATGTGGCAAGATGGAGAGCAATAATAATTGCCGCACACCCACACCCTTCCCTTTTATTTTGTCGTACAGAATCACCAAGTATTCCATGCCCCAAAAAGATAAGAATAGGATTAAGATACATAGGGTTTAAATTCTTATCATATAAGTCCTAATCTATCAAGTAGATGAGGTGGTGCCTCATCCAAACCCTAAAAACCCTTCATGCATGTGCCAGGAGAAAAAGAATATGAAAACTCATGCCCCCATCCTCTTTCTTGTCAGCCAAAAAGAGAGAGAAGCCCAGAATACATGGGCTCTAGAAGTTAGGGTTAATTGGGTTCAAATTTGACTTGAATTGGATCTAAATTGAGCCTAAAACAAATCAAATCCTAAAAGGTTGTCAAACCTAAATTTTTCAGGATTGAAATTCAAATCTAATTTGAATTAATAAACCTAAATAATCATTAAATTAAAATAAATCAAATTAAAATAGATCTGATTTAAATTAATTAAATTTAATTTATAATTTAATCAATTTTTAATTAAATTACAATACTTGTAATTAAATCAGCATGCTAACAATTAGCAGCTGCCAAATCTGTAACATTTATAAATTAGCAGTTTCTAAAATTTGAACTATCAATCCGATTAATAATTCGAACATGATCTAAATCATTGATCGGATGGAACTTCTTTTGTATATGAGCCCTCAGGTTCTATTATGTCTGGTAATGAGACATACCATGATCTCTATCATAGTATCACCAAAACTCATTTTGATAGACTAGAACAATTCTGACTCAATTTAACAAGGACCATTGATCTGAAAATAACCTTAGTGAGTTCTCAATTTACCAGTGATACCTAGCAGCATATAGTGACAATCCAATGGAATAGAAAAGTATAAATCTCTAGGTATAATTAACATGTGATTCAGTCCTTCTATCATGAGTCCTGACTTAATGGAGGTCATGGAGAACTTGTCAAACCCCATCGTCAGTCATATGCTAGATTAGCTCGACTCAAGTTCATTTATGAATGTCATGGAAACTCTTTTCCAATACTCATACTTGCTTTGGTCGAAGACTTCTTGAACTCAGTCTCGCTAACTGCATAGAACTTCTTCTTTTCTACTAAGATCGATATATTTTATCTAAATATATCCTACTCCAAATAGCAAACCTGAATCCATTGAAGCCAACATACACAGCAAGGATCCGAATGACTAGGGACCAAGGAAACATGCAATCAAACCCAGCAATCTCGCTATGAATAGCCAATACATCATAGGTCAAAGGACTAGTCATATTACTATAGCATCGAGAAGAACTACTGATGAGTGAATAGACATCTAAGTAGTTTCTCGTGATGGTCACACTCAGTATAAGTTATTCTCTAACAACCACCTGCACTCTCATCCCAGTGTTCCCACACTACAGACTCAAGACCCATCTGCCCAGAAGAAAAGTGATCCATGCATCGATCTTGATAAGATCAATCATTATTCTCCATGATGATCCTACGATTGAAAGTATTTAGAAACTAACCACCAATAATGTATGTCTTAAATTCTCTATGCATTGAGAATATACAAAATCATCTTTGTTAATTTCTAGGACAAATCATGAACACATAAGCATGATTGATAATAAGAATGCTTTTATTAATAATAAAATATTCATAAGTACAAAGATAAGTCCTAAAATTACATATGTGTCAGCCAACAATTAGCTTCTAGGGCACACTTCTAACAAACTTCCACTTGACCTAAAGCTAATTGGCAATATACCTAAGACCGATCTTCTCAAAGTGAGCTTCGGTCTTCTATTGGCTAAGAGGCTTTATCAGTGGGTCCGTTATGTTCTACATGGAGTTGACTCTCTGCACCTTGATGAACTTCTTCTGAAGGTGTTTGCATATGATATGGAACTACCGCTCCATATGCTTGGACCTCTAGTAAGACCTGGATTTCTTAGCAAGTGCTATGGCATCGTTGTTATTGCAGTGCAGTGCAATGGCATCTGATGGCATCACATCAAGCTCTGCAATAAACTTCTTGAACTAGTAGACTTTCTTAGCAGCTTTAGAGACAACGATGTACTCAGCTTCCATGGTCGAATATGCAATGATCAGCTATTTAGAACTTTTCCAACTAATTGATCTGCCATTACATAGAAAAATACATCTTGATGTAGACCTTCTATTATCGACATTAGATATGAAGTTTGAATTGATGTACCCTTCTACTTTCAACTCCAATTCTCTATCAAAGATCAAAAATAAATTTTTAGTTTTTCTTAAGTACTTAAGGATGTTCTTTACAGCTATCTAGTGCTCTTCACCAAGATTTGATTGATATCTGCTTGTGACACCATGGCAAGAGCTATATCAGGTCGAGTACACAGCATGGCATATATGAGACTTTCTATAGCCAAAGCATAAGTGATCTTGCTCATGCATTGGATTTCCTCAGGTGTGTCAAGGCATATCTTCTTGGAGAGACAAATGCCATGTCTAAGAGGCAAGAGACCTCTCTTGGAGTTTTTAATACTGAACTGCTTCAGCACCTCCTCTATGTACCTACACTATGAGAGTCCTATCATTCTCTTAGATCTATCCGTATAGACCTTAATATCAAGAATGTAGGAAGCTTCTTCTAGATCTTTCATTAAGAATTCTTTTGAAAACCATACCTTAATCGACGTCAGCATGGAAATATCATTTCTAATCAAGAGTATGTCATCCACATATAATATGAGAAATGTGATAGCACTCTTACTGATCTTTTTGTACACATAGGGCTTCTTCTCATTTTTGATGAAATTAAATAATTTGATCACATCATTAAAATAAGTGTTTTAGCTTTGAGACACTTACTTAACTTCATAAATGGATCTTTGCAGCTTACAGACTTTGCGATCACTATCACCAGATATGAAACCCATAAACTGCTCCATATAGATATCTTCCTCAAGATATCCATTTAGAAAGGCATTTTTTCATCCATCTGTCAGATCTCATAATCATAATAGGCTACAATCGCAAGTAAGGTATGGATGGATTTCAGCTTGGCTATAGGTGAAAAGATTTCTTGATAGTCAATGTCTTCATGTTGACTATAACCCTTTGCCACCAGCCTTGCCTTATAGATCTCTATCTTACCATCCAATCCAATTTTTTTTTTGTAGATTCATTTACATCCAATAGGTACAATACCTTCAGGTGGATCTACTAAGAACCAAACTTGGTTAGAATTCATAGAGTCAATCTCAAACTTCATTGCTTACATCCAATTCTCAAAGTCTACATCTAACACTACTCCTTCATAGGTTTTTGGATCATTCCTAATATCCCTATCTCCTAGAAGGAATGCTTCCTCTAGATCCTCTATAGTGATACCTAAGTATCTTTCAGGAGGATGGAAGATCCTACTTGATCTACAAGACGGAGGAGATACCACATCAACTGGCTCACTAACAAGTTTAGATTTTTGCATCTTGGATGAACTCTTTTTCCAAGAAGATGGCATGACAGCTCACAATCACATTATGATCCTCTGGAAGATAGAAATAGTATCCCATAGATTCCTTAAGATATCCTATGAAGTGAGCCTTAAGTGACCTAGCCTCTAACTTATCTGTCTGGTGTCGCTTGACATGGATTGGACATCCCCAAATCTTGAGATAACTTAGACTTGATTTCTTACCATGCCCATATGGTGTGGTAGGAATAGATTTAGAGGAAACATGTTTTAAAATGTGAATAGCAGAAAGTAACGCATGTCCTAAAAAAAAAAGTAGAAAGATCTGTGAAGCTCATCATTGATCAGACCATATCCAATAGAGTCTGATTCATCCTTTTGGATACCTCGTTGAGCTGAGGCATCCCTCGAGGTGTCCACTATGAGACTATACCATTATTCTTAAGAGAGGTCTGAAATTTTCTCTTAAGGTATTCACCTCCTCGATCAGATTAAAGAACCTTTATGGGTTTACTAGTTTATTTTTCTACTTCATGTCTGAACTCTTTGAACTTTTCAAAAGCATCAGACTTATGATGCATCAAATATACGAACCCATACCATGAATAATCATCGATAAAGGTTATGAAGTAGATATAGCCACCCCTGGCCTTTACATCGAATGGACCACACACGTCAGTGTGTACCAAGACTAATGTATTAGTGGCCCTTTCTTCTTATCCTATAAAAGATAGCTTAGCCATTTTTTCTTGAAGATAGGACTCACCAACTAGATAAGACTCATAAGTCAATGGTCTGAGTAGACCATCTTTCTCTAATTTGTTAAGTCTATCATCTCCAATATGGCCTAGCCTAAGGTCCATAGATGCTTTTGGCTAATCCTATCTTTAAATCTTTTAGACCCTACAGTATTCATGATTTGCTCGTTAATATTCACACTAGGATCCACATGCAAATGATAATGTCCATCAATCAAACAGGCATGTGCAACAAATTTATTTTTGAAATAAATTGAACATATATCCTTACTAAAATGGAAATTGTAATTATCCTTTGCCAGCATAGATATGGAAATCAAATTCTTATTGGCAATAAGAACATAATAATAATTCTTTAAAAATAAACTAATTCCTAACGGTAACATCAGAAAGTAGGTCCAACAATGACAGTGGCAACTCTTGCTCCATTGTCCACTCGAAGAGTGATCTCACCTTCTCTTAGTCCTCTAACCTCTTCAAGATCCTATAAGTGCACAAATGAGTGCTCGAACTAGAATCTAGAACCCAACTAGAAGAAGAAAAAATCATTAAATTAGTTTCAATTATGAGTAAATCAGATGATCCCCTTGAAATTTTCAAGGTACCCTCTACTGTCATCAGCATATTCAATAGGTCGGGCAAGGTTCTACCAATGTTATTCATATGGTAGTTCATAATGAATTGCCCATATGAATCAGAAAGGGATTGGAGGATCAAATCCAGCCACAATTCCCTATCCCTATTCACACCAAGCTTTCAAAGCTCCTCTATGTCTTTGATCATTGTTAGACAATGATCGTGGATGGACTGCCAGTCATGCATCTTTGCTCTAAAAATATTTTGAGAGTTTTCAAAGCAAGTCGTGCGACTTTACTCACCATACAACTCTTGCAGCTAAGTTAGAATCTTCCTAGCAGTCCTAATATCTTCATGCTGATGCTGAAGATTGTTGGACATGGATACAAGAATATAGCACTTGACCTTATTGTCATCACCCATCCACTTATCAAGGGCAACTCACTGATCAACTGATGGACGAGCCAGTAACATAGGCATTTCCTGATCTAGGACATTGGTTAACTTCTCAAAACATAGAATGATTCTCAAGTTCTGGAGCCAATTGTTATAATTAGAGCCGGTCAACCTATTTACGTCAAGGATTCAGGCTAAAGGATTTGAACTCGACATGGTTAACTTAAGAGAGAAATAATTTCTAATTAGAAGTTTGTACTTGTAACAAAGTTTGTTATAAGGACTTTAATAAACAAATAATGCTCCATCTATTTCTATGAATCTCACATACTCCTCAAATGGAGAAATAGAAATCTAAATGCGATTAGTTTATATTAGGTACCGCACTCTCACTGATCCATACACACCTCACCTAATAGTTATTGATGAACACAAACCAATGAGCGGATAATACTTTATCCATTACTTCATTAAGCAAGATGCAGCAGGTTCGGTCTCTATATTCTGTGGTCTCACCTAACAATTATTGGCATATTTCTTAGTTAAGTCAGACCCACCATACATTAGTGGATCCAAATGTTAGATACATGTGCCCTAGAAGCCAGAATTGGCTGACACTTGTAATACACTTCTAGGGGCAAAATTATAATTATGACTATAATAAATAAAATGGGTTATTTTCTATCACATATGTGTATTTAGTGTCTGTGATACATCCTTTGAGTTAATGGTAATGATAATTCATATTTTCAAGAGTTGAAAATTTAAGACATGAATAATCATTATTAACTCATAAATTGCTCTCGACCATAGGATCATCATGAGGATGGTGATTGATTCAGAAGGTTGGTATACAATTGCTTCTATTTAGTAGATGAGTCTTAAGTCTACGGTGTGGAGACACCGGAGTGAGAGTACAGATACTCGTTAGAGAAGGAGGGCACTGAGCGTGACCACCTCGAGTAGTCATTAGGGAGTCTACCTTCTCGTCAATGACTGACTCGATGCTACAGTAGTGTGTCTGGTTTTTTTGACCTGAGGTGCATCGACAGTTCACCTTGAGGGTGTTATAGTTTGACTACACCATTACTCGATCTCCTAGCCATATGGAACCCTGAGGTGTATGTTGGCTATAGCATGTTCATTGTAGGAACTGGATGGCATCAAGATGGAATCTATCTACCTTCGGTGGTAGAGGAGCAGCCCTATGATAATCATGAGAATTCAAGTCCAGAAGTCCATGGCCATGGTAGAGTGAAATAATAGAAAGAGTTTCTATTTAGATTTTCACATTGGACTCGAATCGAATGATTACATCATATGACAGAGACTAGGGTTTGACGAGTTTACCTTAACCCTAATCTGATCGGGACTCAAGATAGAAGAACTTAATCACACAGGTAGCTGCACCAAGAGGTTCGCATTCAAGCTCTGATGGGTTGCCACCATATACTGCTAGGTGTCACTGGTGGATTTTGGGAGCAATTAGAATGATTTAGATGATCGATCATTCTAAGCTATTCGAATCAGAAGAGTTCTGATCCATCGAAAGGAAGTTTCGATGATGTCGATGATAGAGATCATGACATATCCCATTACCATACAGAACTGAACCTAACTGGGTCACACAAATAAGGGTTTGAATCTGGTGATCATCAATTGAACTGATCCAGTTCAATTGATCTGAATGAGATTCAATTAGGTTCAAGAAAATCGTGCTAGCACTCGATTGAACCTAACGTTCTTCTTTTACTATCATAAATAAGTTGTCCTGCCTGAGCCAAAGGAGTTTGTGCTCAATCAGAGGCCTTCATATGGTCTGACTGGAGGTTGTCCAAGTTAGAAAAGGTTGTCTTATTTTGTAAGACATTACCTACCATTTTTGGTCACCTGCCATTTCTTGTTCTTTGACTTTGGTCAAAAGTCTACCTTTGACTGGTCAAATGTTGACCATTGATACTTTGACTTTTGACCACATATCATGCACCTATTGGAGAGCTGGTGGGGGCTTGTCTCCTTGCCAGAATCTGGCAAGGAAGAAGGCGCACGCCACCCTAGGCATGTGCCCAAGTTGGAGGCGCCTGGGAGTTGGAGGCGCCTAGGAGTCCTTGTTGGATAAGGACTCCATCTCCTTTTTCGATTCCAATTAGAGTTCTTCTAAGAACCAACTTTGACTGATCTTAGGTGCCCTCTAAGGAGGAATCCAGGGGACTCTATTCCCACCAATCAGATTTAGATCTGATTTCACAAAGGGTTGTGATTGGTTGGGAAGAAGAGAAGTTGGATCACAGTCAGTCTATAAATAAGACCCTGTGCCTAACCAAATTACATGAGATGATTGAATCATAATTCCCCACACCCCAAGGCTGCCTCTCCCTTCTTCCTCCATGCCAAACTCACCTTCTCCCTCTCCTCTCCATGTCCAAAAGGAGTTTTGGACCTTGGTTGGTGCAATCCAGATCAAAGAAAGGCGACTGAAAGCTAGAAGGCTGCGCTGCTGCAAAGGACGACTGCTGATCTTCAAAAGGAGTTTTGAAGATCCTCCAGATCAGATCCAGATCTAATTTTTGGAGATGTGATAGAGAAGAAGAGGATCTCCAGATCCAGCCCGAGTGGATATCGGTAGAGGCCAGGCACTTGCATGGCTAGATCCAGAACCTTCCGCTGCAAACAGGATCATCAATGGATAATAGGATTACCCAAATCAGGTAAATTAAATTTGATTTAATTTATTCCTTATTTTATTTATTAAAATAATAAGAATCAGATCTAAAATATCCTAGATCTGATATAGATCAAAGAAAAAAAATTTTGAAATATATCTCTTGATCTGATCAGATCTGAACGAACCTGGACCGGGAAATCAGGATTTTCCTTCAACTGGTATCAGAGCCAAGGTTCTAAATTGTTTAGATCTGATTTCAAATTTATTTTAATTAAAAAATAAATAATTTTAGATATCATATGAGATGTGATCAGATCTGAAATCAGAAAAAATTAAAATTAAATGATTTGGATCTAAGATTAGGAAATATGCATGACTAGTTCTAAAATAGAATAGTTCTATAGAATAGTCTTGCATGTTTTTAATTTAATCTGATTAAATCATATTTTAGATCCTTTTATTTACTATTTTTTGATATTATAAGTGTTATAATAACATCTAAAAAATAGCAAATAAAATTATTTAATTTTAACATCATATGAGATATGATTGATGCATGTCTAGACTAGTTGTAGAATAGTTCTACATAGTTGTCTAGATTAGAAATTATTTTGATTAAATCAATTTAAATCTAATTTTTTAGATTATTATGAGATAATTTAGATATGAAAATATGCATAATTCGATATATAAGATGTATGCAAAATATGCCATGTTTAGATCTGATTTGTATATGAGATATATGATATAGATCTAAAACTGTTTTGTAGTATTGCATGTTCCTGATTAAGACGTTCCTCTTGGCCGTCCGGTCATAAGAATGAAGAAGAGTTTAAAGGCCCTCTCTTCCCATTCGATGGGGTGTTCTTATGATGTGTAGGGGTGCTGTGCATTCGTCCTTAATCAGAAACCCAAAACTTACTTTCTATAAAATTCTAGATCCTGAAACCCTAGGATTTATTGTGCATATTTTGTTTATGAACCCTACTTAATTAAAAATTAAGATTATGAAATATCAATTAGGTCTAAAATTGAGAATTTTAGATCTAAGACATATTCATAATACTGGGTTCGGACTTGGGTAGCTCAATTAGGTCTAAGCAGTTGATCAAACCGAATCAAGAGTTGGTTAGATGGGATCAACAATGCTTAAATTGACCAGCCTAATAGGATTAAGTCTGGGTCAAGATCGAGTCACGATCAAGCAAGACCTAATTAGGCTTAGAGGTTAGAGTCTGGATTGTAGGCTAACCCAATTGGTTCTGGCTCAATAATTTGGTGTCTAAGGTAAGTTTGGCACATACGACCGACTGGTTTTTAATTGGAAGCTACTCGACCTGAATGCATTCTTGTACGAGTTAATGGCATATTCCTTCCATCAGTCTCACTTACCTGGCCATATCTATTGACACAGTTCTGATCTGAGGTGGTCAATAATCCGAGCTAACCCATGCCACTAGGTTAGTCATAATTGTTATGACTATGACAAGTCTAGTTTAATGAGACCTGAATCAATTCTCCCTAAGAAAAGATTAAGTCTGAGGTCTTCCACCATTGTAGACGTGCGGGACCCTTCCCGGGGTTGATTGTTCTCGACTGGATATAGTGGCTCAGTTGCACCAGGAAGACGCAACCATGTCTATTAGGCATTGGATGCTATGGGCTGGAGGATGAGTTGGGCTCAATATTTCGGATACGGTGAGAGACTCAATTAGGAACCCAGTCTATGCAAATGGTGGGTCTGACTTAACTAAGGAGTGGATCAATATTCTAAATATGGTGAGATTCATGAATTAGAGACCAAGTTTGGGTGCACCATGATTAGAGAATCATTGAACAAGAGTTGTTCACTCATTGGCTAACCCATCACCAATAACTGTTAGGTGAGGTGATGAGTCAGTTGGTGAGACCGCACCACCCACTAGAAATCATTAATCATGGAGATTTTTGCATCTCTATAGAGGGAGTGTAGGGATCCGAGAAAATAGTGGGAGCTAATTTGTTTAAAAATAAAATCCCTAAACAAATTGGTCAAGTCATAATTACAGTATCTAACTAGAATCTTTGACTCTCTATAGGAAAATATCTGCGTCCAATCCATTGGCATGTATCCTGGACACACATAGACTGACCGGACCCAATTATAAAGATTGGCTCAGAAACTACAAAATAGTTTTGAATTTTGAGAAGTTAACCCATGTACTGGACCAGGACCCTCCCACCTTACCAGCCCATCCATCCATTGAACAGAGAGCATCTCTGAAGAAATGGATAGACGAAGATAATAAGGCCAGATATTACATGTTGGGCTCGATGTCTGATGAGCTCCAGTGCCAACATGAAGATATCAGGACTGCTCGCCAAATGTTGGCTCACCTATAGGAGATGTTTGGTGAACAGAGTCGCGCAGCCAAGTATCAAGTCACGAAATGACTTTTTAAGGCTAAGATGCGTGATGGGCAGTCAGTCCAAGATCACTGTCTGACAATGATCAAGGACATGGAAGAGCTTGAGAAGCTCGGTGTGAAGTTAGACTTGGACCTGCAGAATGATATTATTCTGCAATCCTTGACTGATGCATACGGGCAATTCATCATGAATTACCACATGCATAAACTTCAAAATTCCTTGGCCGAATTAATGAATATGCTGGTTACCGCTGAGCTTTCTATGAAAGGTTCTAAAGGCTCAGTTCTTGCTATGGAAACGGACTTCTTCCAAAAGAAAGTCTTATGGAAAGAAAAAGAAGTCTGCGAAAAAGCAGAAGGTGGAAGGAGCAAAGAAGAAGAAGGCAGAGCCGAAGATGAAAGCCGCTGTCAAAGAAAAGTGTTTCCATTGCAACAGCGATGGCCATTGGAAGTGGAACTGCCCTACTTACCTGGCCACCCTGAAGAATAAGAAGGAAGGTCCTTCTGGAGGTATGCTCGTTATTGAGTCTAACCTTATGGTTTCTTCTGCATCTAGTTGGGTGCTTGACTCTGGTTCTAGTGCTCATCTGTGCACTTTCATGCAGGATCTTGAGGATAGCAGGAGGCTGAGGGATGGAGACATGATCCTACACATCGGTAATGGAGCAAGAGTTGCTGCAGTAGCCAGTGGGAACATACCCTCTTCGATTACCATCTGGTTTAGACTTAGTTTTGAAAGACTGTTATTATGTGCCTGTAGCTAGCAGGAATTTGATTTCTATTTCATGCTTAGCACAAGAAGGCTATGTGATTACCTTCTTTAAGGACCATTGTAACATTCTTTATGAAAGAAATAAAATTGCAAATGGTTTCCTTATTAATGGTCTTTATCAGCTACATATTGATATACCTGTTCTAACTATCGAGCAAAACGTGAATGCCAAATGACCTAGGGATAGTCCAAACGATAGATATCTATGGCACCTGAGATTAGGTCATATAGCAGAAGATAGGATCAACAAATTGGAGAAAAATGGGCTATTGAGTCCATTGACTTTCCGAGTCATATCCAACTTGTGAATCTTGTCTTCAAGGCAAAATGACTAAACTCCCTTTTGTTGGACATGGGGAAGGGCCATAGATCTCCTTGCCCTAGTACATACTGATGTGTGCGGCCCATTTGATGTGCCGGCTAGAGGCAATTTTGTCTACTTCATTACCTTTACCGATGATCTGTCTAGGTATGGGTATGTGTATCTTATGAGACACAAGTCTGAAGCTTTTGAAAAGTTCAAAGAATTCAGACATGAAGTAGAAAAGCAAACTGAAAAACCCATTAAGGTTCTTCGATCAGATCGAGGAGGTGAATACCTTAGCCGGAAATTCCTAGACTATCTCAAGGAAAATGGCATAGTCTCTCAATGGACTCCATCAGGAACACCTCAACTCAATGGAGTTTCAGAACGGAGAAATTGGACCCTATTTGATATGGTTCGATCCATGATGAGCTTCACAGACCTTCCTGATTTTCTTTGGGGACACTCATTGTTAACTTCAATCTATCTACTGAATAGGGTTCCCTCTAAAACCGTTCCTACCACACCGTATGAGATATGGCATGGTAAGAAACCAAGTCTGAGTCATCTCAGAATTTGGGGTTGTCCAACTCATGTCAAAAGACAACAAGCGGACAAGTTAGAGTTTAGGTCCTTTAGAGCTCGATTTATAGGATATCCTAAAGAGTCATTAGGATACTATTTCTATATTTCAGAAGACCACAATGTGATTGTGAGTCGACATGCCATCTTTCTTGAAAAATAGTTTATTCAAGATAGCGGCATTGAAAAGCAGATTAAGCTTGATGAGAAAGTCTCACAAGTACAACGAGCTAAGGACCAATTGGAACCAAATCAGGTTGAGCCAATAAGAACACTACCTCCTCCACCTCGTAGATCAAAAAGAGTTTTCCATCCTCCCTGAGAGATACTTAGGTATTATTTCAGAGAAAGTAGAGAAAATATTCCTCATAGGTAATGGTGCTCATGGTGATGATCCCAAAACCTACAATGAGGCGATATCAGATATCGACTCTGAGAAATGGCTAGAGATAATGCAGTCAGAAATTGACTCGATGCACTCAAACCAAGTCTGGACCTTGGTAGATCCATCAGAAGGTATAGTACCTATTGGGTGTAAATGGATCTTCAAGAGAAAGATTGGTGCAGATGGGAATGTGGAGACATTCAAGGCTAGACTAGTGGCAAAAGGTTATAGTCAACGCGAAGGCATTGACTATCAGGATACCTTTTCACCAGTGGCTATGCTAAAATCCATCCTGCACATTGCTTGCCGTTGCAGCCTATTTCGATTATGAAATATGGCAAATGGATGTGAAATGGCATTCTTAAACGGATATCTTGAGGAAGATATCTATATGGAACAGCCGCTAGGTTTCACATCCAGTGATACTGATCACAAGGTTTGCAAGCTGCAAAGGTCCATATATGGACTTAAGCAAGTATCTCGGAGCTGGAACACTCATTTCAATGATGTGATCAAAAAGTTTGGTTTCATCAAAAATGATGAGGAACTATGTGTTTTCAAAAAGGTCAATGAGAGCGCTGTTGTCTTCCTCATATTGTATGTGGATGACATCCTCCTTATTGGGAATGATATTCCCATGATGACAACAGTCAAATTATGGTTGTCCAAGGAATTCTCCATGAAAGACCTAGGCGAAGCATCCTTTATTCTAGGAATTAAGGTCTATAGGGATAGACCGAATAGGATGCTAGGACTTTCATAGAAGATGTACATAGAGAAAGTACTAAAGAGGTTTAGTATGGAAAACTCTAAGAGGGGATTAATACTCTTCAAACATGGTATTCATCTCTCCAGTTCAATTGATCTGAATGAGATTCAATTAGGTTCAAGAAAATTGTGCTAGCACTCGATTGAACCTAACGTTCTTCTTTTAGTATCATAAATAAGTTGTCCTGCCTGAGCCAAAGGAGTTTGTACTCAATCAAAGGCCTTCATATGGTTTGATTGGAGGTTGTCCAAGTCAGAAAAGGTTATCTTATTTTGTAAGACATTACCTGCCATTTTTGGTCACCTGCCATTTCTTGTTCTTTGACTTTGGTCAAAAGTCTACCTTTGATTGGTCAAATGTTGACCATTGACGCTTTGACTTTTGACCACATGTCATGCACCTATTGGAGAGCTGGTGGGGGCTTGTCCCCCTGCCAGAACCTGGCAAGGAAGAGGGTGCACGCCACCCTAGGCGTGTGCCTAAGTTGGAGGCGCCTAGGAGTCCTTGTTGGACAAGGATTCCATCTCCTTTTTAGATTCCAATTAGAGTTCTTCTAAGAACCAACTTTGACTGGACTTAGGTGCCCTCTAAGGAGGAATCCAGGGGACTCTATTCCCATCAATTAGATTTAGATCTAATTTCACAAAGGGTTGTGATTGGTTGGGAAGAAGAGAAGTTGGATCACAGTCAGTCTATAAATATGACCCTATGCCCAACTCAAATTACATGAGATGATTGAATCACAATTCCCCACGCCCCAAGACTGCCTCTCCCTTCTTCCTCCATGCCAAACTCACCTTCTCCCTCTCCTCTCCACGTCCAAAAGGAGTTTTGGACCTTGGTTGGTGCAATCCAGATCAAAGAAAGGCGACTGAAAGCTAGAAGGCTGCGCTGCTGCAAAGGACGACTGCTGATCTTCAAAAGGAGTTTTGAAGATCCTCCAGATTAGATCCAGATCTAATTTTTGGAGGCATGATAGAAAAGAAGAGGATCTCTAGATCCAGCCTAAGTGGATACCGATAGAGGTCAGGCATTTGCGTGGCTAGATCCAGAACCTTTCGCTGCAAACAGGATCATCAACAGGTAATAGGATTACCCAAATCAGGTAAATTAAATTTGATTTAATTTATTCTTATTTTATTTATTAAAATAATAAAAATTAGATCTGAAATATCTCAGATTTGATATAGATCAAAGAGAAAAATTTTTGAGAAATATCTCTTGATTTGATCAGATCTGAACGAACCTGGACCAAAAAATCAGGATTTCCCTTCACCAAAGCCATCGTTGGATCCCTCACTTAATAGTTATTAGGCTCAGCTCCATCTCTATCCTAGGACATCCAATGCCATAGAGTGGTTGTACCTATCTGATGCAATCGAACTACTATAACCAGCCAAGAATGATCAACGCCAAGTAGGCACCTACATCTCTACAATGGTGGTAGACCGCTAGACATAATATTTAATTAAGAAGATTTTAGGCTTAGTTTTCATCTTTAATTAGTCATAACGGTTATGACTAACCTAGTGGCATGGGCCAGCTTGAATTATTGGCAACTTGACTCAAAACATAATCAACCAAATTAACCAGATAAGTGAGATCGATGGGAGGGATATGCCATAAACTCGCCGTAGACTCAATCTATGTGAATAGCTCCTAGTTAAAGACCACCAGTCGAATCTACCAGACTAAATACCAAATTGGTCAATAAGAATTGGTCATGTTAACCAACAATTCAGGCTCAAACTACTGAGCCAAATTAGGTCTTTTAAATTTGATCGATAACATGTGGGTATTAATCGGTCTAACCATTCTACAACTAATTTGGTTGGTCATGAGCAAATTTGATCTAATCCTAATAAACATTAGATTAGTTTAATCAACCGCTTAAATCTAGACCTAATTGAGCTATCCATGTCCTTAACCCATATTTTATGCATTAAAATTTAGATCTTAAATTCATAATTTTAGATCTTTTAATTTCAAGTCTTAATTCTTAATTAAGTACATTATGAACATGGTTTAGTTCAAATATCAAATTAATCTAAACTAATTAAATCATATCATATACAATTTCAATGTCAGTAGACTCGAGTTGACTTGTCCTAGAAATTATTTTGGCTCCTCTATGACAATCATAATTATGGGCTTCGACCTGCTCAGATTGAATCGAGTCATGTGCAAATGACTCAATCCACCAAGGACTTGATTTGACTCCAAAAAGATAAGCCAAATCATTTAGAATTGAGTTGGCTCGAAATGAATCTAAGTCAACTTGGTAGACTTACAAGCCATAATTTAGGATTTCATGCAATAGATCCTAAAATTTTAGATCTAGGATTTTGCAATAATTAAGTTTTAGATTATGTGTGTAAAATTTATACATCAAAATATATAAGTTTCATGATCTAAAATTAATTTTAAAACACACATCAACTACATGCATCAAAACAAAAAAGTAGATCTGAAACAGTATCATATACACTTAGGATCTTCATTTGCTTTTCTTCTTCAATGGAGATCAATACAACTGGCACCCCTACATGCCATAAGAGAACCCTTTTGAATGGGTAAGAGAGAGGATTGAACCCTTGCTTCCTCTTATGACTGAACAGCCATGGTGAAGCACCCAATCTAAATACTATGCAAATAAGAAATTTAATCTAACACATCAATCATGCATTCTATTAAATTCTTTTAGATCTGATTTTTTTTTATATATCAGATATATAAAAAAATTAGATTTAAAAAATATTAATTTTAGATCTAAAATTTATTTAAAATATGTTAGAACGACCTGGGTTTGATACCACTATTGAAAATCAATTAGTACACATGCTGATTTTTTATAGTTTGCATAAAATGTAGTGGAAAAGAGATTTAAAATATTTTTTTAAATCTATCTAAGCATGTTGATCTAAATCAAAACTATCTAAGGATCATCTAACATGCTTCAATAAAATTTTATTTAGGTCTAAAATTAAAAATAGAAAGGTAGAAGTTATACCTATCGCTTTTGACATTCTTATAAGACATAAAACTATTAAAATATCCCAAAAATTGCCTAATTCAAAGTATTTTATGATAAGTTATCTATTCGTAAAAGATCAAGTGCCTGATATTGTTGATTTATATTACATCTTGGCTTGATCTCTAAGGACTTAAAAATTTTTTTAGCTGAATCTAACTTTTGAAGCCTTAATCTAGTTTTTCTTTGATCTAATCTTAATTTGATATTTTTTGATTTGATTAATTATCATACCATCACTTGGATATCAAATAATTTAATATTTTATCTTATTGATTTTGATGATTTTATTTTGATTGATTATGATTGAAGATATATTGAATAAAATTGATTTATGAATTTTCATGATTAGAGTTTAAGAATAATTTGAAATATTAATCTATTTATGTTTGATAAGTTGAATCTTTTGAAGAAATATTTTTAAACTCAATTGGTATCTTGGATTATAGTAAATACTATTAATGACAATAAGGGAAAGAAAATTTGGTAAATAGAGAAAATAAAGTTAACATATCAAATTACATTAAAATCTTGTCATAATATGATATTTTCATAATATGACTTTGATTTAGATATGAGATATAGAATTCAATAAGGACAAGAATTGATTCAGCTATATCAAGAGTAAGCAAGAAATGAAACTAAAAAAAAAAAAAAATTGCATATAGTAAGGATGAGCAATTTTTGAATAAAAATTAAACTCAATTGATTATAATATTAAGGGGAAGCTTAATGTTCTTGGACTGTTAAAGAAAAATATACTCTATTGATTTTATTGATTACCTCCTTTTGAGTTATTCTTTTTGATGCTGTAAAAAAAAGGGAGAGTTATTGTTGAGTATATGCTTAAGCTTAACTAGAATGAAGTATATTTTAATTATTTAGTGATTTTATATCTTTTAAATGTATAATTCTTTAGAAACCCACTATATATTATTTGGTATATACTCAAAAGTTTGGTCATCATTAAAAAAAGGAAGATTGTTGTCTTAAAGATTGATTTTGATGATGATAAAGAGTATTAAGTATAATTTGTTATTTGCTAATATTATTTTTGAGGATGTGTAGTTTAAATTCTAAGTGCTCACAATGCTCTAAGTGATTTTCATCAATTAAATGGAGTACTACCAATCAAGAGGTCATTGAGAAAAACTAGACTTGACATATCTTAAAAAGGATGGTTAATGAGAGTTAAATCAAGTTTAGAAAGAAAGTCTACCCTAAAAATAAATTCGGAGAAGAAAAACTGCTAAAAACTTCATGGCATGCTTGGCATGCAACTTAGTCGACTAAGCCAAGAGTTAGTCGACTCAGTCTCAAAGGATAAAGAAGGCAGAAAGCACAGAAAGATCAAAATTTAGGACCTAAGGGACATAGTCGACCAAATTAGAAATTTAGTCGACTCAGTCTTAAAGAACAACAATAGAACAAAAAGATAGATTTTCAAGCTTTGTCCACTTAGCAGACTAAGTCAGATTGAGCAGACTAAGATTTAGTCGACTCAAAGAAACTTAGTCGACTAAGTTCACTATTGTTGGGATTGATGTACAGGGTGGAAGCATGGATTTTAAAGCAAAAAAAATGAAATCATACAAACCAAACCCAAACCCTAGGACCACCTTATTAGCAAATAAATCTTATAACATGCATTTGTAATATAAAAGAAAGTATTAGGACATATCTCTTATCGCTAAATCCTGAATTCTTCCTAATTACCAGCAGCAGACCGTCAGGGATTCCACCAGGTGCTCACGTGTTCACCCTCCAACATTGATCCATATAGAGACTTGAACAAGACACCAACACCTCTGATTTATATAATTAAAATTCTAATAATAAGAACTTTAATTAAAAGCAAGACCTTTCTTAGCCTTTGTGTCACCTTCCTTGCCTCTCCTTATCTTTCTTTCTTTTCCTTTGTCTTCTTTATTTTTCTTCCTTATCTCTTTATCTTAAGATGACTTCTAATCCTTATAAGGACAAGATCTAGATAAGCGAAGGAAATAAAAAAAATTGGATAATAGAAAATACTTGTAAGAAAGAAAGATAATTTTCACTCTCCCTGGACTCTTGGTGTGCACCCCTATTTATAATGTACGTAGGGGTACCATCTTAATTTCTCACACCCTTCCCACATCAACATCTCATGCCCCATCATCATATCTCACACCCATCTAAATTTTGTATCATTTAAAATTATGTAGACTTAGTCCAAGAGGTGCCTTAAAATAGAAGGACTCTTTAGACTAATTCTACGTAGTTTTTCTACGAAGAGTCGCGATGCATAAGTATATGGCGCCATAATTCAAGGGCTTGGATCAGTTTAGATGGCCATCTAATGGCCCTTAATGGGGATGCCACATATGAGGGGAGGCGTGGAGATAAGAGTGGAAAAGTCAAAATCCCATGGGTTTTGACTTGGTCCAAGGGGCGCCAAGGTAGAGTGGGAGGCAAGGAGTCCTCCTTATTTTATCCAAACTTTAGATTATCTATGAAGGGATTTCACCTGCAAAAGGACTCTTCTGTGCCCCTTCTTAGATCTGAATATTTTGTAAAAAAACTTATGTAAAATAAATGATGGAAAAGTCAAAGGAGGTTGGCGCCAACCAACTATGCATTAAGAAGTCCCTAACGCATAAAATATTTTCCCATGTCCAAGAGAGAGAGTCTCTAGCACATGGGACTCAGGTAAGTGATGCCCAAAACTAGGTTAACAAATCTAGGCTTCATCTAATTCAAGATCAAATCTGATTTGACTCAATTTGAATCAAAATTAGCCCAAATCGGAACCCAATTCGAATCTAGGTGCTAGGGTTTGCAACATGTGCTAGCATGTTCAACTTGCAAACATGGTCTAATCTGATTAGACCCTTGATCAATTTTCTTTGTGTGTGATCCATTGGGTTCCATATCTAGTCAGCAGTGGATCTGGGTGTGATTTGACCTAATTTGGTTATAACTCAACCAAACCAATTTAGGTCAAAACTAGCTAACCCGATTTTGACCAATTAGAATACTTTCTAATTAACGATCAAATTAAACTTTTTTAATTCGATCAAACCCACAAGATAAGATTGACGTCTAGCAACGTATCATGTCCACCTGAAAGATTTGAAATTTTGATGAAAATACCAAAAATATCCTTTAGTGAAAAATACCGTGCAACTAGATCCTTCGATCTTCCTGCATCTTGAATATGACTTTGGGTATGAAAATATGTCAATTCCAATATCATATTCATTTCTCTTTCAATCTTATGATGATGATTTATTTAATGAAATATTAGAAATCATTTCTAATTTTCATCATGCTTTGATCAAAGTCTTCCTGAATCATCATTTGTTTGAAGTAGGTAGGATGCTATTTCCTCTTATCAGGAGTGATCGATTCCATGTTAACTTACTCACAACCTTCATATATAATCTATCATATCTAGATCATCCCGTACATGACTGAGTCATGAATGAGTATGAACCAAACTATGAATTCATATATATAAGATTCCATGATAGTTTCAGGTCAAAGGATTATATGTACAATTCCACTATAAGAACCATCTATTGACATATAGATAAGACTCCATTAGATATTCTCAACTTGAATCAATTCAGTGAACTCATTATCTAATGAGCATCCATATCTTTGTATTAGTGTCATACACAAGTGATTATAAGATCATTCACCCACTTAATTGAGCATACAAAAGATGTGCTAGTCTTATCGAAAACATTAATCCCCAACTTAATGTTCCATCGATTAGGAATGTTTAAATAAGGGTTTTAAGGTTTTAGATCTCACTGGTATGATCTCATCATAATCCTAAAATCATAGCCTTAATTTATGGGGTTCATCATAATCTTAAATAAATAATAAGACACTGCATATGATGAAATAATGCTTTTACTAATTTAAAATATCATTACATGAGTTTGGAAGACAAAGAACAGCCCAAAAATAGATTGACTTGAAGGTCTATTCCTTTCAACTATAACGGCTAGTTCTTTCAGAACTACATTATTTTAGTCCTAATTTTTTTTCAATGGCTAAACTTTTATTTCTAATGGCTAGGACATTAAATGGGGCCTCTTCAGATATTTTTAAATAAAGAAAAAGCCTTGGAATATAAATGAAACATTTGAGAACTTCAAAAGGAGCTTTTGAAGAGTTGATTGAGCATTCATTGTTAGAGCCATATAGTGAAGTGAAGGAGGAGTTTTTTAGAAAATATTTTATCCTTTCAATCATCCTCAAAGTGAGAGAAGTCAAGACACAAGCATTGAAGAGCTTCACCAACGTCTCTCAAGCATTCAAGAAGAAGAGCAAAGCAAATAAGCTTTCCACTCACAAACTCTTCTTTTGGGCTTCATTGAGTTTTTCTTTCTAAACTTCTTTACTTATTGTAATCGGACTTTTATTTATTTACAAGTTTCTTGAGGTGGGAAACTTGGGTTGGTCCAAGCCTAGAGTTGGACATTGTAAAGGTTTGATTGGTGATCCTAGGATAAAATCAATCAGGGTTGATTGTTAGTTCGGAGAAAAATAATCACTTATGAGATTTTGATTGATGATCCAAAAAAAACCAATAGGATTGATTATGAGCCCAAAAAATAATCTTGTATAGTTTTGGTTGGTAAGCCAAAAAAAATCAATTGAGTTTAATTATGAGCCTAAAAAATAATTAGACTGTAATTCTAGTTGTGAATTATAATTGAATTTTCAAGTGGTTTACTTGGAAAGTGGACGTAGGTGCTGAGTTTGGTGTTGAACCACTATAAAAGATTGGTGTTTATGTTTTGGTAGTTTCACTTCTATTATTCTTCATCCATATTTATATTTTATTTTATTTTATTAAGTACATAATATTAAAATTTAGCATATTCTAAATTTAAATCTTTAAATACCAATTCACCCCCATCTTAGGTAGCCATACCTATGCAACATTCTTAAGTCCTTATCGAAAGCTTCGGAAGCAAAAGTAATAGCAATTCAAGAAGCCAAGAACCTTAGCAAGCTTACTTTGGAAGAGTTAATTGGATCGCTCATGACACATGAGCTCAATATGAATCAGAGCATGGAGGAGGAAGAGATGAAGAAGAGAACCCTTGCACTCAAGTCATCGGCCATTAAAGAAAGTTCAAGTAATTCTACCAAGGATTCGAAAGATGATGAAGAAATGGCGGTGATTATAAGAAGGTTCATGAAATTTATGAGAAAAAAAAATTCTGAACCAAGAAGAGAAAAAGAAGAAAAGAATAAATTTAGAAAATATAAAAAAGACTATCCCCCACTGGAAAAGTGCTCAACAAAATTAAGAAGAAAAGTTATATTGGCTAATCAAAAAGTAGTGAGAGCTCAAATTTAGAAGAAGAGTCATCCTCAAATAAAGAAGAGACAAACCTATGCTTGATGGCTCACAATGAAGAGACAAGCTTAAATCAATCAAATGATCTTACTTTTGATAAATTACATAATATATTCTCTAAATTATTTAATAATTTTAAAAGGCTATTTAAAAGAAACAAAGAGCTTAAGAAAGAAAATCAAGATTTGAGTAAAGATAAAGATAGAATAAAAGAAGGTAAGAAAGATTTGCAAACTAAACAAGATGACTTAATTAAATAAAATGAGAGTATACAAAAAGAAGTAGATAGATTAAAATCCATAGTAGATGAAAAGAATGAATTATTAGTTAAACAAAAAGATTTGTTAGAAAAGAATGAAACTTTAAAAAATGAAATAAATGAACTAAAATCAATTATAGATAAATTCTTTATTAGTTCACAAAATTTGCATATGTTAATGGATAAATAAAATATGACATTTAAAGCTAACTCTTTTGCAAAATTAAGATTTTCAAAAATTTTTATTGATAAATATTATTTTGATAAGAAATTTATTACATATTTTAAATGTAACAAAGCTGGACATAAATCATTTGATTATTAGGCTAATACATATAAAATATAAAGATCAAGCAAATTTGGGTTCTAAAAGGAACCATTGATACTAACCTTAAAAGACCCAAGTTAGCTTGGGTATCAAAATATACTTGATCTTTGTGAGTGCAGGTGTGCTTGACATCTCTTTAATCCAAAAGAAAATGGCACCTTAATTATAGATGCTCAAGGCATAAAATGGAAGATGAAGGAGTTAAAATTCTTGGAGTTAAGTTAGTCTCGGTAATTGATAATTACTCCTACCATTCAATTAGAAAGAATAATAAAATATTGATGCATGATTTAAGTATTAGTCAACTGCATATCAAATGATTCAATATTTTATCTAGTTGATTTTCATGATATTATTTTGATTGATTATATAACTGAGTATTATGATTGATTATGATTGAAGGTATATTGAATAAAACTGATTTATGAACTCTCATGATTAGAGTTTAAGATTAATTTGAAACATTGATCTATTTGTGTTTGCTCTTGAAAAAACATTTTCAAACTCAATTGGTATTTTAGATTATAGTAAATACTATTAATGACAATAAAAGAAGAAAATTTGATAAATGGGGATAATGAATTTAACATATCTAATTACATCAAGATCTTGTCAAAATGTGATTTTAATTTGGTTATGAGATACAAAATTCAATAAGGACAAGAATTGGTTAAGTTGTATCAAGAGTAAGCAAGAAATGAAAATAAGAAATTTGGCATATAGTAAGAGAGCAATTTTTGAATAAAAATTAAACTTAACTGATTATAATATTAAGAGCGAGAAATGTTGCTGAATATTATCTAGCTTGATTTGATTGAAAATTCTAATTAACCTATGTCAAAAAAAATGAATCTGAAAACATAATTCTTATTTGCGTTGATACTATATATTAAAACTTGTGACTTGCTCGATAGATTTCCAATATATGCCTTTTTCAAATTTAAATGACTAAAATTTATTTTTTTAAAAAAAAGAGAGAACTTTTCGGCATCTAAGTTTAAGCTAATTTTGAGAAAGATCAAATGATTTAAATCTATTTTGAATCAAAATACAATGTTTTAAAGGGGAGTTGAATTGATTTTCTGAATTTGACACATTCTAAATTTTGTTATATTCTTGAATTTGAATTGATTTTGATGATTAATTTTTAAACTTTTTCCATGAGCTTTCTGATGCTGTCAAAAAGAAAGAGAGTTATTGTTGTATATATATGTGCTTGAGCTTAATTAGAATGAAGTATATTTTTATCAATTAGTAGTTTCATACTTTTTAAATATATAATTCTTTTGAAACTTTCTATATATTATTTTGCATATACTCAAAAAGTTTTGTCATTATCAAAAAGGAAGAAATTATTGACCTAAAGATTGATTTTGATGATGATAAAGAGTTTTGAGTATAAGTTATAATGTCTAACTTCGTTTTTGAGGATGTGTAGTTTAAATTCCAAGTGCTCACCATGCTCCAAGTAATTTTTTTTATCAATTAAATTGAGTACCACCACTCAAAAGATTCTTGAAGAAAATCAAGAATTGACACATCCTAAAAAGATTGGTTAATGAGAGATAAATCAAAATTTAGAAGCAAGTCTAGCCTATCAAAGAAATCGGAAAAGAAAGACTGTTAAAAACCATATGGCATGCTTGGCACGCATCTTAGTCGACTAAGTCTACAAGTTAGTCGATTATGTATTAAAGAACAGTAGATGCAGAAAGCATAAAAAGACTAAAATTTAGAATGCAAGAGACTTAGTCGACTAAGTTTGAAAGTTAGTCAACTAAGTATCAGAAGATAGCAGAACATAGAAAGGCTAAAGTTCAAGACCCAGGGGACTTAGTCAATTAAGTCAGAAAGTTAATCGACTAGGTCATTATAACGACTAATTTTTTCTAAAACTATAGTTTTTCAGTCCCAACTTTTTTTTTAGTGGCTAGATTTTTGTTTCTAATGGATAGGATATTAAATAGGGCCTCTTCAGATATTTTTGAATAGAGAAAAAATTTTAGAATATAAAAAGAATATTTAAGAACTTCAAGAAGGACTTTTGAAGAGTTTATTGAGCATTCATTATGAGAGCCATTTAGTGAAGTGAAGAAGAAGTTTTTCAAAAAATATTTTGTCCTTCTAATCATCCTCAAAGTGAGAGAAGTCAAGATACAAATATTGAAAAGCTTCACTAACTTCTCTCTAGCATTCAAGAAGAAGAGCAAAGTAAACAAGCCTTCCACTCACAAACTCTTCTTTTGGGATTCATTGAGTTTTTCTTTCTAAATTTCTTTACTTATTGTAATTGGACTTTTATTTGTTTATAAGTTTTTTGGGATGAGAAACTTGGATTGGTCCAAGCCTAGGGTTGGACGTTTATAGTGGTTTGATTGGTGAGCCAAGGTTAAAATCAATCAAATTGATTGTTAGCCCGAAGAAAAATAATCACTTATGAAGTTTTGATTGGTGATCTAGAAAAAATCAACTGGATTGATTGTGAGCCTAAAAAATAATTGTTATAAAGATTATAGTTGGTGAGCCTAGGTCAAAACCAACCAAATTGGATTGTGAACCCAAGAAAAATAATTGAACTGTAATCAATTGAGTGATTATAGTTGAATTCCCAAGTAATATACTTGGGGAGTGGATGTAGGTGCTGAGTTTGGTACTGAACCACTATAAAATCTATATATTTATACTTATATTTATTGTTATTATTCTTTGCATCCTTTATCTTTCCATTGCTCTTTACATTCAAGATTATATTGTTTATTATGTGCACATCACTTAGTTTAAATCATTCAAATCTGCATATTAGTCATTTAGTTTTTGAAATACCCAATTTACCCCCCCTCTTGGGTAGCCATACTTGGACAACAATTAAGCCCAACCCTTGATCAAATCAAGGAACAAACCTCCTCAGTGATTAGGTCATCTCATAACCTAATCATATCAAACACAATTAAATTCAATTCAATTGGACTTGATTCAAAACTCATCACTCAATCAAGTTAATTTAATTAGTAATCAAATCATTAATTAAACCTCTCATAAACATAGAGTTTAAATCTAGTGGGAGCCAAGCAATAGAGTCCCATTTCCATGAAACTCTTGATCGAAGAGTCCCAAACTAGTGGAACTCTTAATCTCAGTATCCCAAATGAGTGGAACTTGTGATCGTAGAGTTTTAGACCAGTAGGACTCTCAATCATAGAGTTTCAATGTAGTAGGATTCTTGGTCGTAGAGTTTCAGTCTAGTGAGACTCTTGACCATAGAGTCCTAGTCTAGTGGGACTCTACATTAGCCTTTAGATAAGATAAGAACCTCTAATGTATGTGACCCCATAGATTCGAATCTAAGTCGATAGCACAAGAATCAATTCTTATACTAATTGATGTGACTGTCTAGCAATGGTACCCAACATTTGGATAGGTCAAATAGTGGCAATCGCAACATTCAAAATCTATTCGAATATGGTTATCATGTAATTCATTTTGACCTCTATGTTTAGGATGACTTAGAGTTAAAATGCCAACTCTAAAAAGTACATCCATATCGTGTCTCAATATAATTAGTCCTGTGACTCCTTACAAGGGCTACCCTAGCCAAAGCTTTGCTAAATTGAAATATAATTCAACACAACTCCTAAAATTCAGAGTGGTCAAACCCTTGTTTGTGTGATCTAGTTAGATTTAGTTTCGTATGGTAATGAGACATGCTACGATCTCTATCATCGACATCATCGAACACCTTTTGATGGACCAAATTTTTTTTGATTCATCCAATTAGAATGATCGATCATTAAGATCATTCTAATTACTTTCAAAATCCACCGTGACACCTAGCAGTATATGGTGGCAATCCATCAGAATCGAATGTAAACCTTTCAGTACAGCTATCTATTTGATTGGATTCTTCTATCATGAGCCTTGATAGGATTATGATTAAGGTTAACTCGTCAAACCCAACATCCCATCATATGATTGAATCATTCGATTTGAGTCCGATGTAAAACCTTAATAGAAAACTCTTTTCTATTATATCACACTATCATGGCCATGGGCTTAATGAATTGATCTCATGATCATCATAGGACTACTCCTTTATCAAGATTGAAAGATTCCATCTTGGTGCAATCTAGTTCCTATAATGAAGATGCTACAGCCAATATACACCTCAGGATTTCGAATGGCTAGGAGAACGAGTTATGGTGTAGTCAAACTATAACACACTCAAGGTAAACTATTGATGCACCTTAGGTCTAAGAATTAGACACCCAACTACAGCATTGAGCTTGGTCATTGACGAGAAGGTAGACTCCCTTATGATTGCTCGAGGTGGTCACGCTCAATGCCCTCATTCTCAATGAGTACTTATACTTTTGCTCTAATGTCTCCACACTGTAGACTCAAGACTCATCTATCCTAAGAAAGCGATCGTACACTAACCTTCCAAAACCATCCTCATGATGATTATACGGTTGAAAGTAGTTTATGAGTTAATTATGAAAATTCATGTCTTAAATTTTCAACTCTTGAAAATATGAATTATCATGCCTATTAACTCAAAGAATGTATCATAGACACTTTACACATAATATGATAGAAGAAAATAATCCTTTATTAATTTTAAATCAAAATTATAAAAATGCCCCTAGAGAGTGTATTACAAGTGGCAGCCAATCTGGCTTCTAGGGCACTCATCCAACAAACTCCTACTTGATCTAAAGCCAATTCACTATAAATCTAAGTTCCATCTTCTCAAGGTAGGCTTTGATCTTCTATTGGCTGAATGGCTTCATCAGTGGGTCTACCGCATTATCTATGGTGTTGACTCTTTAGACCTCGATGTAATCCTTCTTGAGGTAATTACGGATGAGGTGATATTGCCGCTCGATATGCTTCAACTTCTGGTGATACCTCAGCTCCTTAGCTAGGGCTATGGTGCCATTATTATTGTAGTACAGAGGGATGACATCTGATGACATCATTTTGAGCTCTGCAGTGAACCTCTTATACTAGAATGCTTCTTTCGTAGCTTCTGATACAGCAATGTACTTTGCTTCCATTATGGAGTCTATAATCACTATTTGCTTGAAATTTTTCTAGCTAACAGCACCATCATTGCACACAAACAGACTATCAGATGTCGACTTTCGATCATCTATATCAGATATAAAGTTTGAGTCTGTATACCCTTAGATCTAGAGTTCTCCATTATCAAAGATTAAAAATATATCCTTAGTCCTTCTCAAGTACTTAAGGATACACTTCATAGAAGTCCAGTGCTCTTTGCCTAGATTCGATTGATATTTGCTCATGACACTCACTATATGCGCGATAACAGGTCGTGTACACAACATGGCATACATGAGGCTCCCTATTGCTAAAGTATAAGGAATCTTGCTCATGCATTCAATCTTCTTAAGTGTATTGGGACACATATTCTTAGAGAGATGAATGCCATGTCTGAAGGGCACCAATATCCTCTTGGAGTTTTCTATGCTGAATCTCTTTCGACACTTCCTCTATATACATCTTCTGTGATAGACCCAGCATCCTATTTGGTCTATCCCTATAAACCTTTATTCTTAATATAAAGGATATCTCTCCTAGGTCTTTCATAAAAAATTCTTTTGACAATCACATTTTAATGAATGTCAACATGAAAATATCATTGCCAATTAGGAGGATATCATCCACGTACAATACGAGGAAGACAACAGTATTCCCACCAATCTTTTTGAAGACACAGGACTCCTCATTTTTTATGAAATCAAATAATTTGATCACATCATTAAAATAAGCATTCCAGCTCCTAGATGCTTGGTTAAGTCCATATATGGATCTTTGTAGCTTGCAGACCTTGTGATCATCATCACTGAATGTGAATGTTAGGATTTGATGCCTCGAATTCAATCCACAGTAAGAAAAAAATCAATTTTCAGC
Source organism: Cocos nucifera (assembly GCA_006176705.1). Taxonomy (NCBI): domain Eukaryota; kingdom Viridiplantae; phylum Streptophyta; class Magnoliopsida; order Arecales; family Arecaceae; genus Cocos; species Cocos nucifera. The sequence goes on along the minus strand of QRFJ01002919.1, from coordinate 7,051 downwards.
AGAGTAGTCAAGCCAGCTCTGATATGCGGTCGAGTCAACTCAAATTGAGATCGAGCCAGCTCGAACCATAGTCGAGCTGGCTCTCTCAAGTAGACAGACAGTAGAAGTTCAGACAAGATGAAGTCGAGCCTGCTCGACCCCTAACCGAGCTAGCTCGATGGAGGCGAACAAAATATGATGGGGTTTTTTCTATTTGAACTCGAATTATTATTAATCCAAGGGGTATATGGGATTTGCGCATGGACCACAGGATCCAGCAGCCATGGAGGATTGTGATCATGATCTGAAGGTCAAAAAATATTTCAAGACTCCATCAAGGACATGTTCGACTCCTATTAGGACTCTTGTGAACTATTAAGAAGAGGATTCTCATCCTATTTAAAGGGCTGAGGTGCTATGGAGCAAAAAAGATGGCATGTGCAGCGTGAGAGGCACATAGAGAGACTCAGGCAGCCATCAAGAGGAGCTTGACAGAGCATCGAGTATGTGCAACCCACGAGAGAGAGAAGCAACAGGTGCATAGCATCCGATGAGGAGGCTATGAGGGCAGAGCATCTTATAGCTTTTGTAGGTCTCCTTAGGATTCTGAGAGAGCTTTTATGAGGATAGCTTCTAGTTGAGAGAGATTTATGTATGATTAGTTGATAGTGGGTGTTCTCCTTTTGTACTTATTTTTCTCTTTTATAGTGAAGCTTTGCATACCCCATGGAGGTGAGCCTTTAGGCTGATCCACGAACTTGATTATTTTTTTATTTTATTTATTTTTTCTTTCTGCCATAATAATTTGGTACTAGATTCTTAATAAATGATATCAGAGTAGCTGATATCCCAATAGTTTGATATCAGAGCGAGTTGATACCATAACAATTGGTATCAGAGCTAGATAGTACCAAAGTATACATTGTAGAAGTGGATAGAGATTGAAGAATATGGAGAAGACAAGCACAATCAAGATGGAGATCAATAGATTTGGTGGGAAGGGTAATTTCTCCTTGTGGTAAGCAAGGATAAAGGATATCCTCATCCAACATGGGTTGATCGATGCTCTCTTGTATGACGAGATGCCAACCATCATAGAGGTGAAGAATTGGAAGCGGATCCAGATACAGGCAGTGAGCACGATCTGCTTGTACCTTATGGATGATGTGGTGATCTATGTATTTGGTGAGACTTTTTCAATAGTGCTATGGTCGAAGCTTAAGGAGTTGTACATGGCGAAGTCGCTCACCAATATGCTATTCCTTTGGAGGTAGTTCTACCAACTATAGATGGACAAAGGCCAGAGCGTGTGGGAGCATCAATCCAACTTTTAGAAGATTCTCACCGAGCTTCTCTGTGTTGGTGAAAAAGTTAAGAAGAAAACTAGGGCGTTGGTCTTGCTAGCATCGCTTCCTCCTTTGTATGAGTCCTTGGTGATTGCTCTTCTAGTAGAAAAAAGGACCATCAAGATGGATGAGGTCACTATAGCGATACTCTAGAATGAGGTTCTCAGGAGGAAGAACCCAGCCTCAAGCTCAAATGGCGGCAGCTCAACTTTGATGGTTTTCAAAGGAGCAGGAGGTAGTAGATGGAGTGATAGAGGATCGCGAAGAGGATGATCCAGGTCCGAGACGAGGGATCCTAGCAAGATCAGATGTTATAGGTGCGATGAGTTGGGGCATTGAGTCAAGGATTGCCCATAACTCAAGGATCAAATGAGGGCTACTGCAATGACGGCAAGTAGCGAGTCAAAGGATGATGTCCTGAAGATATCTAATAAAGTATCTAGTTCTTTTTAGCAGTGAATTTTAGATTCTGCATACACATATCATGTTTGTTCTAGAAAGAAGCAGTTTGACTCCCTAGAGAGCAATGATGGCACTATTTATCTATCGGATGGATCAAGCTATGCAATTAGGGTTCTCGGGATGGTCAGCTGGAAGATACATGATAGTGTAGTGAGAAGATTGGGGGAGATCCAATATATATCCGATTTCAGGTGGAATCTTATCCACTGAGTAGACTGGATTTAAATGACTATAGGTGGGTAGCTAGTGATGGAATTCTGAAGGTCATACACAGCGATAGGATGATATTGGAGGGAAAGAAGATGATAAGAGAATATTACTATCTGGCAGGAAGCCCAGTGCGAAGTGGACCTTAAGGAACCAAAGAGAGTCCAGTGCGAGATGGAGCTCCAGGTGGAGATGGATCAGGCACGAGATAGGAGACTTGGAAGGATGAGAGGTGATGTCGTAGAGTGAAATTCCTATTACCGTAGGAGAATTCTCCGAGCAGGTTTTTGGTCAAAGTGGATGCAACCCATAACAGAGGGAGGATTGAGCAGTCTGGCTCGACTCCCATGTTTGCCCATCCATGATCAAGAGGCATGCCCTAGGGCATGGGGGTGAGATGGATCACAAGCTCTCAAAGTCAGGTGGAGGCCGAATATTAAGTCGAGATGGAGATTGTTAGGATTTGATGCTTCGAATTCGATCTACAGTAAAAAGAGAATTAGTTTTCAGTACAGCAGTCGGGCCAGCTCTGATACATGGTCGAGCCAGCTTGAATTAAGATTGAGCTAGCTCAAACCATAGTCGAGCTGGTTCTCTCAAGCAGACAGATAGTAGGAGTTCGAGCGAGATGCAGTCGAGCCAGGTTGACCCCTGACTGAGCTGGCTCGACCCCTGATCGAGCTGGTTCGATAGTGGCAAACAAAATGCAATGGGATTTTTTTTGTTTGGACTCGAATTATGATTAATCCAAGGAGTCTATGAGAGTTGCGCATGGACCACAGGATCAAGTGGCCAAGGAGGGTTGCGGTCATGATTTGAAGGTCAAAAAATATTTCAAGACTCCATCAAAGATATGCTCGACTCATATTAGGAGAATGAGCCCTGTTAGGACTCCTCTAAAATGCTGAGAAGAGGATTGTCATCCTATTTAATGAGCTGAGGTGCTGTAGAGCAAAAAAGATGGCGCATGTGGCATAAGAGGCACGTAGAGAGGCTCAAGCAGCCATCGAGAGGAGCTTGGCAAAGCATCGAATACATGCAGCCCACGAGAGACAAGCAATAGATGCATAGCATCTGACGAGAAGGCTATGAGGGCAGAGCATCTTGTAGCTTCTATGGATCTTCTTGGGATTCTGAGAAAGCTTTTGTGAGAGTAGCGTCTAGTTAAGAGAGATTTGTGTATGGTAAGTTGAGAGTGGGTGTTCTCCTCTTGTACCTATTTTTCTCTTTTATAATGAAGCTTTGCATGTCCCATGAAGGCAAGCCTTTAGGTTGATCTACGTACTTAATTATTTTCTTATTTTATTTTTTTCTTCTTTCTGCCATAATAATTTGGTACTAGATCCTTAACAAGCAGTATCAGAGTAGCTGATATCCTAATAGTTTGGTATTAGAGTGAGTTGATACCACAATAGTAAAATCAAGCATCTATTTTATATAGATATCTTCCTCAAGATCTCCATTTAAGAATGTTATTTTCACGTCCATTTACCATAGTTCATAATCAAAATAGGCTGCAATAGCAAGCAGTGTGCGGATGGATTTTAGCATGGCTACGGACGAAAAGGTATCCTGATTGTTAATGCCTTCGTACTGACTATACTCTTTCACTACTAGCCTAGCCTTGAATGTCTCTATATTTCCATCAGCATCTATCTTTCTTTTGAAAATTCATTTACACCCTATCGATAGAATACCTTCGGTGAATGTACCAAGTGTTAGATATGTGTGCCCTAGAAGCTAGAATTGACTGCCACTTGTAATACACTTCTAGGGTCAAAATTATAATTTTGACTATAAATAATAAAATGGGTTATTTTCTATCACAAATGTATATTTAATGTCTATGGTACATCCCTTGAGTTAATGGTAATGATAATTCTTATTTTCAAGAGTTGAAAATTTAAGACAAGAATTTTCATTATTAACTCATAAAATACTCCTGACTGTAGGATCATCATGAGGATGTTGATTGATCCGAAAGTTTGATATACAATCGCTTCTTTATAGTAGATGAATCTTAAGTCTATGATGTAAAACCCGGAGTGGAGTACAGATACCATTAGAGTAACAGTGTACTGAGCGTGACCCACATTCGAGCAATCATAGGAAGTCTACCTTCTATCAATAACTGGCTTGAAGCTGTATGTGTGTCTGTTCTTTGACTAAGGTCTCGCAGTTACCTGAGGTGTTATAGTCTGACTACACCTTGACTCGATCTTCTTAGGCCATTCGAATCTGAGGTGTATGTTGCTATAGATGTTCATTTAGGAATTGGATTGCACCAAGTGGGAATCTATCTATCTCGGTGGATGAGAGCAATCCATATGATATGAGAACAGTCGTAAGCCCATGGCCATGGTAGAGTGAATTAAGAGAAGAGTTCTATTAAGGTTTCACATCGACTTGATTGAATGATTAAATCATTGATAGAATTAGGGTGACGATTCTTAACCCTAATCTATCGGCTCAAGATAGAAAACTTAATCACACAAGTAGTACGTCGAGAGGTTCATTTTTGTAATTTTGATGGATTGCACATTATGCTAGGTGTTACGATGGATTTTGGGAGCAATTAGAAGATTCAGATGATTGATCTTAATAGTTGTCTGAATCAGAGAGTTCTGATTCATCAAAAGGAGTTTCATATGTCGATGATAAAGATCGCGACATATTTATTACCACAGAACTTAACCTAACTAGATCACACAATAGGTCTGGATCGGATATATCAATTGGACTAACAGTTTAATTGATTTAATTAGATTCAATTAGGTTCAGAAATCGTGCCTATCACACAATTAACCTAACATCTCTTTTTATTATATTAAAGTGTCTCGATGAGCCAAATGAGTTTGTGCTCACTCAGGTACTTTACTTGTCTGACTGAAGTTGTCCAGATTAGAAAGTTGTCTTAATTTATGAGATAAATTTGAGACAACACCTGCCATTTTTCGTCACCTGCTAATTCTTGTCCTTTGACTTTGGTCAAACATTGACCTTTGACCCTTGGACATCTGCCCATGTGTTATGCACTTATTGGAAAGTAGATAGGGGCTTGTCTCCTTGCTAAAATTTGGAAAGGAGGGGGTGCACGCCTAGGGAGGCGTGAGCCCATGGATAGGGACACCTGGAGTCCCATACGGATGGAACTCTAGGTTACTTCTTGGATTCTACTTAGGTGACACCTAGCCATAGACTTTGACTAGTCTTAGGCACTATCTAAGGATGAATTAGAGGGGCTCTCATCTAATTAGATCAAGTGATGTCATCCCATCAATCAGATTTAGATCTGATTGTATAAAGCAATGTGATTGGTCGGGATGATGTGGCACTGCATGGCACAGCAGGATCTATATAAACCCTGTCTGCGCCCAACTTTAATAGTGTTCTCTCTTAGCCTTGCCCTAAGGCTACTGCTCTCCCTTCTCCATGCCATCTTTAGATCCTCTCTCTCCTCTCCATGCCCAAGGAAAGTTGGGCTCCAATTTGGTGCAATCCAGGTAAGAAAAAGCTGACGAGAAAGGAAGAAGGCAGCACTGCTGTAGATATGAAAGTAGATCTTCGAAAGGAGTTTTGAAGATCCTCCAAATTAGATCCAGATTTAATTTTTGGAGAGATGATAAAGAAGGAGAAGATCTCTAGATCCAGTCTGAGTGGATACCCATAGAGCCCAGGCGCTTGCATGGCTAGATCCAGATCTCAGATAATTAGCAGGATCATCAAAGGATAATCAAATTATCCAACATCAAGGTATAAATTAAGTTAGATTTAATTTATTTTTATTTTTATTTATTAGATCAATAAAATTAGATCTAAAATATCTTAGATCTGATCTAGATATATAAGAAAAATTTTTTAAAATATCTCTTTCGATCCAATCAAATCTGAATGAATCTGATCCAAAAAATCAGGATTTCTCCTTCAATTGGTATCAGAGCTAGATTCTCTAAATTATCTAGATCTAATTTTTATTTATTTTTGATATAAAAATTAAATGATTTTAGATATCACATAAGATATGATTAGATCTAAAATCAAAAAAAAAAATTAAAATTAAATAATATAGATCTAAGTTCTACAATATGCATGACTAGTTATAATATAGAATAGTTCTATATGTAGTCTTGCATAATCATGATTTATTTTAATTAAATTATAATTTTAGATCTATTTATTTTCTATTTTTTGATGATTATAAATATTATAATAAGATCTAAAAAATAAAAAATAAAATTATTAAATTTTTAGATCACATGAGATATGATGAATGCATGTTTAGACTAGTTGTAGAATAGTTCTACATAATTATCTAGATTAGAATTTATTTTGATGCAATCAATTTAAATCTAATATTTTAGATAATTATGAGATAATTTAGATCTAAAAAAATATGCATGATATGATACATGAGATGTATGCAAAACTTGTATTAAGTTAGATTAATTTTTATATATGAGATATATGATGTAGATCTAACTAGTTTTGTTGACTTATATTTTTTGATTAAGGCATTCTTCTTAACCGTCCGATCATAAGAACAAATCATGGTTTAAATGCCCTCTCCTTCCATTCGATAGGGTGATATTATGATGTGTAGGGGTGCTGTGTATTCGTCCTTAATCAGACATCAAGAACTTACTTTCTACAAAATCCTAGATCCTGAAACCCTAGAATTTTATTTATATATTTTATTTATGAATCCTAAACTTAATCTAGAATTAAGATTATGAAATATATGTTAGGTCTAAAATTGAGAATTTCAGATCTAAGACATATTCATAAAACTAGGATCGGGCTTGGGCAGCTCAATTAGGTCTAAGCAGTTGATCAAATCGAATCAAGAGTTGGTTAGATGGGATCAACAGTGCTTAAATTGACCAGCCTAATAGGATTAAGTCTGGATCAAGATCGAGTCATATGAGTGATCGATCAAGCTAAGACCTAATTAGGCTCAATGGTTAGAGTCTGGATTGTAGGCTAATCCGATTGATTCTGGCTCAACAATTTGGTGTCTAAGGTAAGTTTGGTAGATACGATCGACTGATTTTTAATTA